>PVLD010000161.1:109809-361985 GCA_004027595.1 Dinomys branickii | reverse complement strand
CCAGTCCTGCCGCTTCAAGAGGGTGCAGCAGAGACACGTCCTGGAGTCCGAGAAGAATCAGCTGCTGCAGCAGGTCCACCACCTCAAGCAGGAGATCTCCAGGCTGGTGCGCGAGAGGGACGCGTACAAGGAGAAATACGAGAAGTTGGTGAGCAGCGGCTTCCGAGAAAACGGCTCGAGCAGCGACAACCCGTCCTCTCCAGAGTTTTTCATGTGAGTCTGACACTCAATCCCAGCTAGCCACCTTGATAAGTGCTCCGCGGGGGTCCGGCTCGGGTGTGGGCTTGCTAGTTGCAGAGCCGCGCTGGCCACCACCTCGCCCCCTCCCCTGCCGAGCTCGCCCCTCTTGGCCCTACACACACACACACACACACACACACACACCACACACACACACACACACACACACACACACACACGCACGCACACACTCACACACCGCCCCGCTCCGAGTTGGTGGTGGTGGCGGCTGTTTTAAACTGGGGAGGGAATGGGTGTCTGGCTCGTGGATTGTCAATCTGAAATTCCCCGTAACTTGCTAGCTGTTTTTTTTACACTCCTCCCCTACTTGCACAATGTTCAAAGATCTCAGCAGAGTTCTTCATGTGAAATATTGCTCGCCTTTGAAGCCTGCATCACCTGCATATTTTCCCTTTCTTCAGTTCATGAGCTTGTGTTCATTTTCTCTGTGTGTGTGTGTTTTATTTTGTTTGGATTTTCCCCCCTTAATTTTACTGGGTTTCTTTTTCTTCTTCTTCTTCTTCTTCTTATTTTTTTTTTTTTTTTTTTTTTTTTTTTTTTTTTTTTTTTTTTTTTTTTTTTTTTTTTTTTTTGGAGCTTGCTGTGTTGCCCAACCTCCACCTCACTCCCTCTCCACCTATCTCCAAGATTTTAAAAAATAAAAGGCAAAGGTTTTTTTTTTTCCTTCTGAGTTCTTCATGTGAGATTGAGCTTGTAAAAGAAAAAAAATGTGAAATGTTGTAGACTTTGCAGCAGCAGCTTGCTGAGTTCCACCGAGTTTTTAGCATTGCTATGCTAAAATAGAGAGAAAAGTCCTCCTGAACCTGCCACAATCAAGCCTGCATCAACCTTCTGGGTGTGACTTGTGAGTTTTGGCCTTTTGATGCCAAATCTGAGAGTTTAGCCTGCCATTAAAAACAACAACACTCATTCTCATCTCATGCATTATTAAGCTTGCTACTTTGTCTAGCAACAATGAACTATAACTGTTTCAAAGACTTTATGGAAAAGAGACATTATATTAATAAAAAAAAAAGCCTGCATGCTGGACATGTATGGTATAATTATTTTTTTTCTTTTCTTTTTCTTTTTGGCTTGGAAATGGACGTTCGAAGACTTAGAGCATGGCATTCATTCTTTTGTTTTATTGTCTCATGACTTTTTTGAGTTCCAATCAAAACAAACAAACAAAAGCGCAACCCTAGAGGCTTCTTCCCAAGAAAGTTTTCATCTGCTCCAAAACTGCTCTGGCTTAATCAGAACTTCAGCCTCCCATGTAAATGCACTGAAGGCATTCCTTGTCAAAGATACCAAAATGGGTTTAACATGGCAAACAGTAAAGAACTCTTATTAATGCTTTCTTTTTAATAAGAATGATGCCCCAACTTGGGGACTTACATTGTGCTGTTGCTGAAAGCAGTCTAAAATTTATTTTTTGAAGCAAAGAAATCTGCCCCATTATTTTCTCTTTTTTTGGTTTGTTTTCTTTTTTATTGTTTTCTTTTGGCTTTTGGTCATTGTCAAATGTGGAATGCTATGGGTTTCTAGTATATAATTTAATTCTAGTTTTTATAATCTGTTAGCCCAGTTAAAATGTATGCTACAGATAAAGGAATGTTATAGATAAATTTGAAAGTTAGGTCTGTGTAGCTGTAGATTTTTTAAAAGATTGATGCACTAAATTGTTTACTGTTGTGATGTTAAGGGGGGTAGAGTTTGCAAGGGGATCGTTTAAAAAAAGTAGCTTATACAGCATGTGCTTGCAACTTAAATATAAGTTGGGTATGTGTAGTTTTTGCTATACCACTGACTGTATTGAAAAAAACCAAAGTATTAAAAGGGGAAACACCCCCGTTTATATCTGTAGGGGTATTTTACATTCAAAATGTATGTTTTTTTTTTCAAAATTAAAGTATTTGGGACTGAATTGCACTAAGATATAACCTGCAAGCATATAATACAAAAAAATTGCGAAACTGTTTAGAACGCTAATAAAATTTATGCAGTTATAAAAATGGCATTACTGCACAGTTTTAAGATGATGCAGATTTTTTTACAGTTGTATTGTGGTGCAGAACTGGATTTTCTGTAACTTAAAAAAATCCACAGTTTTAAAGGCAATAATCAGTAAATGTTATTTTCAGGGACTGACATCCTGTCTTTAAAAAAAAAATGAAAAGTAAATCTTACCACAATAAATATAAAAAAATCTTGTCAGTTACTTTTCTTTTACATATTTTGCTGTGCAAAATTGTTTTATATCTTGAGTTACTAACTAACCACGCGTGATGTTCCTATGTGCTTTTCTTTCATTTTCAATTCTGGTTATATCAAGAGAAAGAATAATCTACAATAATAAACTGCATTTTTTTTTTGATTCTGTACTCAGTTTCTTAGTGTACAGTTTAACTGGGCCCAACAAACGCATGAGAAGTGTAAAATGCATCCTTTTCTCCAGTGGAAGGGTTCATGGTGGAGTAGGGAGGCAATAATTCAGAGTGAAATTATGGGTTGTTTTGTGAGGCAAAGGGGCTGACCCCACATAATGAGTAATACTTAATATCTGTGTAAATTATGATCTCTCAATTTTTTTCCCTCCCCAAAGTTTTCAGTTTTGAAATCAATTGAACCATCATTGCTCTTTGGTGAAAAAAAAAAAAAAAGACAAAAGAAAACAAAACTCAAAATAAAACAAAACAGTGAAGCTTGGCTTTCTGACCATGGCCCTGGGCTTGTGACCCAGGAGCAAACCTGTCTAGAGAAAGACCCATCCAAGACGGCTTAGGCACAGGCGCAGTTAGTGGTAAAGATAAACAATTCTTGTCTTTTGACTAAGATTGATTATTTTTCCTTCTTCCCTTACACATCGTGATTTTCTTGTTAGCAAGGCCTGACGAGCTTGAACATAAACACTTTGGACGAATCAAAGTTGTTTGTTTTATTTTGTTTTGTTTTATTTTCCTTTAATTTCGAAGGTCATTTGTCTTAAATAGGAAAAAAAACAAAAACCACCTTATTCAAATAACTCCCAGTTCATATCTGCTTCAAAGGGCGTTATCAAATCCTATTTCACTGCGAATACTTAGAGGAGTGTCTCCCACTTGGACAAGCTGGTAGTGATTTCAGATCATGTTAGCCCCTGAAATATAAGCAGAAAATAATGCCTTCACGGAATGAATGCTATGCTTTGATTTATTGGTATCTTAACCCCAAACAAGCTGTGTATGGGGGCTAATTTGAAGACCTTTGGAAAGATTTCAGCTCCCTTCCTGAGGAGAACTCTTAAGCATTGACCTATTTTAAACTGACACAAATTCATGCCACTAATGTTACAAATTCATGCCGTCTGTACTCTCAGTCAACTTCCCCTAGAAGCTGGTAGAATGTTAGACAAAGCCAGCACTGTTTGGAAAATATAGCCAAACACGATCACTTTTGTTTTATTTTGTTTTCAATTCTTTAAAGAGAGAGAGAGAAAAAAGATAATATTGCAACTCAGAATGCAGGCCTTATTTTGAAGAAAACAGGTTGTGCTTGGCGCTGATGAGTCCTGGTCAAGTTATCATAAGCCTTCCCAACTCTTGCACAGAACACGAAGACAGTATTTACCCTCTGCATGCTGACCTCCCTTTGCGTGCCAGCTCGGATGTGGTTCCTGAACCTACACTTAATTTTGCTTAACAAAAGTCTGAATAGCAAACCCACTCCTGTGCCCTGGCAGTCAGAAGTCCTCAATGTCATACATTTTTGTTTCTCTGATCACATCCAAGAGATACACCCTCCCTCTGAAGATGTGGAACTAGGTGTAGTATTTTTACAAAAAGCTCAGCATTCATGAGAGAGTTTTAGGTGCACACAATTTCAAAATAAGAGTTACATCCAGGATGCCGTTATTGCAGTTACTCTGTGAAGAGTGGGACCTGGACTGGGAAAAAAAAAAAAAAATATATATATATATATATATATATATATATATATATATATATTGTTATGCAACAATTAAGCAGTTAGATAGAAATCTACAAGGCAGTTCATTATAATAAGCTGGTTTGGGCTCAAAGTCATTAGAAAATGAAGTAAAAAAAGATGCCACTCAAAATGGGCCACTACGGGTAGGCTGGATTTAAGTGAAGGTTACTGAGTAGTAAAAGGCATTTTTAGGAATAATAGTTACTAAAAACTTTGAAAGACAGTCAGTGGCACACATGAATAAGTGCTTTTTTCCATAAGGAATTCCTAAATCCCCCCTCTGTGCTGTAGGCTATAAGTAAGTCTCTAATTTTTCTTTTTTAAATCACATAAGGAAATCTAGCTTTCCCCTTTCCCCTGCATTTGAGTCTTTGTCTAAATAGTGTTAAAATTCCTTTCATTCCAATTACAGAACTGAGCCCACTCGCAAGTTGGAGCCGCCAGTGGGATACGCTACATTTTGGAAGCCCCAGCAACGTGTCCTTACCACTGTGTTCACAAAGTGAAATTTATGTGAGAGCTGTGCATTAAAAATATTATTATTATCATTATTATTATTATTATCTGCAGTTTTGGAGAACAACTTACCCCTGAGTTCCCTTTAGACTCCTTTTAAAGAAAAATTATTGTGTTAGAGAAGAAAAGTCTATTAAATATATAAGCTCTGTACTAATTAACAATTAACTTTGCCTCTTGTCTGAGGATCTGACACACAGAACCATAGGAAAAGGCACCCATGCTTTTCGACTTACAATGCGCATAACTGAACAGGTGTGATTTCTTTCAACCTGGAGTATTAGTTGTAAAAAAAAAAAATCCACTGAAATTACAAAACTATGTATATGGACGTATATATACAAAGAAAAGTTCCTGAAAAAGTTAACAGCTAGCACTTTAAAAGCACATATCGACATGCACGTTTTAAACAGTGACTGTTCATGCTCCATCGTTTCTCTGGCAGAGAATTACACTAAGAAGAGAAATATTTGACTCTTCTCCCTAAACAGATGCCACTGGCAGAAGCTTTAGCTAAGCCTGGCACCCTGGTTTTCTTGCAGGCCCTAGATAGTGTTGTATGTATCTGTGATGTCAGACGTGTTCGTTTATCAGACACAGCTGTAAATGAAAACAACGTGCGGCCAAAATACAAAGTTAAATACACGCCCTCTGAGTGCTTTTTCACCCCGTCCTTTTTCTATTCCCTGCCTGACTCACAAAAATTACCTCCTTTGAATTTCCTAGCTTTTTGCATGTTTCCTTTCTCGAAAGCCACGAAATATTTTTTTCAATGTATCTGATACATGAATCTATTGACATCAAGCAGGCAGAGGTCCCGTGTCTGCCCAGCAGATAAATCTGCTATCTAGACATCAATCCCTCTCTGTCTCTGTGCCATAACCACCTGGGCCCCTTTCAATCCAGACCGCTCCAGTGGGAAATGTCGTATTTATTACCGAATGCACGATACTAACACACAGCTTTTCTTTCTTATACCTTTACCCCAGTCATTTTTTATTTAGCAACATCAATTCTAGAGGCTTCTGTGCTTGAGTAGGACCTGCTCTTCCCAAGCCACCAGCTTTACTGCTAAAAGCAGTGAGCAGAGGGCAAGTGGTAGCCACTCTCAGGAACATGGCACACAGCTGTCTCTGTTGCCACATTCCCTGCATTTCCTGGTTGAAATAGCTGAAGTCGCTGGTGACACATTCAGAAGTTCCTGAGCACAGGGCATAGCAGGGTTGTCGTTGTCTTTGCTGTTGCTTTGGTTTGGGCGGACTCACTTCCACGTGCACAAACTCTTGGCCTGATGCAGCATCCTCCTGCGCTATACTAAACCAATCAATATATGTAAAAGTCTGATTGTCACACGAGTAGCTCTAATTTTTTGGTCCACCGGTAGTTAAAGACTGAGATAGAACAGAAGACTGAAATACGTGAGTGACAACTTTCCGCCATCTGATTCTTGTGCCAGAAAAACACTCACTGGAGAACTCTCGGCCTAAGCTGTCCCCAGGAGAGGGGTAGGTAGGAAGGCAGCTTTACCCACTCTGGATGGCCGACTTGCGCAGCTCCCACTGTGACCCACTCTCATTTGGGTGTTTGAAAACAATGACTTAGCCCCCTTCCTAGAAGTCTTCATTTCTTTTTTGTTGTTGTTTGTTGTTTTTGTTTTTTATTTTCCCCCCTCCTTTGGCTTGGTTTCTGTTTGGAGGCCTCTTTGTGGGGGGTCTTTCTCTGCAAGGCTTGTGATTCTTACCCTTTTGGGCTACCCTTCATGATGCTGAATGGGTGGATAGTCTGGGGCCTGTGCCTTCCTTGATGTTATGAGAAAAATAAGAGAAAGCCTGCAGCTTGTTTCCATTCCCAGCCCATCCTCAGTCTTGGAGCTGTCCTAGTCCAGAGCGGCCATCAGGGAAGTGGTCCAGCGCCCGGCCATCAGAAACCTGCTGCTTTGTTTTTTCTTGCATGTGTTCAAAAACAGAGCAAGAGACTTAGCCCACCTTCCCCTAACACAGCTTTTCTTGCTTTTGATAGAAATCTTCAAAATCCAGACATCAAGCAGCTCCAGAAAGGGAAATTCTCTGCAGGCATTGCTCCACCCCAGCTCCTGAACAAACCCAGCTCTGTTTGGCATTTTTCTCCAGCAGGGGTAGGGGACAGGGTGAGAGAATTTCAGTCTCCCAGGCTGTCTTGTGATTGTTGGGACATAAAGAAGTACAGTCTTGCCACAAATTGGGAGCATATTTACGCTTTAGAGAGGAGCAGAATAAAATAATAGGAAACAAACAAATCAAATTGCTCTGCACCAAGGCAGAGTGAAGCCTGGGTCCCCTTTCCCTGCACCATCAGTAGCAGGCAAGAAAAGAGGAAAAGGAGAAGAAAAGAGGACTTGGAAGGCAAGAGTCCCAGGAATAAATAACCCCAGAATATTTCTCTTGCATGGTGGCAAATCCAGTCAGAGCCAGCACACACATAAGACAGGAACAAGCCAGGTGCAGCTGTCCATTTCTTTAAAATTACCCACACGTAGGCTTCATTTGGGGAAACAATTTTCAGGACCAACCCAGAATGGAGAGTTTTGAGGAAATTATGAATGTCTGAACTTTTATAAACACACCAATCTGTGATTCAGTGGTGATAGCATTTTGGACCACTCAGACATGCCAATATTTATATGGTCACTGCACTGGATTGGGTGACATCACGACAGCTTTTTATTGTTTAAATTTGAAAGCCCTGTGTGTGTTTTCCGTGTCTGCCGAATAGAACAAGGCCGAGAGAGAAAGCACCTATCAGCAGCACATAGAAATCAGATCTTTCTATGTACTTGCATCAGAGTTGGACAGTTTTGAGAAACTCCCAGAACACGTTTCCCGCAGGGAGGCTGTGGCTGGAATTCGGAGCTCCTTGCTTAAATCAGAATCACCTCCTGAGGGCCTCTTCACTTATGCAGCCCAATTTATTTTCTTTTGCTTCCTTTTTGCTAAATAATATTTTCCTTCCTTATACTTAGGACTTGAGGTTGCAAAATCACATTCCGCCTTTCTGTACAGAGTCATCTTGATCTTTAGTTACGATTAGAAAGTGATATTAATTCAGGAAGAGAGGAGGAAAGCAGGGTATCTGCTGAGGTTTGGGGGAAAAGGGGGTGGACAGGAAATAGTTCTCAGTGTTCACTGCGCACGCGTGCGCATGCACACACACACACACACACACACACACACACACACACGAACGTATTCACGAACGTATTCAGACTCTCCTCAGTCCTCCCCCCTCCAGCCTGCACGTTGGGGATTTCACTTCTAAATTACTCCATCCTAAATACTCTGATTTGTGAGCTTGCCTATTTATAAGCTAGTGTTCCACACAATGGTTTGTGTTTGGTTCTTCAGTTAAGGAACAGGAAGGGGCAAGGAACTGTGCTGAACAGGGGTAAAATCATGATCCTTCCACAACCTCCACAATGACTGCTGTAAAATGAACATTGGCCTGACAAATCAGAATGAGGGTACAAATTTGCTTTTCACGGCCAATGTTTGACCCGGTTTCTTAGGGCCAAACCTATTTCTGCAGGGCTGTGGAAGGGGGTCCCTGGTCTCCTCTGGAGGATATGCCAGAAGAAAAGCAGGCCCAAGGTTCCCAAGACAATAGGAGACCCCAAACTAAACACAGAGAGCAGAGGAGAGGAAGGGGTGCCAGCACAGGGCTGAGGAAAACATTGCAGAGGCCAGCCTTGGCTTCTGACCCCCAATCACCAGGGGGCAGCTCTGGGCAGCTCCAGGTCCCCACTGCTCACCAGGAAGGCTCTGTTTACAGGGTGACTGATAAGCCACTGACAGGCCCTGAGCTCCCCACAGAATGTTAAAACTGGTGAGGTCCTTAGCTCCAGAGCTGGGGCCCCTTCCCACCTGACCCCTGTCCCACCCCAGTGTCCTCTCCATGATTTTCAGTACTCCTTCCTCCCAGCCTGGTCACCAAGGGCCATGAGAGTGTTTGAGAGGGCACAGCCCTGGGGTTAGAAAGCTGTCATCAGAGCTGAGAGTTTGGACCCCCTAAGTCAGAGAGTTGAAATGCAGACAAAGGCAAGGATGGGGGAAGTCTGGAAGTCTATTCCAGAATGTTTAACAGGGGTGGAGCTTCAGGTGCCCTGGGTCTGGCAGCCTGAAGGGTCAGCAGGCAGGGAAGAACGATGCTGAGGATGGATAGGCCCGCTCCTATTTCCTGCACCACTCTACACAAACCCTCCACCTCGCCCGAGGCTCTTTACTTAGCCGCTCTGCAGGGGCCCAGTCCTCCCAACAATTCCTGCCCAAGTTCCCTGGCTGGAGTAAAGTGGATCCCTAGGTGCTTGCCTCGATTCACTCTGAGTCCTCTGCCTGGTGCGCAGCAGGTGCGCGCTGACTGCACCCCGGCCTGGCTGGCAATCGTCCGAGGCCACCAGGAAGTCCCTCAGTGTCCTGCCTGCAGCTCCAGCCCCGCGGCGGAGCCCTGGGAGGCTGGCGCGCTGGAGAAGGAACGCGCAACAACGTCTCTCCTCGGTGTGCACATGACGCGCGCAGCCTGCAGCTCGGGAACAAGGATGGTGAGGGCAGCCCCGCCCAGCGCAGGGGCCTCAGATCTGTCCTGCAATTCGGTTTAAATTCGCCAAGAGGACGGCACTGGCCTGAGCTCCCCCGGGCCAGCAAATCGCCTGCTGCGCCTTGCTGCCAGGTGGGCTCAGAGTGGGAGGGGGCAGAGCGGAATTCAGACCCCCTAAACTCCGCCTTTCACTTTGAGACCCCCACCCACCCGCCAGCGACCCAGCACCTTCCGTAAACAGAATCATCTTCTACCCATTTAATTTTTACTCCTCCGGCCCATTTTCCAGATCCTCTCTAGCCCCTAGGCGGGGGTGGGGGGAATTTGGCTAAAGACAGAATCAGAAGGAAAAAGAGAAAAGAAACAGGAAATCTAGATAACATATTTGAAAATTGTTACAGAGATCTCGCTCTGGTTTGGGTTTCTGGGGTACATAGTTGAATGCACGTTATAAAACAAAGCCAGCCAAGCAAACTTTATTAGGATTTCTCCAACAACTCCAGGATGAGGGTGCTGCCCGCACTGCCAGACCTAACACGGTTTCAATCAAATCCCAGAACTCCAGAAGGGTCTCTCAGGGACAGATGTTTGGATTGCTCCCTTCAGGAAAGGTCCCTTTTGTGTGGGACCTTTTTCTCTCCTAGGGACCCTGGCTTTGTGAGCTAGTTCAGTTAGACAAATATCAGCACATCTTCATAAACTCATAAAAAAATCTTTTCTTTCTTTTTTTCTTTCTTTTGGGGGGAGCACTCTCTCTCTCTTAGGGAAGAGGTTTATTATAATGTGCAGATAAATATTTTGAAACTAAGACAATGATGTAAGCATCCAAGACACTTTTACACTGTCAGGTTTTAAAAATCCTTCTTGATACAACCAGGGGTGGGAGAGAATTTCTGTGGTAGTTATTTGGAGACTGAATCTGTTAAGAGATAATGTTTGTGTCTTTCCTTTTTGGGGGGGGCGGGCAGCGAATTCAATCCAGTCTTTCTGACGTCTGTTTATTTATTTCTCTCTGTATGGCTCCTTTAAATAACACACTGCAGAGGTGGAAATCTCTTAAAAGGTAAATCTGTGGTCTGCATTTTATGGATTTAAAATGATCAAGAGGCAGTGTTCATCAGTCTGCTCTGTCGTTTGGAGCATGTAAGAGGAGCTCAGGCTGAAAGGTCTGTCACAGAACATTCTTCCCATGTGAAAGACAGGTGAGGTCCCTGGGCCAGATTTCTGGGACCTGGAGCAGCCTGGAGACACAGGCCTGCCGTCTGTGACCCATTCATTCACAGCACTGTGAAGGAACTACTCCCTGTAAAAGTCTCCCTAGAAGTAGCAGGGCACACTTTTGTGCTATTTAAAAAACACTCTTCAGCGGTTAGTGGAAGAGTCTCTGTGTTGTCAGACATCTGGCTTAGATTACACTCTCGTGGTCCAGCGCAAAAGCCTCCTCTCTCCCTCCCCTGTGAGACCCCCTTGCCCTCCCCAGTCCTCCCCAGTGACGGGTCCTGGCAAAGGTACTGAGAACCGGGAAGCCACAAGGGCTTTGGGACTCTATTCAGGTGTGCAAACACAGCCCCCACCCTGTGCCATTCTCCAAAAGTGAACGCCTAGATAACTGGATGGGTTCCCCAGGTAGCTTGAGATAGAGGTCATCTGGACAAAATGACACCAATGATCTAAAAAGGACATTTACTTTATGAAATTTCAGGCAGGATGCCAAATATTACATTTAATGAGGCTGATTCTTTTTCTCCAAAAATAACAGAGACTATCAATGCTATGGTCAGGAAGGAAGGGGGTAGGGAGCAGTTTGCAAAGCCTATGTTCAATTATTGCTTTGTAATATTTTTCTAAAATTGAAAAATGCCTCTCCAGTATATGATCTCATGTAAATATTCCTCGCTGAAGCTTAGCATATGTTTGCAGTGCCCCAAAGGAATTACAATATTCTCTCCCCCCTCTCTTCAGCTTTTAAACTCTCTGTGCTTGCATTTCTAAAAAAGTCTGTTGTTTCTAAAGATTAAAAAAAGAGGAATCTTACATGGGAAGTTTTTATTTTTATTGTTTTTAGGGATTAACTGTTTGAACTTCCAATGAGGAGCAATTTGTTTTATGGATACACTTCCAGGTTTTGTAATTTCAGTATATTTCTTGTTTCTTTTCTATTCTCTGCATTTGTATGTATAGGAATAATATATTTAGTGAGAGATTAGTGTGTGAAGAAGTTTGTACCTTTAAAAAGCCTTGCTAATATGAAATACATAGGAATAAAGGCACCTAATGTATTTGAGAGAGCTCTGACAGATACATGCGTGCAAATTTGTTTATCTGAGTGTTTGGGCATAGTCTTACTATTTAGGTAAAGAACATTTGACGGTATTAGAGAGTTATGTTGAATGAGAATTTAACTAAAGAAAGATTAAGTGTTCAGTTCCAACAGCCTATAGACATTAGCACACAAAAGAGTAAAGTCTATTTGTTCATACCAATTGAAAGATAATACAGATAAAAATGCAGAGGATTAAAGAAATAACTGCATGTCCTTGTTGAAAAAAATTAGATTGACTTACTAGTTTATTGCAGTTATTGTATACAGATTTGCCGTAACCATGTTGAATTTTTCAAATTAGATTTTAAATATATTTTGACAGTCTAAACTTGTATAGTGTGACTAACTATAGTAAGAAATGACAGGTCTACTTTGTTATTAAACCGCTGTCTGGAAAATATTGGGCTCTGTAGAGTAAATGATCATTATTTTGCCACTTATGTTAGTATAGCTAATAGCAATAAGGATTTTTTGAACCATAGAAGGCTAACTACTTTGAATTATTGTGCTTTGCTATTCACAGTGAAGCAAAAAAAAATCTTTTATTAAAGCAACCTCATTTTCATATCTCTATTGTATATATTCCCTGTGTATTCCCTACTAATTTAAAAAGAGACATTCATAAATAAATAAATAGGTAGTATCTAAATGTTTCTGTTTGTTAACAGAATATTGGCAGTACAGGTCAGCCATCCTAGTGGCACAGACCAGAGCAAAGGAGGACCAGGGAGGGGTGTTGAAGAAAGTGTCCTCTAATAATCTACCCCTCAGAGGTGGACCAGTGAGTCTTTGCAAAGATGCGTAGCGGGTGAATCCTCGAGAGGAGCACATCAGAAATGATTCCAGTCTCCTCCGCTATGACTCTGGAATCTCTTGATCCCCTTTGAGCAGAGGACAGTTTCAAAGTTGATCCAGGCTGCCAGGCCAGTAAGTTTAGGGCTCTTTCAGCCTCCCACTGGCAGAGCCATTGTTAACTGGAAACGACATTATACTGTAGACCATTCCTTTCCATGCCAGCCCCTCGTCTAGCCTGCCTGGCCTGAGTCCACCATGCAAAAACAAATGGAACTAACATTCTTCTTGCTGTATGATTCTGCCCTTTTGATAGATATTTAAGCTGCCTTTAACGTACTGTCCTTGAAACATTCTTCATGGTTATTAATTACCTTGTGTTTATTTCAATGTATTTACTGAATCAGGTACCCAAGGGAATCCTCTACATCAGTGATGTGAGAAATCCAGTTGCCTGAAGTCGAAGAGGTACATCTTGATTTTTGATTTGCATGTGCTTGTTTCAGTGAGTTTGCCATGAGCGGGAAAACAAGCAAGCAAGCAAGGAATGCTGCTAATTCTTTAAATGTGAAAAGTTTCTGTTTTTAGTAGTTTTAGTATTTGGATTTGACATGCAACGTAAATGTTAATGCCAGTGTTGCAGAGAAGTGATACAAGCAATATGTGTGAGAGGCAGCATGCGTTTATTCTCTGTATTTATTTCATTACATAGATGTGGTGTGTCGAGGGACTAATCTGGTTTGAGTAGATCTTAGATCTTCAGCCTTATCTAACATGAGTCTACTGACACTGAAAAAGGTAGCCCTCCTCAAACAGCAGGAAGGTTAGATAGATCTGTACAACTGACATCCTCTGCCTTTGGTCAGCTCTACCTGGGCCTATGAAACATTCCAAATTTACAGCTGCTTGTAATTCAGTCTGCACTCATGATAGGGAAAATTTAGTATAATTTTAAAGCACAATGTATTCTCCCTTCTGCATCCAAATGTGGCTATGAGGCCCTTTCCACTTCAACTGGAGGCAGAAGGAAAGGAGAAGAGATTAATGGGGGATAGAAATCTGCTTTTCCTGTACTAAAAAATGAAATTGAGCTTTTAAAATGGGTTTTCAATTATAAGTGTCCCAGCATGAATTTAATTATAAATCCTCTTCTTTGGGAAAGCTAGACCAACACTCTCACACCAATAATTATTCAGTCTCATTGTTCTATATAGTCTTGTTACCTCTCATTGGCTAATGGAATAAAGTTTGTTTTTTTTTTTCATTAAAATTTTTGCTTGCTGAGAAATTTGCATGAAATACATTTTATTTTGGTTTCTTGAAAAACTGAGGGGGGTAAAAGTCACACTGTCAAATTGCTGCTCTTTGCAGAGGAGGCACTTTAAGGATCCAGTGATTTGAGAGCATTGAAGGAAAAAAAACAAACCAGAACCCATTTTTCCTTCTATTCAGAAATAGTATCTGATTACTTACTTCTAAGCGCTGCTGTGATGAGAGTTTCACTTTGAATAACTGGGTTGTGAATATGTATTATAGTTTCTTTGCTAACCTTTTACAAAATTAACATTTTCCTGAATTGTTTTCCTACATAGTTTTTTTTTTTTAACTTGGTGTACATCTGTGGGGTTGATTTGTGTGTCTCGTGTGTGCATGCACTGCCAGATCTTTATTCCTTTCTTGCCCTTGTCTTTATAATTACGATTAGAAAACCACCGATTAAATATGATGATCTAGGCTCTCTGGCAGGTTTTGTGACATTGAAACCATCCATTTTGAGCAAAGAGTTAATGAACTTTAAAAGCAAGGTTCGCAATGGTCCTGACCCTACTGGCAGTATTTCATATAAGGTTACTGTGGGAGAGAAATCAAATTTCAGCCATGAACATGATTGACAGGTGAGAGCAAGGAAGAGAAAGGCATTTGGTCAGATGGGGAATTTGGGAAGGAGGAGGACAATTCCTTGAAGTTCCTCTGTGACATTATATATTATAAGCTGATATATGAAAAGTTCAATACTTTGTGCTCTTGGGAAAGTTACTTAGTTTATTTTCTGGAAGTCACTTTGGTTAAGGAATTTTAATAGTGAAAGCCAAAAAATGTTGAACCACTGGGCTTTCTACCTTCTTGCTAATGTAGCCATGTGTACCTTCGTGGCTTGTTTCTGGCATTTTTCTACGCTAGCGTCTGAAAATGCAGTCATGAGCCATTTGGGCAGCCATTTAATTACCTTTCATTTACCCTCAGAACAACAGTCTAGATTATATTATGGTTCATGGACATATCACAAAATATCCATCCCAAGTGGTATCACGAAATTATTAAATTCTCCATTTCAGGAGCACCCCTGGATGCTGACTAACATTTTCCATTAGTGCATGTTACAGCCTAACATATTCAAATCAACCAAATGCATGGTTTGTTGAGACTCCGTTTGCTCCGGAAAGGTCTTTGAACATGTGATCAACACTTGCACATTGCTTGTCCCAAGCCTTCCACCCCATCTGCTCTCCAATGGAGATTGTTCCTAGAAGCACCAAGGGCTAAGCTGTGACTATGGCCATGGAAACATGTGATGACTTTGCTTGATCCTCATATTCAGGATGGCTTTTGAATCAGCCCTGGAGGAGATACCTTAACCCACAATAATTTTCACTGAAGTGGAAAGTAGACCTTCCCAACAAACACTTGCATCTTATGAGCTGAATCATGAGTTTTCAAGGTACCTATGGACCTTAGCCAGCTCATTCCTATCCTCTGCCCATTTCAGATGTTCCTGACTTTGGCTAAGATCCATCTGGATGCGACCAGGCCTTCCAGAGCTGCCTTGGGGCAGGTGGGACACATGCACAGGGAAAAGGCCCATTTGTGGCATTCCTGTCACCCATGGGAGACACTATTGGAACTTGTAGAGATGGTATTCACTGGGTTGTAATGTTCCCATAAGTGTTTTTCCTAGTCTCAGCATGGACATGTTTTATGTGACCATACCTATGTCAATGATATGAACTCAAAAAGCTATGGGCTGTAAAGAAAGCTTTATTACTTTGTGAACTGGGGTAAAATTAAACCACAACAAAAGCATACTAGTCAAGATCCTCAGAAATTTTATTTGTTTTGCTTACGTGTCCTCCCATGTGGCCTATAATCATTCAGAGGTAAAACAGTTTTCCAGTGTCTATGTGGGTGGCCTGGCACAGTATATATAGATAGCTACTTAATTCCAATAGAAAAGTAGAGACACCAATACCTGATGTCCCTTGAAGAGCCCCTGGTCAAAGCTGGTTCACAGAAATGGTGAAATTTCTGTTTCCAGCCGGATTTTACCTTCTGATTTCTTGGAGCCTCTGAAAAGTCCAAGTGACTGGTTTTGAGCTGGTCTTCACTGAAGGCTTCTTGGGGTTTTCTGAATCCTCAGTTTTTACAGTAAACTGCCACCCACAAGACAGAAGGAGAGGCAGGCTGTCTTGCTTAGAGATTTGCAGTTGGAATGTACCTGGCACAAATGCCATCGGTGTATGTCAAGCACCCTAAGTCAGGACATCCATAAGCTGGCCCTGAAAACATTAGGGGAAATAATTCTATTTGATGTATTTCATTAGGGAAACTCGCCCTGTTTTTTTTGTTGTGGCTATAGTTTATTCAGATTATGCACCCCCTTCTCATACTGGCTGGCTAATGTGTTCCTTCTGCAGGCACTTGTCCGCTACTGAGCTGATTTAATCAATTAATTATAGCAGAGCTTGGACAAAGTGACTGGCCTAATAATACCATATGAACGTGTATTATTTTCTGTTAACTCTAGGATACTATTGAAGGGTTACGCTTAAAGAAAGAAACATACATTTATGGGAGAAAAAGGAAGAAGGGCTTTCCATAGAGTGCAGTACTCATTACTTAAAATAAAATGATGCTTCTGTAAAGAGCTTTCATTCTGAAAGCTCACATTCAGTCACCTGCCAAAAGCTCAGATTTACAGCTGCTGTTCCCTGATGCCAATGTTTAAACTCCCTTCACCTGCCGCTTGCTGAGTCTTTCATTTCTTCACGCCAAAAATTACTGTCAAGTTGTTGTTTTGTGTCTGCATTTTTTGCTTTTCCTGGCACCTAATGAAATTATCAGCAATAAATGAGCTAAGCACCGGGATTGAAGGTTTTTGTTTGTTTCTTTGTTTTTGCTTTCCATTTTGTAATATTTGGAAAATGCCAAGGCAAGGGAAAGCCAGCGGGAAAATCCAGTGTGCCTGGCTCGCCAGCGTCTATGGAATGTAATGGAGCTATTAGCCTATAAATCCATTCCGATGGGGACTGATGCCAAATGGGGGAGAGGAGAGGCAGCTTCAGGTGTCTCCTGAGAAAATCAAACCAGCTGTGGGGTTTACAGGTATTGTCAGTGGAGAGGACAAGGTGGCCACTGAGCAGTGACCTCAAGTGTAAGCTGCTGAGAGATATTAACACCTAATTAACAACACAAGAGTGCGTCCTATAACTTCATCACTGGTGGGGTAAGGGTGATCCTCCGAAAAGAGAGGCAAAGGGAAATTTGTGTGGGTAGGATTTGTTGTCTCCTTTTCCCTCAGAGGGAGTCCTCTCTTAATGTGGTTATTCACATGTAGCAGCCAGTGAGGTTGCTTCTTAGCCACTTTACTGCAAAGCACAGTAAGTTCATTTGCTAGCAGGTAGACAGTGGAGGTGAGGTTGGAATTGGCCTGAAATGCCCCAAAAAATTGACCCTGAGGTGCTCCTCCTTTAAACTGGGGTCTGCACACAAAGTTTCTTTTCTTCTACCTTGGTCTCTGCCTGCTTCTCAACAGAGCTGAGTCCAGGGTATGTAATTATTTAAAGGGATTCTAACACCAGGGTTGACTCCCCTTGGTAAACTTAATCAAAATAGAGACCTTTTGTTACTGATGGTAGTTAATTAAAGGGCCTGAGTCTACACTGCTGTGTTGTGCCTCCAGCTAGTTTGTATTTTAAAATGAGGTTCACTCCTGATGTACAGGCAGTGGGGGAGAAAGCTAGCATGAACGTTTCCTACTGGGCTGAACATTTTGAATAGGACAGAATTTTCTGTTTCTTCTTTTTCCCTTCCCTTTTCTCCTTCTTTTTCTTCTTCCCCCATCCCCAGCTGGAGCCTTTTGACCAATCTTAGGTGTGTCCTGTACGGTTAAGTCTGCTTGGAATTGTGCACTGTGTTTGGAAGGCATGCCTGTCCGGGAGAGAATCCTTGGGACAATATCTTTACTCTGAATAGGAGAGTGGCCGAGACAGACGTGCATTCCTTCACCGGTGTGTGGGCAACTTGACCCCAGCAGAGAACTCTCCTCTCATCCTTTGCCCTTGCGGGTAGCACAAACTTGAAGTTCTACCCAGATGTTCAGTGGCTGTTTTGTTATTGGTTTTCCCCAAATTTTGCTTTTCTTTCTTCTCTCTTTTTCATATTCTAAACAATTTCTTCTCATTGCCAAGTAGGATGAAAAGGCCAAGTGTCCAGACCACCACCAACTCTTGCTACCATTTTTAGACAGTAAATCTGGATTCACAACCAGGGGGACACGGTTTCTGTAAACAACAGTAAGGCTGGGGCCTGGGTCTGAGGGCTTCAGGCTGCTCTTCTTCAGGAAGCTCCGGGGACTCACTGGACACCTGGAGTCCCTGAGCTCACTACTCACACCCAGTACCCATCGCCTCTTTACTTGTTCAGTGTTCTACTGATCCACACAACCAAGAGAACTTTCAGCACTGCTGCTTACAAGTCTAGCTCAGCTTGTAGCCAGAGATGAAGCTGTTGGTAAAAATGACAAGCATCCCCAGCAATCTCGTGTCCACTGGCAGTAGGGTAATCTACTTATTTAGAACCTTACGTCAGATCTCCTCTTGCATGCTGCATCCTGAGAAGCACTCACCTGAGGGGAGAAGTGGTGGTGGCCCTGCAGTAGAACTGGCCTGTCCAGCAAACTAGGCTTGTGGGTAAATTCCATACCCAGCTCCCCAACCCACCCAGAGGAGTAGATCTGGGGCATCTGGGCTTTGACCCCAAAAGAAAAGCACAGGATGCAACTCGCCTCCTGCCTGAGAGTAGGAGGCTTTACAGAGGCATCGTGAAATGTCACCCTGTTCCAGAGAGGGAGAAAAATAAGGAAGGATTTGTTTTTTACTTTTTTTTCCTATTTCCAAATAAAATAATTTGAATCAGCTGATATTAGTAGTGAAAAGCTTGCCATCGCTATTGCTAGAAACATTTATTTTCCAAGACTTTGGTGGGGAGGAGGGCAGGGGCTTGGTGCCTGCAAGGTGTTTGTCTACCTGTACTCAACAGCTTACTGTGTCCTTCAGTTTGCCCCCATCTGGCATCACTTTCTTCCACAGTAAAACTAGCGCCATCCCATCGTTGCCACGTTAACCCATGAGAATTTCACTTTTGGGAAGAGGAAATCTAAGCGCATGATTTCATTGTAAATGCAGCCGGAGTTATTTGCAGAGCAATTGAGGGTGCAGTTATTCTGAGAATGTATCTTTTTACTATTTCTTTAAAATTTAATTGGGATCGGGCCATTGCTTTTGACTTGAGGGTTTCTTTCTCTGTTTTTTGCTTCTCCTCTCTCTCTGTCTCTCTCTCCCTGCTATTGCAAACCACAATAATGAGACAAAATTTATAATGAAAGTTTGGTGTCATTAAGCTAAACTGTAAAAACTGACTTTGGAGTTTTGCTCATAAAATCAATATTTGAAAAAATATAGCAGTGAGGGGCACACAGTAGAGGCAATGTCAGTGTGTATATAAATATCTGTGTGTATTAATATATGTGGATGTGGTTTGTTTCAGAGTCTGTTAAAGCTAATTCCGAAAGAGCATCTTTCCAAACTCTGACTTCTTCTACACATCCAAGTGTGAGGATACACTGATGACAGCCAAAGCACATTTTCTTTAATGAACTTCTAATTTGTTATTTAAACTCGCTTTGTAATTCACATTGCCTTATTTTTTTTCAGCTACATTATTTGTGCACAGGAGAGCCAGACCAGAATATGCATGCTAGAATTCTCTGTCTGAAACCGATAGTGCTCCTTAGCGTGGAAGACGTTTTTCTCCTTTCCCCTAACAAGGAAGCTCATTTAGAAAGAAATGTTTATGTGAAGTGCCTGTCAGTTGGCATTTTTACTGGTTTGCTAACCCAAAGGTAAAATATAAAGCCATGTCTTTCTCTCGCTGGCTTGTTGTTACTAGAAGGGTCCCTCCCTTGTTAGCTTGATAAATAATTTTACTAGGGGGACTTGGCTGTGTTTTTATGTTTGCTGTCTATTTTCTGCTTGCTGCAAATAAATTTCTGTACTCAGAGGGCACTAAAACTCCAAACACATGGTATTTTCCCATTTTGCCGCTGGTCTTTTGAAATATTTATTCCATCTAGGGTTTTAGTTAATTTTTTAAAGGAAAAAATAATTTGTGGTTAATGCCAAACAAAAATTATTCCTATTTTTCGCAGAACTATTAGATTCAAACCTGGAAGGACAGCTCTTTGAAAGGTTTCTGTTTCAAACCCTAAAATCTGTTGAATTGAAGACAAGTTTTATTTATTGGCGGACCCTAAAGTTTTCTTATTACATACTTTCTTGTCTGACTTTCCAACTTTAAATATTAAGCTGTTAATCTGAGAAATGAATAGGGCTATAGAATTTTATCTGGTAACAAGACACTAAACAATAAAATCTTTACATTTGAGAAATGACACAGTGAGAAAGAGCAGATGAAATGGACCAGAGCTATCAGTGTAAATATGAGCATTCATCTGAGTCCCTAATACTTAGTTTTAGGGTTCATTAATACTGCAGATGGCTTGATGTAGCTTTCTGGGTGAAAATGGGTCCCTGGTATAAACCTGAACAAACACACCCAAAAACATTCCAATGAAATAAAACATAAATCAATGTATTCTATAAATTATGAACACTCTGAACATAGCCCATTATAGGTGTACAATTAGATGTTTAATGAAACAATGAAATTTATGAATGTTAATAAGTGATCATTTTAAATTAATGCCAGACTACCTCATTAATTGAAACTTTTTCCGAGAAGATATTCTGCTTGTTATTTATTATGTGTTCATTAGCAAGGTTTTGTTTTCTGAAGCCAGAAAATTTTTTTTAGCAAAGCTATGACACAAATGTGCAACCTAAATGCCCAGGTATGTACCCAGCAGCACAGGCATTGGAGAGACTGAGTGGGTGCTGTCTCAAGCTCAGCCTTGGCAAAGATCAGCAAAAGGAAGAAAAGAGGACCCATGCATGAACTCTCTGATACACATGGAGATCAGCAGTGATTTAGAACACTTATTTTCATGGATTCTGCACTGTACTAATAAAAAAATTTCCCTATAGATTTTTTTCCTTCTAGCTCTGGAATTATAGGACAATCACAACACTCAATCTTTATTGAAATAGAGTTGATATTTAGCATTTCTTCTGGTCACTGGGGGCCTTACTTGTTTAGCAGGAGCTAGAGGATGGAGTTGAGGACCAGCATGCTCCAACAGCCTTCCCCTTAGGAGGGTACAAACCTCTCAGGCTGGGAGGACCAGATACTGTGGATCAACTGTCTTGGGACCAAGGACTTATGCATTTGTTGATCTTTAAAACAAGTAGAGGGGCAAGTATTTTAATTCCCTTTGTACAGTTAAGGAAACTCAAGCACAAAATAATTAAGGTGTCATTTAAGCCTGCACTGCAGTCATGCTGATGTTTCTAAATAAATACCAGGCTGCCCCTGCCAGGGTCAGTCTGTCCCATCTCTCTTCCTTAGTTCTGTCCCTCAGTTTTTAACCTCATCTCCTGTAGTAAGAGCTCAGGTGTCTGCTTCTTCTTGGTCATCTTTTCCTGAGCTGGATCAAGTGAGTCCCAGCAGAGAATAATATAATCTTATTAGTACAAACAAGACCAAAGTTAGGGATTCTTGTAGTCTTCACCCTAAGGAGCCTCTATGTATCAAGACAAATGATTCTGTGGTTTGATTCTGGTATGTTAAGGAGCAGGTGTTTCCAACTCAAAAAACTAAAGACTGTCATTTTAATAGCATTTAAAAAATAATAGATCATACCTTCCTTAATACTCTGTAATGTGTAAAGTGTTGGGTGTACAATTGGCACTCAGGAAATTTCCAGATAGTGAAGATAGATCAGTATTAAATCACATCAGTGAAAGCCCCACTTAGTAAAAAATTGTCAGCAAAATCTGTAGTAGCACTAAAAAGAAATACACAGTTTTTGAATCTGTAAGGTAGGGATAGACTCTCAAAGGTGGGCATAAAGGATTAAATATGATAATGTATGTAAAGCACCTGCATTAAATATGATAATATATGTAAAACACCTGGCACAGGGTAAACACCCCACCATGCTTGGCCTTGGACAGTGTTATATAGGATGAGAATTTGACCTTGACACCTTGCAAGCTTTGGTTGGTATTAGAATTACTTTGCTACTGTGATACTGGGCCTTTCCCCTTTGCTTTAAAATCAATGTTTTCAAAATTGGAACACTGAGAAAAGCACAGAACGGTTGCTGATAGCTATTATCTGCCCTACTCTAAAAAACAACACTACTACACCTGAAAAATAAAAAACCTGCATTTTGGGAAGTTATGTGGTCAAAAATTTAGGGAAATTATAAGTTAAATTAAACATTTAAATTTTCTATGATCTATCATAGCATAGCCTTTATATGTTGATCTATATGTCTTATGTACATATTACACCAACACAGATGAAATGAGATTATATTCTAGGCTTAGGTGCACATGCCTGTCTTTTAATCAACCACCTCAAGAAATTAGCATTAGCGCAGTTTTGAAAAGTGGTGGCCTAAAATATTGAACTCTCATTTATTTTAGCACCCAAGGTCCCCTTTTATTACTTTTCCCTCATGCAAGATGAGTTTTGAATGACTCAGAACTTCTCTGTACTCTGTACTCATTGTACTTCTCTGATCAGCAAGAGTGACTATACAGTGCCACTGATGTACACCCCACAGAAGCAACTATGTTACTAGGGTAATCCTACAGCTCCTACCACCAATGGGAATGGCTGGTGGGTATAGTTACTACCTTTATGGTCCCAACTGGATTTCAGAAGCCCATTTTGGGATGCTCTACTTGAATAGAAAACCCCAGGCTAGAAAACCCACTGGCTTACTCATCTGTGACTGTGCAGCCATCCAAGCACAGTAGAGATCCTGTAAGGAACATTTTAACTTCCTAGGGTTTGGGCCAAGGATTCTCTGGACATAAAATCTCTGCCCCCAAGTTTCTGGTCCTATCTTCATCACTTTCCTCATCTCTGGGGGAAAGTACCCGATGTCTACAATTTAAAGGAGAAGCTTATCTGGGATCAGTTTCGGAAGTTCTGGTCCATGGTCAGCAGGCTTCAGGCTCGAAGGCAGAAGCAGCTTTGTGGCACTAAGAGGGAGGAGAAAGGATCAGTGGTCCTTCCCAGTGACCGGCCTCTTGCAGCCCAGTCCCTCTTCCTGCCGGGACCCTCAGCCACTAAATTCACCAGTGGATGAATCCACGCATGAGTACAGTGCCCCATGATACCACCTCTTTCCAAAATCCCTTCTTCGGTTGCTTGAGATCATAATAATTCTTTTATTATGTGGATTAAGGTGCCCATTACAGGCATAGAATACCAGCTAGCTTGAAGGAAAGCTGGGGATAGAAATTCATTCTCTTTTCTTTCTCTTTTATGTATGCACAACTGTTTCTCCAGAAACTCTGCTTTCAAGTACAGGGGATTTCCACCTTTATTCCTGGGTCTCACCTTAGACTCTTTCCTCTTAAACTTCGGGTTGGTTTGGTTGGAGGTGCTGAAGATTTGGTTTTCAGAAGAGAGAGACTATTGGTTCATCTCTCATCCAATCAGCAGTGGCTAGGGGTGGGTCCTCCTGGAAAGCTGCCTGCCTAGTCAGACTTTGTGAGAATAGGTTTGGGCAGGCTGTGGACAATGGCCCCTTCCCAACATAGCAGGGGAAAAGTGGTGCGCAGTTACATCCCTTTCAGAGTTTACAGTGCAAGAATTTGGGCACAAATATGTCTCAGAACGTGAAGAAAGGGTTGTAAACTTTGTATACTCAGGCAGGAGTGGGTGCTAAAGTTAAACATTTTCCCCTTCTCCAAACCAATTAAATTAGAGCCTTTGAGCTCTCTGGGGTTAAGACACCAATATTCTTGTTTTAAATAGTTCTTAGACATTCAAATGTACAACCAGGATTGAGAACTAGAAAATAACCCAAGACACATGGTTATCTGAAGGAACCCAGAAAGTGAGGAAGCCCCTGGTACAGTTCCCCCATTTTCTTGTCTGTCTGCCACCTCATCGTTTTCCAGGTTCAGTTTAAAATGGAAAGGGAGGCCTGATTGCTTTGTGTTTTCCCTGCCTCATCTGGCCCGCCAGGTTATCCATTATCATCAGCTCTATTGCTCTATTATTTTTTTTTATTTTTTTTTAAGAGAAGAAAACAACAACAACAAGTATAAAAACAGGCCGGGCGTGGTGTAGTGGTACACACCTGTAATCCCAGCAGTTGGGAGGCAGAGGCAGGAGGTTTGTTGTGAGTTCTAGACCAGCCTGGGCTGCAAAGTGAGCTCAAGGCCGGCCTGAACTGCATAGTGAGGCCCTATCTCAACAAAAAAGAAAAAATAAATAAAAACAAAACAATACAAAAGCAATAAAAAACCATACAGAATTTTAAAACAAGATGATAGGAAATTAACAATGGTTTTTATATTACATATTGTTAACTTCAGTGAAGTTGCTCAGATTAACAGATATAAGAATGTAAGATTGATCAAACAACTAAAGAGAATAAAAATAATAATAAAAAATTAGAAATGATACAGAGTTTCACTGATGAAGATGGTAAGAATTCACCAATGGTTATTATATTGTATATTGTTGTTCTCAAATCAGCTGTTCAAATTACCAGGTTTAAACATGCAAGACTGTTCAAAAAAATTTAAGCATTAACTGTTCCTTTCAGTAAACCAATACACATGAGCAGTACAATTATCCCAGCTATCCTTGTATATCCATCTTTCTTTCTTTCTTTCTTTCTTTCTTTCTTTCTTTCTTTCTTTCTTTTTCTTTCTTTCCTTCTTCCTTTCCCTCATCCCACTTGTTCCTCCCTTTTGAGCAATTTCTTTCCCTTTCACAATATCTATTGCACCTCTAGGGTTTTATTTACTCTTTCAGGTTCTTATACTAGGGAGACAATATGATATTTACACATGTGGGTTTGATTTATTTCACTCGTGAGTATGGTCTCTAGCTGCATCCATTTACCTATAAAAGCCTCAAGTTAATCTTTTTTAGGACTGAGTAATACTCCATTGTATAAAAATACCATATCTTTTTTATCCATTCCTCAGTTTACCATCAGCTCTATTCTTTATAAGCAAGGCCAAGTTATCAGATACACTACCTGGTTCTTTTGGCTCTGCTTTTACTCCTGAGTTTTACTGTCAATCAGGCTAAAAGCAGTCATCAGTACCCGCACCACTGCCTGAACATTGGGCTGACTTGAAATTTTCTCTGCCAGATTAATCCACCATCTTTAAATTAAGCCTCACACTGTCTTAGTCCATGAGTAAAATATAGACAAGTTCTTGCCAGAGTATAATATGCATGGCCTCTAATCTAATTTCCAATAGAATAATTGTCCCTAGGTTTCCTGAGCCTGGCCTTTACTGTCCACATCCCTGTTGGCATTCTGGTCTTCTGAGCACCCAACAGCATCTTTTATCAGTCTCTTTTCCTAGCATTCTAAGACTTTCCAAACCTTTCCAAACTCCTCCTGGAAATCAGTTCTAAGGTTTCTGGGCCACATCATCAGATATAATCACCTTGATGACACTATTTCTCCAGTACCAACTTGCTGTGTTAATAACTTTACCACTGCTGGGACAAAATCCACAACACCTTCAATTTAAAAGAGGAGCGTTTTGTTTTTTTTTGTTTTTTTTTTTTTTTTTTGCTCATGGTTTCAAAGGATTGAGTCCCTGATTGGTTATCTGCAAGACAGAAGCAGCACAGTGGGAGAGTAGGGTAGAGGAAAGTTTCTCACCCCATAGCATCCAGAAAAGAGAGAAAGAGAGAGAGAGAGGGAAAGAGAGAGAGAGAGAGAGACAAGGGAGGATATGGGGAGGAATGTACCCTTCTGTGTTACACCCCTAGTGACATATCTCCAACCACACTCCACTTCCTAACGGCACAACCATCTATGAAATTAACAATGAGTTCATCAATGGATTTATTCACTGAGGAGTATAGTGATCCAATAACCCAATCACCTTCCAAAATCTCCATCTCTGAGTGCAATGAAACTTCTGGAGGACATTTCCGATTTAAACTCCAACACCAGAGAAAGTAAATGGGAGTTGGAAATCTCAATTTTAAGGCTCACTTGGCCACTAAACATCCATGGTGCCTGGCTGGGTCAGAGTCTTCTGATTTCCTTGTGGGAATCTCGTTATTCTCTGTTGGAAAAATAAGTCAATTGGCCTAGAATCAAAGGCCTTCTATGAGTGCATACAATTAGCAAAGTGATCATTTCTTCACAGACACAGTGTGTGAACCAAGAGAGAGACAGAAGATCTGAATTAGTAGTATGGGTTTTGTGCATTTTCTAAAAATTATGCATAGGAAAGAAAATGTATTTCATTATTGACTTATAGGAATAGATATATTTCTGAATTATTTGCTCAGACTTCTCCAGATAATAATGAAAAATTTATATTATTTGCCATTATTATGAACAGTCACTTGTGTGGTGTGTAATTCGGGTGCTAGTAGACATAGGATTAAGGGAAAATGATTCTGGCTCAAATTAATGAAAATGCTTGATCACACACTGTCAGACACATTGATTCTCCACTAAAGCATTTTTAAACCACCTAAACATGAAGACATTCATCACTTTACCCTGTAAGACAATTGCATTTTAAATTTCTCCTCCTTGTGGAGCCTTCATGCCATGAGTGTGGAGTTCACGCCTCTTTCATTCTTGTGTTCCACACAGTCCTGTGTCAGTGAGTAGCACATAGCAGCTGTGTCTCACAGCCTTCCAGGGAGCACAGGGAGTACCTGAATCAGCAATTAGGTACACAAACAAGGAAGCCAGTGGGTGATACCAGCCTGTACAAGCTGGTGAAATGTCAAAGGTGACATCTTGATTGTCTGGCAACATTAAAAGTTATTCTCTTCATCCTCTTCCAGATTCTTAAAGACCCCTACCTGACATCATCTGGTCACTTTTGTGGGCTAGTTTTCTTTGCCAAGACAGCCTAGAAAACGTCTTCTGCACCAGGGTTATTTCTTAATGTTCTCTTTTGGAAATTTCTTGAAAATACATCTTTTCCTCTAACTGGTTTGCCATCAAGGCTATTATGCTTTAATTATTTTAAGATGCAATTCTTAATTAAAATGAACACTTATGTTACCTACATACTGGAAAGTGGATTTGGTGAGAGGGAGCCAGCTAAGCTGAGCAGATGACTTAGAGGTGCTCACTGCAGAGGTAGCGTTGCTCTTAACATGGGCTGAGATGAGCAGACAGGAATCAAATCATGAAGAAATTAGAAAGTCAGGCTATGAGGGGTGGGGACAAAGCCTATAAAAGAAAGGAATGACCATGGCTGGCTGAAGTCGCAGCACTCAGCATGGTTTCCCTCTTCCCAGTGGCTTCTGCCTAGGATTCATTTCCCAAGTGTGAAACCATCCAGCCCCTCCTGTTAGTCCTGAGGGGCCTTACCTGAGTTTGCTCTGTGCTCTTCTCCAGGTAAAAGGGACTTGGGTGCATTCACTGAATGAGTCGAAGCCAGGATTCCTCATGGAGCTGAGGCAGCCACTCCTCTATTCTAGCTCTTTTCCATATCATTTGCATTGTCACAGCCTCAAGTGTTGGGGGTGGGGCATTTTTCAAAGAACTACATGGGGATTTGGTCACATGTCTGCCATTAACATCAATCACAGACCCAGGGCAAAAATGCCTCGCACGTTCCCATACGTGCCTCTTTGAAAAACATCCCCTCTGGTGTTGCTACCAGACTCCCCTCCACTGATACAGGATTTGGGGGCTTTGAAGTCAGTTGTGGAAATTTCACTGCTTTCTTTGACTCCAGCAAATTGCTCCAAAATGCTACAAATGTAAAAAAGACTAAGAAAGCGTTAGCAGCAGCTTAGAGGTGGAATCCCCTTAAGCCATTGACAGAAAAATGCGTTTCTTCTTTCAGTTTTTAATTTGTGAGTTATATCTTAAAATGAAGCAATGCAGTCATAGTCTTCTCTTAGAAGGGGAAAAATGCAGAAAGTTGGGCATGGATGGTGAGCAAAGGGGAAAATTTTTCCACTCGGTTTCTTCAACATTTTTGCATTTGGGGGGAATCTGTACCTGCAAAGAAATTGTGTCAAACGATGTGGCCTTGAGTATTTCTCCATGAATCTGGATGTGATGGGGTGTCAGACACATCAGCACTGCCAAGCCAGGAAATTCCTAGACCCAGCCTGTGTGAAGTCAGTAGCGGATAGCAGAGACGGATACGAAGTCACTGCCACACTGAGGCTCCAGGACAGCAGCTCCTAGCCTGCTTGAAATTTTACCTTAGCAGTTCTCCATTCTGAAGGGAGGTGACTGGGATTTAGTGCCTTGTGGGAAAAATCTCTCCCAAGTTATTTTACTCTCCTAGGATCCTAACACTGCACTGGGTTAGAAAGAAATATGCAGTGGTGGAAATGACCGTGAGCAGCTCCCTGGGCTTCAATTGCTGCCTCATAAATTCAAGGATTTGGCACGAACCAGAGGTTTTCAAACTCTTTTTATTTTGTTTTGTTTCAGCAGAGGAACCATTTGTAAAATGAGAGTTTATGTGGATCACTATATAAAAGAGAAATGGGAAGCTGCAAGGGCAGAGCTACCCTCCCCCGGCCCCATTCTGGCCTTCTCCCTCCCCACTGTCACTCTGGGGACCCATGCTTTCTGCATCTCCACATGAGCACCTTTGGGGAACAGTTCTCTCTAAAGCTCTCTTAGTGCAGAGCCTCTGATGTAGTGAAAGGCCACTTTCCTTCCTGGAAACACTCAGGCATTTCCGGATGGAACAAACTCTACAGATACTGATGTCTGTGGAGAATCTTCACAGGCTGAGACTTCAGTAAAGTCACTTCCCTTCTCTAGGTGCCTCATTTCCTCATCTTTTAGGCTTAAATGCTGGAACTGGCCTCATGGGATTTTTATACGAGTTGGATAAGCAAACCAGGTGGTTTCTTAAGCACCCATGCCAGCTGGCTGCTCTGGTCTTCACTAAGGTGGCCACAGAAGTGACCAGCCATTGATAACCCTGTCTGCTTTGGCTCAGAAACATTGGGGATCTTTTTTCTCAGGACTCAAGGAAAAAGTATAGTCTGTTCAGCAAACGCAGATGAAGGATATGAGAAAGAAGGGAAGTTATAAGCACAGAGGAAGAAATGACAGGATGTTCCAGGCTGCAGGATCAGGAGAAGGGAAAACAGAACCAGGTTAACAAACGCATTACTTTGGAATTTGAAAGGGTGGTAAAGAGATAGGCTTGCCAAGGACAGAAGAGGGACAGATATACAGTCCTACAATGACGGAAGGCAAGAGAGTGGAGGGACGCATTTATTCTGGCAGAGCCTTGGAGGATGCTTGGTATTGTACAGGAGAACTTGAATTCTATCTCCACTCAGAGCAATGAATCCTTGCCTTGCAGATATGCCCAGCATAATGAAAACCACGGACATGTCAGCTCTAGTGGGCACCTGAACCTCTTAAGTTCATGCAGTCTCACTAAATAACTTCTCCAAAGTTTATAAATTTAGATCTATCAGTGGAGGAGGACACAAATGGAGAAGAATGAGAGTATCTGGGCTTTGCGGGTGATGGTTTGGGGCTGAGAACAAAGGAAATCACCGCAGGGTCCCTTCTACATCTGCCCAGTATCCACACAGATGCATCATGAGGCCAACCTCAACTGCATTGATTCAGGTTTTTGGACTTCAACCAGTGCCTCCCTGAGAAACATGTGAAGGTCCTTCTAGGTCAATTCAGAGAATTGTCTGAAAGGTTTTCAAAATTCCAGGGTATATGAATGCCCTAGGCCAGATCAATCCAACAGAATCTTGGAGCCCAGGTACCGATACTTTTGCAATGATGCCCAGGTGATTCTAATGCACAGACAAAACTAAGAAACACCAAGGGCAACACGGCAATGGTTCTCCAGTGCCAGTGAGTACCCAGATCACAGGGGTTGCTGGGCACCACCCCAATGTCCCAAGTGTCTGAGTCAAGGCCCTGGAGATAGGTTTGAGAATTTTCATTTCTAACCCATCCCAGATGACACTGAGCATTTGAGAACTACTGCCGTAGGTCCCCTGAAGGACATCTGGAAAGCGATCTAGTGGTGGAGCCAGGTGGGACTGCTCAGCAGTCCTTCTCTACCTGATTTCACCTACTGGTTTAGAGCGGTGGGACTCATCTGGGGGAGAAATGCTCCCCAGGGGAGATTTGGCAACATTACAAGACAGTTTGGGATGTCATGAGTTGGAGGAGTAACACGGCTGGCCTTGAGTGGGTCAAAGTCCAAGGTGCTGCTGGTCAGCACCTCGCAATGCCTGGGGTGACCCTCACGACAGAGCCTGATCTGGTCCCAAATGTCAGCCACACAGCCTACAGGGACCCTGGTTTAAGCTCGCTGGCCCTGTTTTGGTTTCATACATAAAGTATAAAGAATTGCATCTGCCTCTGTTGTCACTGAGAACGCTTGAGAGCCTGGAAGATACTGTAGTAGACAGGAAATGCTCAGTAAATGGTGCCTGTCCAATGGAGTCACTAAGTGATAGAAACTTGGGTGAAGGACTTGACCTTCTCTGAGAGCCTGTTTTCTCCTCTGTAAAGTAATGACAGTCACAGCTCCAACCTTCCACAGGGTGTTAAAGGACAAAAGAAAAAAAATGCTTCAAAGTCCCTAGAAAGTCCCTATATTCTATACTTATGGTTTCCCATCGTCTCTGCACACAACCCTGACTCTGAAGATTGACTGGGAGAGACTAGGATGCTGATCCTACTGCTCAGCTTGAAGCTCTGCTAAGTAGGTGAAAAGGCAGCTGATGTCTGGTCCCAGGTCGTGAGGACCCAGGAATAGCAGCAAGCATAGGGCTGCCCCTTAGCATGCTGGTCTAGACCCAAGACCCAGAGGCCAGACATTGCCTCTCCTGTGCACCCCTGAATGTGGCTGCTAAGAAAAGCTGGTGGTTGGGCTTTCCCTGCCCATGTGCAGCCTCAGACAGGTGTGTTTGGATGAAAATTTGGTGAAGCCAGTTCTTGAGAAGATGAAATATCTCTCGGGTCCACATTCCATGAGGAGATGCATGTCAAGACAGTAAGTGTGTCAGAATGGCTTTCCCAGGCTACCTACTTTCCAGGATGGAGCAAGAACTTGAACTCAGGACCGTCTGACTCCAAGGCTGATCTCCTACCCAGCCTGTGGTTTATGAACTGAGTTACAGCAGGTGCCCAGCAGAAGATACCAGGACAACTGAGAACCATCAACATGCACCTCTGCAGAGCCCCCAGCTTGGCAGCCCAACCCCAGGCTCTGAGGTAAAGTGTCCATCCTCTAATCTGCACACAAAATAGATTTTAGCAACTGGATTTTATTGAGAAACCGACTCCCTCTTCCCCCACCCCCAACATTTGAAAACATATTGTCTTCTTTACTGTAGTTCATTTCGCTTTCCAAGGTGATTAATGAATTAAAGATGCAGTGCATTTATTCTTTTCCCTGATTACCATTCTGTAATAAATCTAAGCTCTGGAGTCTGTCAATACAGGAAGGCCAATCTGCCTCTTTGGAAAATAAAGGTTTGTACATTAAGCTGAACTTCCAACTCTCTGAGGCAAGAGGAAATTCACCCTGAGTGCCTTATAAAAATTAGAGGGAAGCTCAGAGAGACATTGGTTGGTGGGCAGAAGATTCTGTTTCTGGACACAGAAGGAACTATGCATGTGCCTCCTGGGCCGTGGAAGGCCAGTTGCCCTGTGAATGGGTTTATTTATTGGGAATGGAGAACATTAAAGTATCTGTGGAGGTGACAATGGGAGGGTAGTGACATCCACTACAGCCCTGTCCCAGCCTGTGTCCATTTAGAACGGCGCTCTCCGTAGAGCTGCTGTCATCTCTGCATGCTGGGCTGCACTGAGGACTTCATATGACAAGGCTGCTGATCTTACATTCCTCTTGCGGCTGGGGAGGAAGCCCCTGGACAATGGAGCTGTGGTTTGCAGAGAACAGGGGACCCTGGCCCAGTGGTCAGGATACCTGGTGTTGGCCTTTCTTGTCCAGCCCTACCTTGTCCCTAACTACGTGACTTTGGGTAAATTTGGTCTTCTCACCTGTCCAGTGGGAGTTCCCAGCCATCCCGCTGGGGTTATTGGGAGGCTGGGCTACCCCTCGTCCAACACCAAGTATAGAGATGCAGCTGTGGTTTGCCCTCTATCTCATGAGCCTCTTGAAATGCGACTTGGACGGGGCAGGAAGGATGTAAAATAAACAAAGAAACAAGACGAGGTTGCCAGTGTCTGCAAATTTGTCATTTGTTTGTTTACGTATCTATTCACTTGTTTTTGCAGTACTGGAGATAGAACCCAAAGCCCCTGAGATCCATCCCCAGTCCTTTCTTCATTTTTTGTTTTCAGACAGTTTCTTGCTAAATTGCTGAATTGTCCAGACTGGGTGCAAATTCACAATCTTCTCGCTTCAGCCTCCCAGAGTACTAGGTTTACAGATATATACCACCAGCAACTCCACTGTTCTTTGGTTTTTTGTTTGTTTGTTTTAGGAAAACACAAAAAGAAAAGACTCACCTGACCTGTGAATTTTATAGATCCACTTCTCAGCTGCTGGTGATTGGACAATATGTGGGTGTATGTGCATATGTTATCCTAAAAATAAATAAAAAGTCACATTAAATGGGAACCCACTAGAGTCAATATTTACAGTTTAATAATATATAATTTTTATTTATATGCAATTTTTCCAACCTGAAGCAACTGAAGGATCACCCTTAAGTACTCTAGGAAATCCACTAGAAGCATCCAAAACTATCCAAGCTGATTTTTCAGGAATGAGAGTTTCTGTGTGAATTAGACCCTCACAAGGTCAAACAGGCAAAGGGAATTTGGGAATCAAACCATAGGGTTCTTAAGGCCTTTTGGCCCCTGGAGAGATTCCCAGTGCCTGGTCTGGAAGGCAAATTCTGACCTGGAGGTTTCTTAGGGCTGGTACTAGTCTCTCTCCGTCTGAAAATGCAGGCCAGCTGCACCCAAGATCTAGGATGCCAGAAGCTCAGGGGGCCCTTACTTCACCTTAGACCTCAGCTCCCTGCCCTCAGAAAATGGGGATGACACAGTCTTTGCTGTGGCATGGGAAGGGGTGGGTGTGAATGGGGAGGATTGATGCCCACAGATACCTGGCCCTGCTTCCTCTACTGAAGGACAGGCTGCTCCCTGCACCTCTTCCTCCCCAGCTGCACAGCACCTGCTGCCCTACTTCTAGAGGGCTCAGGAGGCGAGGGTGACGCCCAACCTGTAATCTGTAGCCCTTTGCTAACCAGTGAGAGCCCTCTGACCCCTCTCTCAGTACATAATGGGCCCACATGGAGATTTCAAAACCAGTGATCACGGAGAATCTCCCCTGGCTGAACGTCAGAACTGCCTATGAGGCAGTCGGGTTTTGTTTCCTGTGGTTTGTTTGTTTCTTTGTTCTCCATATGTAAATCTAGATCTGGGCATCAGGAGGGGATGGGGAGGCCCCAAGTTGACTGCAATACACTGAATGGTAAATGGTCTCAGAGGTGCCCCACGTGGTGTCCGATCCTGTCCTTTCAGTTTCTAGCTATGTGACTTTGAGCAGGTGTCTGTACCTCGCGGAGAGTCAGTTTCCTCATTCGTAGCACAGAAAAATCATGCCTGTTCAAAGGATTTCCCAGCAGTACTTGCAGCACAGGGATCAGAAACATGAGCAGCTCATAAGGTCGGCCGTGATATTTCAGGAAGCGGTTGGCTGACTTTTCTGGAAATGATTTGGTAAATGATTTTTACCAAATCACTTGACCATTTTCAAGTGGTAAATGACTTCAGGTCTGTGAGCTTGTGATCGCTGTTGTAGTTGCTCAGCCCTGCCCTTGATCACAGGCAGATGAACACATATGTCTGGGTTCCCATGAAGCTTTTCCACAAAGACAAGTACAGTGCTGCCTTTGTCCACAAACTTCATTCTTTCCATGATTTTCGTTGTAGAACTCATCGCACAATTCTAGTCACAATCGAATCCCAAGCATAGTCCATGCAGTGCTCAGTATTTGGCTCATATGCACCAGAGCTTGTAGAGTCTTCAGAGGGGATTGCAACAGGGCATTTTAACTAAATTTGACTCTCAATGGTTTGGACATCCTGAGATTTATAATCTTTCTTGAGAAGTTTCAGCACAGGACAGCTAAGTTTATTTCTATAACTTCGTGAAGCAAAACAAGACTTTTCCCTCTTTACGTCTGCCATCCTGGGGCTTTTGATGTACGATGCTTTAGGGGCCACATTTTTTCCACTAGCAAATCCACAGTCAGGAGAGATAGAGAGTACAGGGCTTTATTGCTCAATCTGTGCCATGAAAACTGCAGATTTTCCCACACTTTGATCAGTCCAGTCACCATTGATCTATGTGCTCCTCCACCCGTGCTTTGATCTCATTGCCCAATTAACTGTTACTTGGACTGATCCAAAGGACCACTTCCCCCTGCTTCCTCTCCCTGTGAACCCCTTCTGACACTGCTGACCTTATTCAGCTGTGACCCAACTCCCCACTTCTCTTCCCCATGATTCCTCCTCCCTTGCAAGCAGAAGAAGGAAGAACCTCCCAGTTGACAGGTTTTGGAAGTCATCCTGCATGGCAGCCGTGCTTCCTAAAGCCAAGCAGCACACCTTCTATCTACTCTGAGCAAAACCAAACACAGCACAAGTGGGGAGGAGAGTGGCCATCCCACAAAACTTTGCATCTAATTACACAGCGATAGTCACTGAGTGGGAATCCCAGGAGGCCTGGGGGACATCAATGGCCATGGGTAGGAAAAGAAAATGAGTGACTGGCTCTACTTAATAGGCATCCCACCCTCCTGGAAGAATCTGTGTTCTTTGACATGTGAGGACTTGCATGGCAGATGAAGAAGAAACTTCAACTGTAAGCCAATTGTTTTGAGCTGGCTTTTCTAATATCCCTAAATGATCACTGCTGATTTTGCACTGGGAGCTCTAGATGACACATTTCGACATGGAAACTTACAGAGAACAAAAGGCTTCCTCCCTCTGACCAGCACTGTTGGGAGTCAGAACCAACACCTCCCTGACATCATCCAGTCAAACCTACATGTGGGTATGTTTGTTTTTGCTATCTATTTATTTGTAAAAACATCTAGAAATAGCCATGAAGAAAAAAACATGAACCACAGTTTCAATCTGAAACTTTCTGATGTCTCTTTTGATAAAAACTGAACAGAAACAGGTGAAATTATTTTTATTATCATTTTAAACTTAATAAAAGAAAACTATTATATCAATGCATACTTTATACAAAAAATGTGTGGATGAGATATTTCACAATCTCTGTTTTTGGTGCCAAGTTTTTGAAATTTGATGTATATCTGAATTTGGTGCACATTCAACAAAGGTTAATGAGAAACAGAGTCTGACCAAAACAATAGGTGTGCTTAAAAGATTTAAAATAAATCACACATTCAGTGTTTAAATTTAAATATGAAGGAGGATCCTAGAAAATTAGTAGATCAGTCCCACCAAACTTCAAGTGTTACATAGCCACAGCAGTCAGTGGCTATGCATTGGACAGCTCACTAAACCCTAGAGTTTAGAAGTTGTCTGTTATCTTGTTGAAAATTTCTAACTACAAGCTTGAAAGTCAGCTTTGCCTGGGAAAGAGCAGGGCTTTATGGACGTAGCCTTCAGCCTGCATGCTAAAGCTACCAAAGAGTGAGACCCATGGTCTCCTTTCACAGCAGGGATACCTGGCATAACACCTACACATCAGGACAACTTCACAGTTGCCCAGGGACAGACAGAGAGAAGTGACCGATGAGGGCCTTCCTGTCTGGTAGACACATACAGATTTCAAACAGGAATCTTAAGAGTTTTGTTTGCATTTGTAATCAAACAATAAGGCAAGAGACCTACTCTACTTTCTGGACCGGGGAGGGGCCTGGATCTAGAGGGACACATGAGAAACTCTGAACCAGACCCGCATCTTGGGCGGGGTGCTGCCTCCCCTTTGTCTGCCACTGTATAAGTAGGACTGGGTCAAGGCCCCCTTGCAGCTTTGTGGTGAGTAGGGGTCTTCTCTAAAGCAAGGAGATTCAAGAATGAGAGCTGTGGCGAGCTTGATGCTTCAGTATGCAGTCCTGGTCTACATGTTGAGAGACCTGCCTGCCCAGGTCTGTGGACAGAGTCTGGCTGAGAAACCTTCTGTAGTGTTAGTTGGCATCCACAGTAAAGATAATTCACAAAGTGTGTGTGTTTCTGGGCAATGGACCAGTCTATAACAAGTCTTTCTCTAGGACTATGAACTTTATCTCTGCTCTTAGACTCTGGAATATGGTGAAAAGGTCATGCAGTCATTCACAAAACCTTCCTTTCACTTATTCACCTGACTCACTCCCTATGAACAGACCATTGTATGAGGCTGTGGGCTGTTGGGATATAGATGAGGACAAAATACATCTCATCCCTGACCACCTACAGTTTTGCAATGTGTTGGCATAGATAGACTTTAAGCAAACAACTCATTAACACTGTGTTAAATACTAAAGGGTTGAGAGTAGAATGTTGGGGCAAGACCTGGTCTGAAGATGAGGAGCTGTGATATCTCGGTTGGGCATTTAAGGATGATCAGAATTATGTGTGGAGAAGTTAGGGAAAGAGCAAGAGGAGGGAAAATGTTTAACAAATACAGCAAGGGACAAATTACTCTGCTGAATTTGGGAAGGAGCTGAAACTGGCTTGGGAGTGTCTGAGAGCTTGAGGGGAGTAACTACTGTGGGGACTAGAGGCACCAGTGTGCCTACTTCTGGCATCTCTGGAGCTTACTGGGTGCCTGGTTCCAAATTTCAGGTATGCAGCACATATTTCTGAGGAAATGAAGGAAATCAGTACCATGAAGAGTCCTGGCTTTGGGCCACTCTTCCCAAGCATGCACACACACTGCCTCCTCTGCTCAACCTGGCAACCTGGTGACTTCCACTCTGAACTGTGTCCATCGTGGTTTTGACTTTGTTGGCTTTGGAGAACATTTTCTGTGCCTCTCCCTAAGATATGATCTACTATTGCACATGTTTGGAGAAAAAATAGTTCAGGTTAGTGTGTGTGTGTGTGTGTGTGTGTGTGTGTGTGTGTGTGTGTATGCTCCATTAAGTCAACAGACTTTGCAGACGCAGGCTGGTATGAGTTTTTTCTTCTCCATCTCCCATCCTCAGTTCTCTAGATTACTCTGATTTAATCAGCAGATTCACCAATGTAATATGTGGCTTAGAGATTTCTTCAAAGACTAGTGTGAATGACATAGACATGGGGGAGAAACACAAAAGAAACCCGATCAAATGAAAACAATGATAATGGTAAAAGAAGTTCCAAATGCCCAGGTTTGACTTCCCTACACCTGCCCATCAGATTGTCAAAAGCCAACTTGTCCTGATAAAGAGGAAGGGAGAAAAAGTAAAATGAAATATAACATCACTGACATTTTTCATTTCTGTTGGCTCTTCCAATTTAAGAAAAGGAATCATGTTTAACATCTTAATTAGGGACCTCAATGTACAGCAGGGTTTTTTTTTATGAACATCTTGTAATTTACTCTTGAAGTAAATTATAGTCAATTTATCTGCAGTGACAAGTCAATAAAACAGTGGAGGGCCCAAGCTTTTCAATCACCTGCTATTTGTATCCTGTTTTCACTATTGAGCGGGAGACAGGGCAATAGGTAAAGGTATGCAGGGCTCAGTAAGGGTGCTGTGGCTTTGAAATCAGCCCTTGCAGTCTTCCCCTCTGTAAAAGACAGTCTAAGTGTTACCAGCTGTCTTGAGTTCCGAATTTTTATAGAGATACACACTGTAGAGCAGGCAGAGTGACTGAGACCTTTGGGATCTTGTGATGTGGAGGGCCAGGCTGATTCAAGTGGCAAACCAGACTGCTGTCTGCTTGTAACAGCAGTTCATTCTAATAAGAGTGTTGCATGTGTGTACAAACCTTTGGTAGCTGGAATCCAGGGACCTTCACAGTTGTCTTCTTGGTAGCTTAAGCTCAGTTAATAGCTAAGCTCACTCAAACCGTGGCAAATGTCCTCGACACTTAGGTCTGACAAGTGATTCTGTGGTTTCAGAAATGGCATTTATGTAGAAGTCAACACCCTCCAAAACACACACACAGGGACCTGGCACGATGGAAAAGGCACACCCTGGAGAGGAGTTTTGTGATGTTTCTGTTGGTTCAGAAGAGAAGTACATGTGTGCAGCTAAGAATAAATTCTATGAATGGTTTGCATCACTTTGGAGAGAGGAACCGGATGGTTACCAGGTGATGATTCCTCCAAGTTCAAATGCTTTTACAAATCAAGTAAAAGCCAGACACAAGAACCAGGTTAGCAATCTTTCAGAGCCACAGGACTTTGCTGTGTTGTTTTGTTGTCCTAAAGAAAGCACCTACTCTCAGATTTAACACCAGCTAGGTGATAAAGAGGCCAGGGTGAGTCTGTGACTCACAGTGGTGTATTCTCAGGGGCTAGAACTGTGTCCGACTCCAGATGAAAACCTCCCCTTCTGTGCTTTCTCTGGGGGCTTGCAGCTATGCTTCAACCTCTATTGGTGTAATGGGGCTCATACCCTAAAGTTTGATCCTTCATGTCTAGAATGGAAAAAATGAAAAATATAAAATCAGTTAGCCAAAGAGAAGGATATGTAGTATTAAACCGTAATGTTTCCTTGAGAGTGAAGTGGTGACGAAAACAACCTCCTTCCTTCCCTCTTTTCCTCCTTTCCTTCTCTTCCTCCCTCCCTCCCTCCCTCCCTCCCTCCCTTCCTTCCTTCCTTCCTTCCTTCCTTCCTTCCTTCCTTCCTTCCTTCCTTCCTTCCTTCTCTCCCTCCCTCCCTTCTCTACTTTCTGGTCTAACCCAACCATAAATGGACAGAATTCCCTTTCATACTTTTTACATCTCTTTCTGACAGGCACTGTGCCAATCAAGTGACCCTCCACAGACTAAAACAACCCAAGACCAATGGATGCAGGTGTAAGATATGCTGATCTCCTGTTGGCTTGCTCAGTTCGATGCTCAGATCCAGCATAGGTGGCCCACTTGTACAAGAGATGTTAACACGTGTGCTCTGAACCACTCTTACTGCAACTCAGACTCCCTGCCCTTCCTTGAAGGGCTTGCCAGGCCTTGGTTTAAAGACCACTTTCCTCAGGAAACCTTCTCTTACTGCATGTTAGCTTCTGATATGGGGCCCATAGCAGCTGTGTGTCTCCTTCATAATGCCCACAGGATGGATTTGTTCTCTTCCCATGTCCTCATCCTACATAGAGCACTGGACAATATATTAGACATTTAATAAATATAGGCTAAATAAATGGGAAATGCACATGATCTCATGCCATTACAATAATTATCAACCTTACTGGTGATGACCACATTCAGCTATAATACGGATCATCCCACTTAGTATTTCCAGAACTCAAAGACTTAGGCACTATTATTATGTCTGTCTTAAGAGGAGGAAACTGAGTCCCAGTGAACCAGACATGCCGGGCCACATATGCAGTAAACAACAAGAGGGGGTACAGATTGTGGCCACAGCCCAAATAGGCCACAGTTTCTTGTGCTTTGCCTTTGGGCTGATGTAGGTGGTGAATCTATTTCTTCTTGTTTGTGGTCAGGGCAATGCTTACTCCGTCACTGAAGAGTGGTACCTCAGTTCCCAAACTGAATTTGTTCCATGGTTTTGGAAAAGATGGTTCCATTGGTGTCTGTGTGGGAAAGATAGTCATATATGTGTTTGTCACCCAGTGCAAAATTTGCAGACAAAAACAAAATTTTGCCAAATGTTTCTGTTTGCAAACCAGGTTGTTTGAAAGAAAAGCAACCGTGAAGGTTCATTTTTCTCCTCCTCCATCCTCAAACTGCTCAACTTGGCCATTGTCTAATTTTCTTCTCCAAAATGAAAACTTCGGGAAATTATCTTGGCAGAGAAGTCTTGCTTAGCTCTTCCCCAACAAATCAAGTGTTGATAGAGCTGGCACAAGCCATAGAATTGAATTCTTCAAGAAAAGATGTCACTGTCTGAAGACAGTCAAAATGAGAGTTGGACAAAAAGAGCCTATAGGTGCATGAAGGCAGTAGAGCCCATGAGAGAAAACCCCAACAGAGCTGTCTTCACTGAGCACCTTCTTTGTTCTAAGCTTCCCATATATGTTAAGCTCTGTGGTGTGGTTACTATTCACTACTCCCATTTTGCCGATGAGGAATGTGAGGTCTAAAGAGATTATCCAACTTGGCCAAAGTCGCATAACTCCAAGACAAAGATGTCAATTATACCTGATTTGGATGATGAATAAATATCAGCGAGATACAACTATTTTAGAAGGCTGCCCAAGGGTTTTCTCTCCGTACTCTCCCTTGCCCTCATAATTTCTGTAAGTTGTTGACTTGGTCACAAAATGCCACCTACTAATTGGTAAGCATCTCCCATTTCAAGGCTAAATTCTCTTCAGAGATCTGCCAGCTTACAGTTTCCTAGAGGGTTCCTGTCCTGGGTTTAGGCAGTCATGGCCTAGGACCACAGAAAGCAGAAAATCAGCATCATTCTATCTAAAATGAAGAGGCTGAGCCAGATCATGGCTGATCCTGTGGACCCTCAGCATATGCTTTGAGGAGGAACCCTCGGCTAAGTGGTAAAGGCACTACAGGAATCTACCAGGTGCCCCAAACTGCAGGAAGACGTTCCAGAAAAGATGCATAGCAAGATGAAAGAAATGAGGCAGTAAAGTGATTTGATGTTATTGACCAGATGGTAGGATAAGCGAGGAGACAGTGGTGTGCTGAAGTCAGCTTGTACTGGTTTGCATTATCTGATTGGCAAATCTTCAGGAATTTTGCAAGCAGATTGTTAAACAGCCATTATTTAAAATTAAATTATATAAAATTGCAAATAAATACATTATATTATCAAGCTGATCAACAACGTTATCAATTCCTAATTATTTTGCTGCATTTTACTATTTATGCCCTTGAGGATATATGCATCTAATAGAAATAACTGCTATCTTCATGGCATTGAACATTTCTTCCCAGCCCTATACTTAATAATGTCACATTGGTAGCTTAAAAGTAGACACAATGAGAGTACTCACAGCAGAAAAATCATGCACACTGAGTATCAGGACTTTTTTCCTCTTGGAAGGCTGGTTTTTAAATATTTACCAGCGCATCTCTGGCAGAGGTAAGAAGGACCTTGACATCAAAGGTGTTAAATGCATTCCAGAGACCTCAGACTGTTACCTATTCTTGTATTAACTCAGGTTCCTGGGAGAAAAAAAAAAAAAAAAAACAGAAAAACAGAGCCTGAGGCAAGCATTAAGTACCAGCCTTTTGCTGGGAGGTGCAGTCCTGCCCAGGAAAGCCTAGGTTAGGGGCCAGGGCTATAAAAGAGAGAAGCATGGAAACACATCCTGGAGGATGCCTGACCACATTTGGCATTGTTGGAAGCTCACAAATAGACCAGCCAACTGCTCCTGTCCAGACAGAGCCTTAGGACATCTGTCAGAGGGAAGCCAGACAGGGAGGGAGCTTATCTGCCTACTCTTGGTCAAAAAGGTCTTCCCACAGGCTTCCCTCACCCACCCTTCTGGGTCTAGCCTGTGGGGAAACCAGATCCCTAAGCACCTTGGGTGCTTCATTGGAATCAAAGAGGTGGGAGGATTCAGGATTCTGTGGGCAGTAGCAGGAAGGGCTATGCTGGGTCAGTTCCTCTGCTGATTGACAGGGAGGACATGAGAAAGCGAGGAAGTTCAGAAGATGTCTTTTACAATTTTCCAGTGTGAGAGTACAAAGGTTTCACTCACAAGAGTTTACCATAAGTCCAGTTCTATGGGCCCATATTGAGAATTGTGAGTCTTTGGAACTGGAGTTGGGCCCAAGAATTCCCTTTTAACTGTGGTAGTAAGGATCAAATACAGAGGGCCTGGACCCCAAGCTACCTCTCCAGCTCTTTCTATTTTTTATTTTGAGTCAGAGTCACTACGTTCCCCAAATGGGACACAAATTTACAATCCTCCTGCCTCTCCCTCTCTCTGTGCTGGGATTACAGGTGTGCACTACTACGCCTCGTTTGGAATCAGCCTCCTCACTATACATGGAGCTGTCACTGGGTCAGTCAGCCACAGTCAGAGACCAAAGGACCCCACTTGTTTGTGAGCATCCCCATCTGCCTGCAATATCTTCAGGTCCTCTGCTTCGTCACCTGTTCCTCCTGGAATGCCAGCCAGGCTGCTGGAATCCAGATGAATTGCTGACCCTTGGCACCTATTACCAGAGGCCCTGACATTCCCCTGAGAGTCTTTCCCTCTGGCTGACTTCTTTACTCTGTTTCAAATTCCTTCACCTTCCTGATGCCTGAGGACTGGCAAGGCTGACACCCAGCAGGTGCAGGGATGCGGCATGTAATTTGGTCCATGGCTTGCCTCAGTTTCCTCATCTGCAGCAGAGGGTTCCTTCCAGAGACCTCCAAACTTGGCTCATCCCAGCCCATCCTCTAAGTGGCTCAGCAGTCAAGGGGAGGGGCTCAGAGAAACCCAGCACTTGGATGCTTTTCAGCCAAATGCTGAGCAATGCAGCTTCTCTTGCAGTCCAGAGAGCTGGGGAGGCCAAGCAGCCCCAAGAAATGGCTGTGTCTCCTGAAGAGACCCTGGACTATTGCCAAAACAGAAGTTCAGTACAAAAATTGACATTTTTGCGCATTACTATGTTTTAGAAACATTGGTTTTTTTATGTCTCTCAATCCTGCCAACACTGCCAGTGGAGGATGCTAATAACCCACTTTGTAGGTGGGGAAACTGAGACCCAAAGACCACATAGACAGAAACATCAAACCCTGATTTGTCTACACCCCACCACCCAGCTTCTCTAATTTACAAAAGAACTGAGACTTCAAATGGGTTCTGTGGTGGTGCAAGGGATTCTCCAGGCAGCCAGGGGTAGAAAAGTGGTTTTGGAAGAGAGAATTGTGACTGAAAGGCTCAGAACAATAACAGGCCAGGGCAATTTCCCTGAAAACAGTCTACATCTCCCAATGTCCTGGGACCACAAGGTCACAGGCCAGAAGTTTGCATTTTATTATACAAACAAATTTACAGATATAACTTTCTTAGAATCCCAGCTCATGAAAAAAGAAAAAAAAAACCAGTAGCAAAGCTGGGCTGATGCAGGCTCGGCCTGGGCACCTTTTCAGAAGCTGCGAGATGACCCACACTGGTGTCATACATCGGACAGACAAAATGGAACCGAGAGGGATCATTTTCAGAGGAACATCAATCTGAAGGGGAGCTTTCCACCCTGGGGATGTGGCCAGTGTAACCGAAGCCGACGTTCACCGGCCATGCCTTAGCCCAGGCTGAGAATCGATTCGGCTCAGTCCTTGCTGAAACCACACAAGTTTTTCACCTTGGATTTGACATGAATGACCTGCAGTCGTTACGTGACTCAGAGCTCCGGTATGCTTTCATAAAATGTCTTTAGTTTTCTTAAGGTATGGAGGGCTACCCTGAAGAGGGATCTGGCCCCAGCTTGGAGGGAACTGATGCTCCCAGGTCTGCTCTTGACTCAGTTTACCCAGCTAGAGATGGGGGATTCCCTGCAGCACATAGGGTGTCCTGCTCAAACTGATGCACCCTTGAACACTTTGCCTCCATGCCACACCTTGTCTGCTCAGTAACGCTTGCTGTGGCTGTTAGCCGCGCTCATCTTTTGAGACGGAGGGTAGCAGCAACCATCTCCCCAGCCCCAGCTTAACTACCTAAGTAGTTAGAAGCATGTTTCAGGGACTGGCTGGAGTAGAGGAAGTATAATCATTTCATTTGCAAGAAATGATGTGTGCTAATAGAGATGTCCCTACCCTAGAGGTGCATATCGGTAAGTAGTGAGTGAATATCCTCCTTAACCAAAGGGTTTCCAGGGTGTAGACAGGAGGGCGTGGCTGTAGAGTCTCAGCCTCTTGGCTCTAGATCTACCTCCTCTGCCACACAGCAGCGGCCCTTCTGGGACCATGCTCTTTCCAGGGCACCAGTATCCCAGGAGAGCTCTGTACTGTCTCATTGTGCGCCCTGGATCTAGTGACGTTGCCTACTAATGCCAGGATGCAGACAAATGCCCAGATAGAAGAAACTGAGCTCTGCGGATCCATAAAATAAAATAATTTTATTCAGAAGATTCAAGACTCCCCTTTCAAGGTAGTCTATGTAGCCATGGACTAATTAATGGACATGGGAGATGTCATACCAGAATCCTTTCCTGTGGGATTGCTTTATAATGCATCTATAAATCCAGAGATTCAAGATCTACCAATCAATATGCCCCCAACACACACACACACACACACACACACACACACACACACGCACGCACAAGTTGTTTCTACCTTGTTATGTCTTCCAACACACACACACACACACACACACACACACATACATGCACAAGCTGTTTCTACCTTGTTATGTCTTAAGCTTTTCTCTCTGAATCTAAGATTTGAGTAATTCATTACACAATTGAATTTTATGGTTTGTTTATGCTGATTCTGATTACAGAATAAATGACTACCTGGAGTATATAAAAAAAACTAATGAAAAAACAGGCATCAATCAAGAACATTTATGAATAAAGACTTTAAACAACCATATTTAGAAATATATATGATATTTAGAAATAGATCTGAAAAGACTTATGCAATGTGTTTTAATCAACTCTTGAAGAGAAATTGACCAATAAATCAAATCTTGAAAAGAAATTGACCAATAAATCAAATTTGGAAAGAAAATGACAAATAAATCAAGTCTAAAAAAGAAAACAACCACTATATCAAACCATGATATGTTTATTAAAGCAACTGATCTCAATTTTTCGTGAATCTTCTTCTTTGCTGAAGCAATGTATTAGGAAGGCATTTAGGAAACAAAATACTTATGTATGCTGCTGTATCTCACACACACAAATACATACTTTTTAATCCAAAACTGATGGTGAGACTAGGAGAGAGAAGGTGGAGAGGAAATGTCAGTGTAGACAGACACCCAGCCCTGGCCTTTCTTTCATGTGGTTTCTGGAATTTAGGCAAGATGCCACCCTATATGTGACACATTCCTGTAACACAGGCCTTTAAGGCCTGAGCAACTGAACTTTCTGACTCTCTGCAACCTAAAAGAACTCTGATGGGTCCTAAATAATCCTGCACCGTGAATCAGGTTATCTCAACCCCAGAAGCAAGCTGTCTTCTGCATCTCTATAGCAGTATACAGGAGGTAGGACCTCAACTGACTTTATTTATTTTTTAAAGAGTAGAATATATTTATTGAGGGAAACAAAGCTTTTGTCCAAGAGAGGGACAGAAGGGGACCAAAGTGGGTGGCCAAAGACCTGCCTTTCCAGGGATTTCTATAGAGCAAATCCGTGAGATGAAGTGGGCCCAACGGGGGGGAAACGTGGGAACTCACAAGGTGGGCATTAGGTGGGACAAAACTACTGTCAGCCGATAAGATTACAAGTATTATTGTTCAGGTAAAATTGATTAAATCAGGCTCAAATGGGGAAGTGAGTCATGTAGCAAACAGGCATGGATACAGAACAGGGGCTTTTCTTGTAAGGGGTGGGTCAGTGAAGTTTCAATGTGATTGTTACCTGTTTAGAATATCAATCCCTGATGTCCATCCCTAGGAAGGTATATGGATGCGTTTGCTTAATCTTTTCTCTTGAGGTCTGGCCCTCCTTCCATTTGCAAGGTATCTTGTCTTCCATACTAGCTCTTTCCAGGGCCTGACTCTGTCTCACCACCTATAATAGTTTTACCTAACTCAACTGCCTATAACATTTCCCCCTCTGAAGAAGTAACCTGAACTGCTGATTGACTTTAAAATTAATTTTAGAATTTCCATAAAGGTAAAAAAAGAGAAAAAAGGAATTTCCATAAAGGTATTTCTGTGCATATTTTAAAGATCAACTTGTATATGAATGCATGTGTGTACATGTGTCTTGTGTGTAGGTATATGTAGGAGTACATCAGTAAAATGTGTAGATACATAGGTGGGTGTGTGTCAGGTGTGTGTGTAGGTATGTGAATACATTTGTGTATAGCAATTTGTGTGTTTGTGTGGGTGCATGTATGTCATGTGTGTGTAGGTGGATGTGTATAGAGTGTGTTGTAGTGTATGTGTGTGTGTGTGTGTGTGTGTGTTTGGGAGTAGAGGATGTTTCTGTATCACCAGGCCCATATCCTTGCCTTCAGCTGGTTATAGAAAAGAATTTTTCAGTGAAAAACCTTCAGGCTGGTGCTGCTGTCCTATGACCATCATCCACATGTCCCACACTTCTGACATAACTGTGAGTTAGAAATTCCTATGTCACCACCACTAAATCTTCCCTTGCCATCGTCAAATCGCATGTTCCAATGTTTTAGAAAATTTTGCTCACCATGTTACACTCCTCCTTATTTAGCTTGCAACTCATGTCACACAAATTCATCCTCTTCATTGTAATTTCCATAGTAATGTTAATGATTGGCCAGTTGTTGGATGGAGTACTTTGTTAGTCTTTCTGTGGTCCATGCACAGGCACTTGGGGCAGGTACTTCTTTTTCCACAGAGAAGTAAACTGAGGCATAAGAGAAAGATAGCCCGCTCCACACCTAAGATTTGAAGCCTTCGTGCTTCTGGTCAAGATCTTTCCCCTTTCCACATTCAGCAATATTTACTGTTTGGTGATAGGTTTTTCCAGTGCAAAGAGAAATAAGGCAAAATAAAATGCCTTTATTGTGGGCATGGAGAAGACCACAATAGGGAAGAAAGAGAGACGTGGAACTTCCGAGGGCCTGTTGTGGGATCAAGGGCTAATAGGCCCAGGTGGAAGAAGGGGATTAGTAGTTGGATCACCGGATATGACAGACCAGGATTGGGCAGGAGTATGGGAAACGGAAACAGGATACTACAAAAAGGGAAGTAAGAAGTCATAATTTGACTCAGAGGAAGAAGGGTAGTGCTTAGCATATAACCTCTAGAGGCCAGCGCCATATTGGATTGGCACCATACTGGCTCAGCACAACACATGACGGCCAGCACCATATTGGCTAGTTGCCATAGTGACTAGGCAGGAATTACAGTGAGGTGAGAAACCCATCATTTAGTAAACAAGGGCCCATGCTAGTGTTACTTTTAGGGGCAGCACTCAACAACTCCCGGTGCTTGACCAGATGATGCCATACCAGTGGTCAGCAATAATATAAGAAGGTAAATTTTGTGGTCAATGCCTATCGTTCTCACAATCAGTCATGATGTGCTGATATAATTGAGTTGCTTCTCTTAGCGTTATCATCACCTTATATGACACGGAATAGTTTTCATGTTCAGAAGTTTCCATAAAGGTAGACTCCTTGACTTAAAAGGTTGAAAACTCTTATCACTTGCTGCATTTTCAAACATGCTGAAACCTTCTTGCTCCTCTTCCATCCTATACCATCCCATTCCCCACAGAAAATAGGGGACATTTGGGTGTAGGACTGCAAATCTCCTTCTCAAACTGAAGTTTCCACAGTAAGTCTAAATAATCTTTATACTGATATTGTATTTTATTTTGGGTTGCTGAGCAATAATACTCAAAACAAGCTGACTGTAGTTATGTTAGTGGGTGGATTGTAGACTTGTAAATGCAACAATAGGACTCTCATCTTTTAACCAGTAAGATCAAATGTTAAGGTCCATGTGTTAATTCTTTGCTAATGGCAGCATTGATAGCAAATTTTATTAGTTTTTTCAAAGGGAATGATGTCTTTATTTTGGTTTTTATTATTCATTTTAATTAACAAAGAAAAAAAATTAAAGAAAATTATGGCTATTTAACATGAATCGTATGAGGTCTTGAAATATGTATGCATTGTAAATGGCTTAATCTATTTAATTATCATATGCACTACTTCACACACTTATTTTCTTCTGGTGAGTTCACTTAAAAATCTACTCTCTGGATGATATTCTATTTGCACAGTACATCATTACTAAGGTCACTATGTTGTAAGACAGATCGCTTGAACTTGCTCCTCCAATCTGACTGAAATTTTGTATCTTTTGACCAGTATCTTCCGACCTCTGGAACCTGGTCTCTGGCAAGTGCCATTCAAGTCAGTGTCTGAGTACACCCAGTTTTAAAACAGATTACTGTGACTTGCTTTAGACATGAACAACAGGATCAAAGATAAACCAAAATAGAGATAACTTGTGGGTTTTAAATAATACTTATACCAAAAAAGTTAGTGGTAGATTTTGGAAGGTGTGACTTTTTTTTTAATCAGAATTCCTTCTTTTCCCCTAATGGTTTGTGAAAATATAATAGCCTGTATTACCACCAGCTTAATGGCCACACAAGGTGTGCAGCACAGCAGGGCCTCACACTGTTTAATACTCCATTGTCCTCCTCTCTAAGTTGTGACAGTTGTGCATTATCATTTACACCAGGCCCTGTCAGTGAAGCAGCTGATCCAGTCTGCATTCTCTGCATGTATTAGTCAGCTTGCCCGTCGCTGTGACAAAATACCTGATGCCCACATCTTAAAGGATGGGAGGTTTAATTTGCCTTGCAGTTTTAAGGGATTCAGTCCGTGATCAGTGGCTCCATGGAAACTTGGCCAGACTCGAGCCTCATGTTGTATTATCACAGAAGTCAGGGCTTTTAGACAGAAGAACCTTGCCTATGGCCCACGACTTCTTCCCACGTGCTTTATTAATCCCCTGATCACCCAGCCAATCAACTTGACATTTAAGATTAATCATCACAACATCTTTTGTCTGTTTGTTTTGCAATACTAGGGAATCAAACTCAAGACCTTAGGTAATGCACTCCCCACCTTAACTAGATAGATTGATAGGTAGATGATAGATATATAGATAGATAGATTCATATATATATGTGTGTGTGTACATATACCGTATGTAGTTACATATATAGATATGTACATCTCTATATAGATATACACATACACATGTGCACACACATACACATACTTATCTTCCCCAAGTTTGATTTGTTGGCATTTGAAGTCCAAAATTGCTCCTAGTGGGCTGGGAATATAGCTCAGCGGCACAAGCACTTGCCTGGCAAGCACAAGATCCTGAGTTTGATCCCCAGTACCAAAAAAAAAAACAATGCAAAATTGCTCCTAGTGTCTAGTGTACCCTGTAATATCTGCTCTGTCTTTTCTCCTAGCGGGCTTACTTTATTGTCCTTCACATGATCTAAAGGTAGAATTTTAAACTATGCAGGGCAAGACTCAAAGGCTCTCTGTTTAACATGCAAGAGATGACTAAAGCCAGCACCAACAAGCCGCTACCCAGCCTCTGAGGAGGAGAGGAGGCCCCTCCTGCTCTGAGAGACCCCGCTGTTCTTGGTCCAAGATGATTTGAGTTTGTACAGAACAAGCAGGGACCTTTATGGCCAGACCCAAAAAATAATATAGGAGTGCCAATCTTTGTCAGAGCAGGTGGCACAGGCCTGTAATCCCAGCACTTGATAGACTGAGGCAGAAGGATCACAGCTAGTTTGAGATCAGCTTTGACTACACGATGAATTCAAGGCCAGCCTGAGTTACATAACAAGACCTTGCCTCAGAAGAACCAAAAAAAGAAAAGGTAGTATTTTAGCTGTACTTAGTATTTAGCAGTATTTTATTTGCTTTTCAATACTGAAGATTTTGATAGGAAAGAATAATGATTGGACATCACTTAACAAAATGAAACTTGAAATCACTAGAAATCCCTTAATCTCTAATCAGTGCAGTCCAGTGGGACTTTCTCTGCTGATGGGAAGTTCTAGATCCATGCTGCTGAATGCAGTAACCACTTGCCATTTGTGACTATTAAGCACTTGAAAGGAGGCTAGTGTGACAGAGGAACTGAAAGCTTAATTGCATTTAATTTTCATAAATTTAAATTTCAATAACCCGTATCGGTTACTTCCTACTGTATCGAATAGCATGACTCCAAGCAGTTGTTCCTCTTATTTTTGTATATGCTCTTCTGTTACACATTCAAGCTTCTTTCTCCTGCACAGTTGACCACATCTAACTCCCTGCTGTGTAGTTACTAAAGAGATAACTTTATCAGCTCTCCCCATTTGGGGGGTCCAAGATGAATCATGCAGGTTTCTTGATATGAGGCAGGAAAGAGAACCTGTGAATTAGCTACAGGCCTAGCACTGAAACTTGGCTAGACTCGAGCCTCATGTTGTGTTATCACAGAAGTCAGGGCTTTTAGACAGAAGAACTTTGCCTATGGCCCGTGTTTTCTTCTCCTGACCCCAGAAAACTGTGCACAGGTGGAAGAAAGTGTCACAGAAAGGCTGGAGGGCCTGCTGTCTTGAGAGCACGGAAACATCTTGCTGTTCGCTGTATGAGCCCTTTGTATGGGCATCTCTTCTAATCTTAGCATCAAGCCTCCAGCGCAGGTCTCGTTCCCACTATATGCACAGGTGAGTGCAAATGGAGAAGGCGGCTTCATCAAGGTCAGGCCGCTGCATGTCACAGGACCAGAACTGGATCACAACTCTCTGCGGCTCCAAATTCTACCTGTACTCTTGCCTGCTCCCAGCGTGCCGGGAATAATAGAGAACGACACAGGCAGTGAGGACTGTCAGACAGGGTCTGGCTCTACCCTTTCAACCACCCGGGAAGAGTCTGCTTTCATTACCGTTGTCATACTGGGCCGTTACCACTGCAATAACTAGTAAAAGGCGAAAGTCACCACCACACAATTCTGATGTGTTGCTTTGAATAAAACTAAGCGTTTGACTGAGTTTTAGTGCCTGTGTCGTAGGGGGAGAGAAATGCAAAGAGAGAGAAACATAACCGTGCGTGCGCCCACATGCACGATCCCGCTGTGTCACACAATGCGACAGCTTCTTTCCTGAGACAGGACAGGTTTGGCAGCCTTATGACAGAAAGCCCACCCTACTTCTCAGTGATGTGAAAACTGACATTTCACATCTGAAGTGTGAAGTCTGTCTTTTCTTGAAAGTCATTTCCTGAAGTCTGTCTTGCCCTGGTTGTCTTGGTCACTGCAGATTAATCAAGGCCAGGGCAATGTCTCCAAATGCTGTGAGGGTTGGGGTACAAGTCCCAAAGGGGAAGGAAGCTGATCCTCCCAGTGCAGGAAGTAGGATTCACCCATCAGAGCACAGGCCTCAGAAAGTCCAAGCTTGCAAGAACCCCCAGGCCAGGATGGCTTTGCTAAGGTCATCAGATCCGGGCCTCTGAGCTTGCAGCACAGTCTCTATAGCAGGGGAAGGAAGAGCAGTTCCCCCTTTCTCTCCATGCTTCCCTTTGTTATCCAGCGCCTTGGAGAGGTCTGGAGGAGGGTGGAGCAGTTGCAAATTGGAATCCCGCCACCAGCCTGGTCTTTGGGGCCTACAGCCCGACCCCCATCACTTCGGAGACACCAGCCTGGAAAGTGGCCTTGACTCTATCTAATCCAACAGGCACTATCATGTGGCCCATTCCAAAAATAACATACAGGGGGGTTTGGGGACACCAGGCCCAGCTAGCAAAGGCCTCTATGCCCAGAAACTGCTTTCCTGTTTGTGTCTGCCAGTGGCACTACTGTGCTCCTCAGCCTTCCATTTCCTCCCAGGTGCCAGTTGCCTGCCCTCCCTAGGGACATTCCTGCACAGGGTGGCAGAGTCCCCTACATATGGTCACTTGCTGCATGGATCTCATACGCAGGAAACTATCACCATGGACTGTAGTGCCTGGAGTCAGAACTAGGATGAAGTAGCTTAGCCTTTTATTTCAAAACTCATCTTTTACCCCCAAAAAATTTAATTTGCTAATGCAAGAGCCTGAGACTCTGTGTACATGTCACATTTACTTAGCTGACGGTGAGAGCCCTTCCGGAACTGTGTCTGACTGGGGCCTCTCCATTCCCCACCTGGGTGAGCCTAAGCTCAGCATCTCATCTCCTGAGCCTCAGTTTCTTCTTCCTTGAAAGGAGAACAATTACCGGGAAGCACTGATTTGTCCCAGGGCAAAGGAGAGTAACAGTGCCACAGAACCCCCTCCGGGACCTGCCGCCGACTTTGTGATCCTCCAGCCTTACCGCTCCACTCAACAAAGCGCTGGGTTACAGGCAAGAGTATTTTCTGCACAAACAGGTGCACAGTCTGACATTACAAGAGAGCCTTTGGAGGTGATGGAACAGAATAATTCAAGATTACTTCCCCCAGTTCCAGAATGGGGGGCGGAGGGTGGCTGCTTCATCGCAGGGGTCACAGGAGTAGTGGTGATACTGAGGTTAAAAACAGGAACAGTCCTGATGCTAGCAGGAGTGGTGAGAGCAGCTAGGGAGGTAATGGTATCACCAGCAATAGCAGTTAATAGCAGTAGTGGTGTAGAGGCTGTGGCAATAGTAGTAGCTACCGTAGTAACAGCAGCAGCGATGAGGTAGTACTAAACGTAGTAGTAATGGTGATATTAACGGTAATAGCAGTGGTGGTGCTGGCGGTGGCGGTAGCAACAGCAGTGGTGTTCACAGGAGCAGTGGCAGCAGTAGTTAGTTGTGGCACTGCTCTGTGGCAGACCCTGCTAAACTCTTCCATGAACCAACTCCTTCATTTCTTCTAGCTGCCCTGAGGTTGCTGCTCCTCCTTTCATGGCAAAGCAGAGAAGGCTAGTGCGATGACGGGCTGCAGAATTATCTCCACCCTGTGCTGTGAGAAAGAACATCTGTTAGGGTGATCAAAATATATGGTGAGTGTTGACATTTTTTTAAAAGTGATTACAGTAAAAGACACATCGCCATGAATCCCCCTCAAAATACATTCCTCCTCACTTCAAACACACTCATTCCATGGTTCTTGCCGCTATCTGAAACAGTACTGCAGTGAACATTTTTACAAGATGTGATCAAAAATGTAGTGAAAGTGGCTGAGGGCCCTCCAGTGGAAATGTAGGCTTGGAAAAACATCACAGTGTGTTCTCATCTCCTTCACTGGATCTGGCATTGTGTAACAGCTGGCTCTTCCCTAAAGTCAAAATGACCATGAAAGATAAATGCTTTGAATGGATTCAGGACTTTGAATCAGCCATGACAATGTATCCAAAGACCTTCCATGAAAAGGACTTCGAGAACCGCTTCAGAAAATGGCAAGGACGATTAAGTGTGTTCAATGCGTACGTGTGAAGTTTGGGGTTTATTTTGAAGAGGATTCATGGAAATGACTTTTACTATAATCAATTTTTAAAAAATTTACATGTTCACCATATTTTTGATTACCTACCCCATTAAGCCTTCGGTAGGTCATGCCAACACCTTCATGGTACCCACTAAGCAGCAAGGTGGTGCAGCTTCTCACAGTGGCTCCCAGGAAACTTACAATGGGAAATAGAGGTCTGTGGAACATGAGCAAGGGACTGCTGATGGACAAGGGGCTCTGGAGGGCTGCCCAGCCCCTCTGCCCATAGCTCCAGAGCTAGGAGTGGAGCTTTGGTGTACAGATGCCTTTGTATTTGGAGCATCTGATTATGCAAGGAGGCTGAGGAGTTCTCAGGGCACTGCTTGCAGCCAGTGGAGCCAGAGCTTGATGTCCTTGGGGAACCTGGCCTACTAAGTGCTAGCACCTTACCTGACGTCTAGATGTGCCTGTGACCAGCTTCTGGGGCTATGAGGGAGATGCTGCACCCCATCCAGGCGGCTAACTCCACCTCTGTATCGCCGTTACCCAACATGCCTGATATCCCTACCTCTGATTGCTGTGGTGATGTGCTGTTGCAGGTGACTTCCTGGGGCCCTGTGTTGGTGGTTCTATGACGTGTCTGAGGTCATTCCTTTAGCTGGGACAGCTGACCATGTGAGCTTCTCCAGCAGCGAGCCTCAGGGAAGACTGACCTGGCCAAGCTTGCTTAAAACTATTTGTTATTATAGAATAGTGTAGTCTAATGCTTAGAGAAGAGAACATAGGAGAAACAGAACATCACTCATTATCCTGTCTGAGTAAAACAATCCCTGCTTACTTTGGAGAACATTGTTACTATCAGTTATTGATGCACATGTACTTTAGAGTGTTTTACATGAGTGTGATCTTGAGGGATTTTTTATTTTTATTTTTTGGCAGTACTGGGGATTGAATCCAGAGCCTTCACACTGAGCTACATCTGCAACCATTTTATTTTATTTTATTTCATTTATTTTATTTTATTTATTTTGAGATAGGGTCTCAGTAAGTTGCTAAGTTGTCCAACTGGGTTTAAACTTGTAATCTTCTTGCTTCTGTTTAGCCACAGCCAGGCAACACCACGCCCCTTTTGATATGGATTTTATGCAGTTGTACAGCCTGTATTTTTCCATGAAGTAATAGGCTATGTGTAATTAACCGTTGCCCGAAATTATTTTTAAAAGGCCAAAAGGCTGCTGAATAGTGTACTTTATAAATTAAACAATATATCATCAAATTATTGGATATTTAGATTGTCATAATTTTTTCAGTTATAGATAACACTATACTGAACGTATTTATATTTAAATCTGCCTGAATCTCTGGTTACTTCTTTACTATAAAGGCAAACAAAGTATGATTTTTAAAAGCTAGTACATCAAATAATATTGCCTTCCAGAAAGATTGAATTAGTTTATAGTACCACAAATTCTATGGAAAATAGTTTCCACTATAGCTACCTTCTTAAAACTGTTCATTTTATAACATTTCTTTTAATATAGAGGTATCTTGATATCTTAATATTTTGACATCATTTGCTCATATCTTTGTTTACACTGGCACTTACTTTCATACTTTACGTATAGCCGTTTTTGTTCCTTCTGTGAATTGCCTATTGTTTTCCTTCCCTACCTTATCTCTTTTGTTCATGACTATTGCTATTTTCCTTTGTTTCTCAGAACTGTTTATATATGGTGTATTAACTTTTGCCATTTCCATGCTAAAATGTCCATGTTTATATCTTATATTTTAATTCTATGTTTTATTATACTTGTGAGTCAAATGAATTCAAGCTTAATATAGTCTTTTCCTGCTTTTATGTTTAGAAAGATTTCTCCATATATATCACTGATTCTTCATCTGTACATCTATTTTTATAGCTAACCCTTACATCTTCAGTATGTCTAGAACTCATTTTGATATTGAATATGACATGCTGAACTTGATTTTTTTCATAGAGAACCAATTTTATAACAATATTTATTGTAAGAGACTTGCAGTGTCAGTACATCTTTTACTGTGCTTTAAATTTACAAACACAGAGATCTGCTTAGTGGTTATTTCACTTGGTTGATTTATATATCTGTTGACTATCATTACAATTTTATTATAAATTTTAGTATCTGCTAAAGTGATCATCTGCCTCAGTTTTACTTTTCAAATTAAAAACAGAAGTTATGGCTACTATTTTTCCACCCTCTGTGCAGTTTGTAGAATACAATTCACACTTTGGTGCCAGATTGACAAGGACTCAAATTCCTACTTTTCAGACCATTTGCTGTTGGGCAAAGTTCCTTATCTCCCCAGGATTCAGGTTACTACCTGTGAAATGGAGTAGAATGGTATGTGCGTCATACGGATGCCATGGGAACTACGTCGGGCCAGGAGTGGGGGCCTAAACTATAGAAAGTGTTCCCTGGATGGCTACTGAGGTTCCCTGGTTTCATGTTCCATCCCTGACCTCATCTGGGGGGTGGGTGAAAAGATGCCAGCTGTCTCACTGGCACTCAGGGCCCCTGGGTTTGAATTCTGCTGCTTTGGCATTTCAAGGTGGCGGATCTCATGGCATCCCAAGAATTTTTAGGAGCCATCTGTTCTCAAGTCCGTGTGCAGCAAACAACAAGCTGCTCCTACCAGGAAAGCACTGTGGCTTCCGAGAGCTGCAGTTCATCATCTGCACTGGAGCAGCATCCTTCTGTGGCCAGGTTCAGTTAGGAACAAGAGAGTGGTGACTCTGGACCAGAAGACCAGTCCCAGCACTTAGTGCTGTGGGATCTCAGGTGTGCTGCTCGAACCTTCTGTTTGCCAGGGCACCAGGTATAAAGCGGGACCTGTTAGGATTCTTTTGAGAAGTGAGCACGATTTTGCATGTAAAACACTCACCAGTATGCTTGGTACAGAAAGTGCTCCCTGGCCATTAGAGGGTAATGGTGATGCTGGTTGTATTAGCAATCACTATGCACTTAGAGACACCTGCTGAAGCCACCTCAGAAGAAAGCCTGGACACTGGCAAGTGGAGAGAACATAACAGAGTGTGACTCTGCCTTGGCTCCCAGAACATCTGATCTGTGACTAGAGTCATCAAACGACCCATATTAGCAATATGCTGATTGGTACATTGACAGTCTATTCCTCCCAGGGTCTTATGCAGGTGCAGAGATGGTGAGCCTCTGGGTGTGCACATGCATGCGCACGCATGTACACACACACACACACGCATGCACACAGACACCCAGACACACACACACACACACACACACACACACACACACACTCACATCCATGCAAGTTGGATGCATGTATCCATATATCCCAGTCTGGACACACACAAGACTCTCTACCCACACCATCCTGAAAGACACTATGTGCCTTTTGTGGCTGTTGTTCACTGGCAGAATGGCAGTGTAATCTATATTCGAAAATTTCATAGACTTGGCATGGGCCAGAGCTTTTGTAAAAGTGAGTGGACTACTCAAGGTCATGGTGGTAAAAACTTCCCTACATCTGCCTGCTGTTGAGAATGGCACAAGGACTGTGAGATCACACAGCTAAAAGGGCTTTTCTTTATCATTTTTTTCTATCATCTGTAGATCTTCTCTTTGTCTGTCTACGTATCCACCTATCTACTTGGTATTTATTAAGCACCTATAGTCTACCTTAAATGTAGAACCAAAGGTGAATTGAACACAATGCTGATTCTGGAAATATCACCAGCAGTGGGAGAGAGGCATACATGCAGGTAATGAACATGTAACTCTACCTTTGCTTAATGGAGATCCCATATAGCTATCGCTGAGGGAAAGAATCAGTGCTTAATGCTGCCTGCAGTCCTCCATGAATAATGCATATTATATAGAAATACGTGATAAATGATATTAATACTTTCTAATAGTTCCAGCTTTTCTTCCCTTCCTGGATTTAAAGATGTCTCTGCACATCTCTTGACCATCCACCATGGTTGTGTAGCTTTCTGCAACAAATAAAAGTAGAAGAAACTAATGTGATTTATGGGGGGAGGCTTAAAAGTTAAAATGGAATTGTTTAAGTTCTCTTTCCCCACTTTGGTGAACTCAGAATGCACACAAAATTGATGGTGCCACAAAATGATGACATTACCAACCGCTAAAGTTGTTGAGAATCTCCATAGTTAGACAGGAACACCACCCCTGGCCCTATAGACTTACATGAGAAAAGTATAATAAAGGCACAGCCTTAATCTTTGGGGGTTCCTGGTTGGAAATGCAGACCCTCACCTTCCCTGAATGATCCAAAAGTCACAGTGGAAAAATCACTTCCTCAGGTGTCAAGGTCTCTGAACTCTATTTTGGAAGCAAGAGTGGAAGTTGCAGGTGAACAGTTCCTGTAGTTCCCAAGGCCAACTTGTGAAAGGAGGTGGTAGTTTTGTAATTGTTCTTGTCATCATCCCCAAGAAATGAGGAAGTTAAAATTGAGACCTGGAGACTAAGAGACTGGTTTACACAGTCCAGGGAGGAATCTGGCTCAAAGGTTGGATGTTTCTTTCCAAATGCCCTAGATTTTTTTGTGGATCTGGACCCTTTACAGGAAATATCCTGCAAAGCAGGTGATTGGCAACTGTCACCAGTCTTAAGGTAGATGCAGTGACAGTCTTCTGTAAATCATAGGGGTAAAGGTTGTGAAGAAAGCATCAAAACTTATTTACAAGTGTTTGTTTAGCTTCACGACATTACATTCCAGGGCAGCTCTCAGATACTCTGGCAGATATCCTCACTCTCCTAAATTCGACATGCAGCTGGCCTAATTTTGTTGTTCACAACCTTACAACTACACAGTAAGGCAGTGAGCAAAAGGACACACAGGGAAAAGCAGAATTAGATGCGTATGTAGCACCTGAATTTAAATTTTTTTATACTAAGAGAAAAAATAATAAATTACTTGGGAGCTCTGTTTTTATTAGAAGGAGTAATATAAACTCAATCTCAACTTCAGAGGTTAAAAATAAAATCTCACGGCCTGTTCCCAAGCCACACTTCTGAGGAGTCAACTTAGAGCCAGTCACCTCTCGAAGTGGATTCTGGTCTTTCTCCTCAATGGACTGTCATTAAGATATAACTGGGGGTCAGAGAGCTCTTGTCAGACAAGCTCATAATTTGGGTGACAAGGACGCCTCAAGAGAGCTGAGAGAAGAGTGTGGGTCACAGAGGGCCTGATGTCTCAGGTCTTCCTGACCTTGCCTCCTCTCCTCCAAGGACTTTGTTGTGACCCAGTTTCATGTACAGACCTTAAGCTGTTATTGTTTTGAGCCACGGAGGAGGGACAGTGTTATTTCACAAGGGAGCACACCACTGGGCAGGAAATTTATCTCTTCACATCCTCATGATCAGAGTTCAGTCACCGAAGGAGACGGCATGCAGGCTGCCGGCATTGGAACAAAGGTGACAGAAAGTGAAAAATGCATCTCAGTTACTCGGCCCCTTGGGAGATCTTGCTCTGTTTCTGGAATCCTCAGCCCCTGACAAAAGATCAGGTTAGGCTCTGGATGAGTGATGAAAGGGACATGAATGGATGTCTAACTTCTCCAGCTTCCTCACTCTTTCTCTCTCTCTCTCTTTCCCTGACTCCCTCGATCTAATTTGCAGAGGGCAAGAACAAGTTTCAAACTTACGTTTCTGTGGCTGTGGGCGATGATACTGTCCTCCATTTTGGGATTTAGGGCACTAAGCTTTAATGTAAGGGTTTTAGGGTCCATCTTGGAGTTGTACTTTTGACTTTGTTACAAAGAAGCAACAGGGTGGCAGGAAGCCCTTTCTCCCTGGCCATTAGTTAGAAAAAGTGATCTTTGGAGACGCAAAAGTCAGACTATTACTCTGTTCTTCTTAAAAAAAATAAATATCTCTTCTGTGGATAGAAGTACAGTTCTTTGAAGAATAGAGAAATAATTCCCTAGCTAATGTTCTTAATCCATGACTGCAGTCTCACTGTCATATAAAGAGGCCAGTGAAGACACAGATAAATATAGAGAGAAAAGGGGAAAGGAAGACACGCAGTTACCCCAAAGGGCATTCCTGTATTAGTCATCTTATAAAAATTATATGTACCACAGAATATCTATTTTTAGAGGCCAGGAGGTTATGTGAAGCAGTTCAGATGTCGGCAAAGACCCACAGGCCAGCTTGCAGCAATGATATTGGATATTTGGGTATTTGTTTTCTTTATTTTAACTGTGTAAAGCTGGTACTGACCACATGGTCATGCTGGCCACTTGGGGATGGCCAGGCAAGATCCATGTGCTTCTTCAAAGACATTTGGGGGTATTAAGTGATTCTTTTGTGTTATTTTTGTCCATCTTCTGAACTTGATGCTGCACACATGTGCACACGCGTGCACACACACACACACACACACACACACAGAGTTCATCATGTACCTTCTCTATTACTACAGCAGACAGGGACCCCTGACTTTCATACAATTACTATTGAACTTTTATTAAAAGCTCGAAAGAGCATGGGAAAGGGGCTTCCCCATCTCTTCTAAGGCTCGGACTAGGATACTTAGTCAACCCTTTCTTACTAATTAAATTCTGAGTTTATAGGGGCCAGATAATTTGCAGTTCTCCGCTGAGTATAGAAAACTTGGTTGGGTTACTTGTAGTTAAAAATGAGGGGATTTAGTGGTCTGAGTTGAAGTAAACTATCTCTGACGTCCACAACTGCTCAGCCATTTCACATTTGTTTCTACTTTCTCTCCTTTATTTAGTGAAAGTTTCACCAAACTGCTTCTCAAAGTTCAACACTTTTCTTTGCTTACAGGAGTTGTCCCAGGTGGCATAATGGTGCTGCGTGTATAGGGGATGAGAACCGGCAGGATGGGCTTCCCTTGTGCCCTCCGGTCTCTTCTTTTGGCTGTTCTCAAACCATATGGGGTCGGTTTCCCCCCTACTACACCCCACCCAAATAACTGAGAAGCCAGGTGTTGCTAGTTTGTCAGACTTAACAAAATCACAAGAAGTCCAGTTCAACTCAAACTTTAGATAAATGACAAATACAATTTTAGTATAAGTAAATACCATGCAATATTGAGACCTACTCCCACGAAGTATTGGGATCTCTGTATGGTAACAATTTCTCATGTTTACCTGAAATTCACATTGAAATGGGCAACTTGTATTTTACCTGGTGACCCAATGTCAGAGTGCCTTTTTCAGGAACATTCTGTGAGCCCCAAGCCTACTCAAACCTTGTTCTAGGGCAAAGAACCTTTGCAGGGTAATACAGGACGCCATATCTCCCACACCCCTCTGTGCCTGTTTCCTTGTGTTCCACAGACCAGAGTCCTGACTTAGGAAAGGGTTCTCACGATCCTTTTTAGAAAGAAATGTTACAGAGACACAGGCAGTCTCACTCTGAGTCCCCCGCCTAGTCGTCACCCTTGAGAAATGCTCAGGCCCTGCTATGACTAGAAAAGCTCCACAGCAACAGAATTAAGACATCTCAGTTGGCACCTGCCTGTCAGCCACAGGATTCAGTGTTCTTGCTTCACCCTGCTGAACCCCCAGACACTTGGTGAAGTGGGAATTTCAGGAAATTAGAACTTGGTGTGCTGCCTTCACCAAAAATCTTATTGGCAGGGAAAGTCCTCTGCTGTCTCCTGTTCCCTTCTTTTGGGACATTTCTCCCCCAGTGCTGTCTCCTTAGCAGATACAAGCTTGGCAGATTCAGGTGTCCTTTTTGGCCACAGGAAAGTGGCCCAAGGGTAATCAATCGCCATTTCTCTCTGTGGTCTTACTTTCTGCAGGATCCTAATTATAAAAAGAGCCAGTCATAGCTAATTTAGAAAGACGATGATAAACCACAGTTAATCATTAATTTACTCTGTCAGAAAAGTAATACATCAGAGAAAGTTTACAAAATTTAGGAAATCAAGGATGAAAATAATAATAACCTGGGCATTTTCTCAATAACTAGAAAAATCCTTATTAACCTTTGAATCTTTTGGTTTGCATTCATTTTTTTATGACATCAGTCCACACAGCCATTCATATCTGTGTATACAGAGATGTATACATTCTTTAACGTTAACAGCATCTTTAAGTATTTTTATCCTGAGTTGCTCATTTAGGGCACTCTACATACATTCTTCCAAAGGCACTTAAATGTGTTTTGTAAAAAGTGGTTTAAACACTTTCCAGAACAAATTGACCATCCTTCTTAGACTATCTGAAATCTGAAATGGTCCAAAAATCTAAACCTTTCTAAGTGCTGACATGATACCAGAAGGGGAAAAAATGCCACACCTGACCTTACGTGATTATTGGTCAAAATATAGGTGCACTAGACCTACTGTCTAAAATCAACTGCAGCCTATGTGTGTAATGTGTATATGGAACATACATGAATATTCTATTCAGACTTGGGTTCTATCCTCAAGATATATGATGACTTGTGCAGAAACATTTTAAAATATGAAAAAATTGAAAATGTGATCTATCCCCAAACATTTAGGGACACTGAATGTGTATCTACACCTGTTTCCTGAAACACCTTTGGAGCTTTGTATTTGAAGTTGTCCTTCAGGGCTTTGGTGAGATGAGACAACCCAATGCAAAAGGCTCTGGTTTATTACAGGTATAAATGGCTCCCTGGCCCACTACAACTACTTGTGAGACATCAGAAACCTCACTTAGCTTTTTGTCTGAAAGAATGGGAGAAATGGGAATCTTTCTTCAAGCTAGAAGAAACATACAGGCAAAATAGAACCTTTAAAGAAAGTGTTTTGGAATGTCTTCAAGGCTGGATAAACCATAAACGCATAGCATTAACCCACTTCATTGGGCCCCTCTTAAAGCCACCTGTCAGGACCCTTTAAATTTGTTCTAGCTCTTTCAAAGGAAAATGCTCTCCTGGTGCATGGTGAACATAACATGAATCATCCCTTGTCTGAGATTAAGTTAAAATAACATTTACTGAGTTTTTAGTATCCCTACTTCCACCTATGCATTCAACCAACATTCTTTAAATGTCAACCACCTGCTAGACAATGACACATCTATTAGTCCATTTAACCTTTCCAAAAACACCCTTTGAGATATTATTAAGTTTATTATTGTCGTTATTATTAATGGTCCTTTTAAAAGCATTTATTTTGGAATAATTATAGACTCACAGGGAGTTGCTAAAATGGTACATAGAGTTCTAACTACCCTTGACTTGACTTTCAGACTTGACTTTCTGACTTGACAGAACCCCTGGAGAATTTCTTTCTTTCCTTTTTCCAATTTCTGCTTGTTTGTTTATTGATACACAAGTAAACAGGCTGGGGATGGCTAAGTAGGTTTCCCAGCTTCTAGCTAGATGGGGATGGAAACTGAGATCCAATGCATGAAAGTCCAAGGTAAATCTCCCTTCTGTTTTTGCCCAAGGGAAAAACACTTGGATGGGTCTCCAGGTGGAGTGTGAACCTCTTATTTTTAGTGGTGCATCCAGTCCCTGCTCAGCTGCCACTCTGCCTCAGGATACCCCGATGCAGCAATCGAGTCCTAGAGTAGCTTTATCCTCAGTTGGGGGAAGAACTTGGGTTGGCTTACTAAGATTATAGGTAAGAACAAAAATAGAAACCCCTGACAGCTCGATTTCCTTCTTTTGGCACCAAGCTCTGTTCAGTGGAGCTGGAGGAGACCCTATAAATATGCAAACGCAGGGAAATCCTGCACCGGGCCATCAACTGCCTAGATAGGGCTGAAGGGAAGGCACGTTATTGCAGGCAACCAGCTCCAAGAAATCTCCGCATTTCTGAGAACCCCTGAGTAGTTAGTGATTGTAAATAAAGAAGTCAAAGACAGCCAATTTCAAATTCAGAGTTTCGGATTATTCAGTCAGAAATGCACATACGCATATGCATCCAATAAGAACACTAATATAGTAGGAGGCTTTCCACCGCTCCTCGCTTGCCTTTTTTTTCTCCCTTCAAATTGATATCTCAAAGCCTTAAGTCAAAGTGTTTTATTAAGAGAATGGTTTATTTGAGATATGGTTGTGACATTAACCAGGGCCTAGCCCAGCTGTAGTTGTGCCAAGATCCTTCACGCTGAATCTGGATTTCAGTACAGACAGCCCTGCTTTGCTCAGTTTTGCTTGGCTTGGATGATTTTGCTCAGTTCCTACCCAAGTGGCAAAGTTTTTGCCAAGAGCAGGATGATTTCCCAGCCACTGGGACAGTGTCTGTTGATAGTGTGGGTGGTTCACAGAAGTGAGATGCATCCAACCGCAGGCGCTTGGTGTTTTTCTCCGTGAGCGCCATTCCAGAAAACTGTAGCCCTGCTTACTGGGACTGCCAGGAGAAGAGGAAAAAGGCTGCTGGGAATTTGGAATTGGACATAGCCATGGATTTTAAGGGGGCAGAGAAAACTGTTGGAACATGAGATCCCTGGCAACTTGAACTGAATCCTCAAATTCAATTTTTGTTTCTAGGCTCACACCTTCTCTGTTGGTCTTGAGTCAGCTCATGGCAGGCGCCATTTTATCATGAGGCCTTCTCACATGGCTCTTGCAAATGCCTTGACAACATGTTCTTCTTCAGACTGCTGTGAGAATTCTTACAGATCCAAACCCTCTCCCAAGTATCTTTGTGAAGTGGCCTTAATGACCGTAACCAAATGAAGGGACCCCTGCCAGGGTTGAAGTATCCCACAACTCCTGTGCCATGAGGGTGCCAAGTGTTGGCATTAAGAAAGGAACCTGGTAGAGGGTTTGTCTTCCTTCTTTCCCTAGTGGAATTTTATCTTCTGGGCCTGCAGGAAGGGAAACATTTTCAAACTCTTCTGACCTGAGACTGAATAAAGCTGAATGACTTTGTTGGTTTAGGGCTTTGGTTCTTCTCTTCTTGAGGTTATTTACATTGTACTTAATAAACAAGGTAATAAAAACAGCTTAGAGCTATTTTTGGAGACAACAAAAGAGATGAAACTCCATAAAAAACAAAATTAACAACAGCAACATGTAGAGATCACTGGTACTTGGTGGTCAGTTGTAATCTGGGGGAACCTTGTGGGGGAACCAGGACCAAACTAGTGCAAACCCTCAAATATGGTGTATCCTTGGAAGCAGCCAAGTTTACTAAACCGCAGAATGACACACACCCGTTTCCAAGCAAATGGCACTCTGAGAGAAGGTTCTCCTGCAGCTGCAATGCATTGGAATTAGTTTGTAGTGGCTCACAAGAGGCTACTGCTAAATGTTTAGGAATTTTCTGAGTTATTATACAAAACAATCATTAAAAATTAAATCATGTAAACTTACAATCAAATAAGTTTTATTTTTAAAAGTGTCATAAGTACTTAAAATTTTCTATTTGACGTGAAACTATTATATATGTGCTTGTGTTTTTTTAAACCTACTATAATGTAATAGATACTACTGCACATCTCTCAAATCCACATTGAGTGATGTCACAGTTGCTTGCAATTGAGAGCAGTGGGAGTATTTCCACCATCGAAATGGGTGAATGCTACAAATGAGGGTCTTCTGTCACTGTTTTTATTTGATCTGTCTGGGGAAGCCCATCATAAAACTTTTGCCAGCCCACTGCTCACTTAGAATAGCCATCTCTTCTAGTGTTTAAAAGCAGACCCTGGCCCTCCAGAGTGAGGGAGATGCAGGCCATCTTTGGTCCTTTGTCAGAACCCACAGTTCGTATGAAGTGATTCACACCAGAGGCAGCAAGAGACAGAAAATTCATGAAGGTTCATGTGGATTGGAGGCTGTTAACGCTCACATCATTTCATTTTATTTTTATTAAATGAAATGTTTCTGATGTTTACCTGCTATCATACAGAAGCTGGGAGTTTATGGCAAGGAAGTTACTTCTCCAAGAATCTACTTTGCAACCTTCTAGGGCTTTGCCATCCAGAGTATGAATTTTAGTAACTCTTTTCTTTCTCTAACATGCTCACCTCTTTCTTAGTTCATGAAGCTTGAGGTTATTACTAGAAAGGACATCCACCCACGAATATAATGGTTTTGTGTCCCAGATATGAAACTTCTACAGTGTCATTTGTAGATTCAAACATCTCACGATAAAATAGAAGACAAAGTCTTGGCTGGTTTTATTTATATGTTTATTTGTTAGTTTGTTTTGGCTGGTTTTAAATAAAGGGATTCTAGTATCCATCATTGAACACCATTAGCAATGAAAAGTTACAACTTATATTAAATGATTTTAATTTCTCTCCTTTAAAGGGATTTGAAAAGTTTACTGTGGTTTATTCCTTTTTCTTTCTTTCTCCTGGAATAATTTAGTGGTGTCTTATCTTATTTGCCTTCCAAATTGATCAAATTGCTGTCAATATTTGGAAGAAGAATAATTTTTTAAGAACCCAACATACTATGTCTTTGGTCCTCCAGGGCCACTCTGTCCCCTCCAGTGTGCTGCCATGCACAGAGACATGTTTTAATTTCTCTTGTCTTGCCAAGTCAGAATGGGATTCACTGTTCTCAAGGTCTCTGAACTATCACTTCACCCAAAACATCCATCCTGGGTATTGGCGGAGGCAGAGAAGCTCTGCATAGCTATTTATTTTAAGTGCCTGATTAAAATTTCATGAAAACAGGAAGTCAGGGGAAAAGAATAGATTGCAAGAGCGATGAAATCCGGGGCTTTGTAATTTTTAGCTCACAGGGAAAAAAAAAAAAAGCGTTAAATCGTAAGGAAGGTATATTTTCAGAATCGTGCTGTGGCCACTAATGGCATATTTTGTCACTGGCTGTGGAGCTGGTGAACTAAGAATGGGTCCAATTTTTTAAATCTTATTACACAGTTTTGCTCTCATTTAGAAATTGTCACCTTAAAGTAACCTAATGCCGCTCTACTTACAGCAAGCCTCGCGCAGCTACCTCTGTGTGTGTGTTGGCTGCATTGTCTTCTGTGTAAGCAGATATAAATGTTGTCCTGACGCAGTTGAACAGCACAGAATCTGTCTACCTCTAAGTTGATGTTTCCTAAGAACTTAATCTTATCTAATTCCCATATCCAATGGGATAAAGATTTTGGGGAAAGAAAGTAATGACACTTTTTTTTTTTTTTTTTTTTTGCTGTATGATAACTGAATGATTTCTATATTGGGTGAATGGGAAAGTGTGTGCTTTTCCAAAGAAGTACCTGTCAACTCTTAAGCATCAAGGAAACCAGGATTCAAAGCAAGACAAAAGCACACAATCAAACTGGCCATTGTGATGTTTGTTTTTGGTGACACCTCAGGGAAGGCAGGCAGGGCAAAATGCTCCTGTTCTCCTGCTGGTCCTGGAAATTCCTGAATCACGGATGAGTGTTGAACAGGCAGCTTGAACCTTTGGGATCTCTGGCTGAGCTCTCACTTGGTGACCAGACAGGAATAATTGCAACAGGCTAATGGCTAGATAAGTTTCATTTGCCCATTTCAAATAAATCCCCATCTAAAAAGCAGGCCTCCGAGTCCAATCTGAGAGGAAGGTATAATCCTTATGAGAGACGGGTCAGACAGGAGCAGGAAATCCAAGCAAGGAGGTATTGCATGGCCCCCAGCTAATGCAGCAAATTAAGTTTCCCTTCGGAAGGGTTAAGTCGGTTAGATCCCTTTCCAGGCTTCTTGCTTGCCCATTGAAGCTGACCTGAGTGGGGATCAGGGAGTTTATCAAGGAGGAAAAGCTTCTAGGGATTCTGATGGGCACAGCTGGATGCCAGGAGCCCCCCAAGGCCTTCCCAGTGCCTGAGTCAGCTGGAGTCCCTGGGGTGGGTGGTTCTGGGATCTCCAAGTAAGTGTGTGCACAAATATGCCAGATATTTCAGCTTGGTGGTCACAGACGGCATTGGTGCATTATTTATAAAGTAGTACAAGTGAATTCATATACCTGTATTAACACAAACATATTTTCAAGAGACAGAAAAGAAACCACAGCAGACTTCAAATCTCCTCAAAGTTGAAAAACTAATCATTTTAGTTAGGCTGTGGTTGGACTAATGCATTCCTCCTGGGGCTATGTTAGTTCACACACCTTGCTGCATAATGGTGTGCGTGACATAGGACCTTGCAGTATTTATTTAAATCCCATGTGCCTTGGTCTTTCCTTCTGTAAAATGGAGGTTTTCATATTTGTTTAGCTCTCTGCACCCCTCTTTTGTCACCTGCTTCAAGGATCACCTTATCTAGCCTTCCAATTCTTTGTTTACAATCTGTGCTCTGTATCAGTGGGGCTCCCCACCCATCCTGTCAATTAGTTATGGATACAAAAAAGTCTGCATCTATATTGGACATATACAGATTTTTTTCTTACCATCACTCCCCAAACAATATAGTATAACCACCATTTACACAGGTTTCACATTGTTCTACATATTACAAGTCAACAAGAGATGCTTTTGAGTAGACTGGAGGATGTACATAGGTCATATGGGTATACTATGCTGTTTTATATAGGGGACTTGAGCATCCAACGGCTTTTGCATATCTGTGGGGATCCTAAAACTGATTTCCCGCAGATATCCAGGGACAATTACACCCTTCTGTGTTCTTCACTAAACTATCAGGTCAACCATTTTTTTTATTGATTGATTAAATTCTATTACTCACCAAAGTGAGTGTCTGGTCACAGTGGGTGCTCAGTAGTAAATATCTCAGAATGAATGAATAAACTAATAACCAATGCTTATACATTGGTGTGAAAATTGAAATCAGCAATGTATATGAAAGTTCTCATAAGACTTTCAGAGATTCAACATCATGCACTACACAGTCTGGTCTAGCACACAGAAAATGCATGGTAGTCTCTCTGTCCCTAGAGGGAGAATTCTTTCTACCCACTGTAAGGATGAAGCCTCTGAAGTGTCACTTTTCCTTAGCTACCATGGAGAATTTTTCTTACCTGGAAGAATAGGCAACTGGGTCAAACAAATGCCACTCTGGCTTTGCAACATGGAAAGTCCTGTGTTCTAATATCATAACAGTATCTTCATCAAGCAGTACTGACCAATGGATCAGGAAAAGCCCAAGAAAACAAGAAAGGCAGTTAGATCCCCAAAGAGAAAACTCTTGGGTATAGAATTTTTATGATGACCCCAATGGTGTTATAATTCAATAAACCCTCAAACTTCTTTATCCATCACCCTGTTTTGCTGCCTGGACTGGAGAGCATTTTCCAGACAGAAGATGTCAGATCTACTCAATGGAATGTAGGGATCTAAACGTGGTACTCACAGGGATATGTTGCCACTCGGAGTTCTTTAACTGTGTGGTATTTATGAAACAAGTATCTCCGAGGAGCTCAGAGCATTTAGAACCTTAATCAAATTCAGCCTTCCAACAGGCAGCTATATTAAGTGACTTTTGCCCAAAGCCCCAGCAAGCAGCTTCACGGGACTGATCTCAGTCCAAGAAGCCTCTGATTTAGTCACAGGCTTCACTCCCAGAGCACTTGGCTGGGACCCCACTCACAGTACCTACTCAGCTTGGCCTTTGCGTAGGTGAATCGTGTGTGCATTTGCACTGGCTTGACTGTCAGCTCCCGAAGGGCAGGGGCAAAATCTAGATGCCTGTTGATGCCCCTGCCCTGTGCCAGGCCCAGGGATCACCATTACATTTGTCGGACTGCTTCAGGGAGTGCTTCTTTCTTTCTGGTGGCTGTTCCCTTCCATGTGCGCACGCAGAGACACGTGTTACCGATCTCCTCTAGCACTGGTGGGGACCAGGGCTCCATCATTCGCGGGCTTGCTCCTCTCCTAGGTAACAAGCGACTGCTGCGCTAGCTGCATACATAGGAGGGCTGAAATGAAACGAGCAATGTGGTTTCTACCCCAAGGAAGCACAGAGCCTGCCCAAAGAAACCAAATAGCACTGGTTGAATGGAAGCTCCACGGTTTGGGGCTGAAACGAAGTCAATCTCAATTCATTTCTCCAACTTCATGTTGAGCCCTTTGAAGGCAGTGACTGCATCTTATTCATCTTTATTTACCTGGAGCCCAACATTGTTTCTGGGATATGAAAACACTGTTAACATCCACCATAAAGGATCCTGTGATAAGGGTATATTTACTAAGCTGGATAGTATGGTGTCTTTTCCACATAGCCACAGAAACCAGTAGCTCAGTTAGGCTTTATTCAGTATTCACTTGCAATGAGCTATCCTCCTGCATTCACTGGTGTCATCCCCATTTTATAGCTGGGGAAGTGGAGTCTTAGAGACACAAGCTCATTGGAGGTTCTTGTGGTAGAAAGACACAGCCGGGGACAGTATGGGTTTTGTTATTGATGCACAGGGTAGAAAAATGTTTGTTACTTGTTTTGGTTTTTTGTGGGAAACTTACACTAAGAAGGAAGGAGGAGGCTCTTGTTTAGGGTGATTGGGAAGCTGCTCTGGCTGGAAGCCTTGAGCCCTAGAATTCCGGAGACCACAACAGGAAGAGCCCAGAGATCCTGTAGGAAATGTGTCCTGAGGATTAATGGGGAGCTAAATGCTGAGTGCAGACTTTGCCTTTTCCTCATTTGCATTTGGAGGGTCTTTACTTTTCCCTTTGAAAGATCAATGCGCCATGTATTTTTCTCTGAAGGTACATCTATTAAACCAACAGTGGTTGAGCTGGAGGACAATTTTCCACCATGTAATTAACCCCCATGGGGTCCCATTAAGACTCAATGATATTTTATGATTTTATTAACTGAACGCAAACGGGGGAAGTGCCTGCTTGGGTTTAAGACTCCCAGAGACTTGAGCACCAAGGTGTTTTTTTCTAGCAGGCTGTGTTGCTTGTCTCCCCGTACACTGTCTAAGTGCTTCCTATGAATTCTTGCTTTAATTCATCATTGCACTGAACCTTAGAGAAAAGTAAACCTGAATGGTTAGGCACGCTTTTCCTGGAGTCAGTTTCCTGAGCTACTGACGCAATGACTGTGGGTAAGTGTCTCAAACTCTCTATTTTAGTTTATTGACTAAAATATGATGCTGACAAGAAGACCTGATTCCCAGGGGCATAGTAAGAATCCGAAAGTTCAGCAGGTGACTCTAACAGCAAGGTCCAGACAGGGAGCATCTCTTCTGATGCTGCCTTATTCCTTAGGAGCAGAAACGGCTGTCACAACAGGTGGTGCCGGTGGCCGAGGTAGACACACTTGCCCCCAACCTACCCAGGACAGTGTCATGACTCACCCCAGATCTGACTGGCAGCAAAGCTAGGACTGTCTGCTGCTCTATCCATGCTGGCAGCAAGTCTTTTTTCTCAAACTGCCCACCTTTGGGAGGATACAAACCATACAGTGAGTGAATAAGAGCAACCAAATTTAGGAGTTTCTCTAGTAGCAAGAGCAGGTGAGTCAGAGACAGAGGAACGAGCATACACAGGGCAGAGGATGTGGAAGGGTGGCCGGAGCCTTTTGTGTGGCCTGTGTGAGGTTAGAGGAGTTCAGCAGGACTGCAGGGCACATGTAAAGTACAGGTGTCCACATCTCTGGGGCTGGATACTGTGAGGTCTCTTTGCTACGTGGAGAACTTCATTCTTACTTCTTGGTGGGATCAAAGGCATTGAAGGGCTGGAGTCAGGAATGTCTTCTAGATCAGAATTAGATCATATGATCACCTGGGTGTGGAGTCAAGTCGAACTGAAGCCATAAGTGGCTGGCAGGAGAGGACATCACAGGAGTCAGCAGCCATTGGCCGAGAGTTTATCTGTGTACATCGGTGCCCCAAAGAGACTCCATTCTTTGCAATATGTCTGCACCTCTTTGTTCCTCTCTCCCTTCTCAGGTATTTCTAACAAGGTGGTTTCCTCTCCAGGAGGACTCTGGCATCCCCTCTGCCCACTCAGTGTGCATAGCCCAGCCGGAAGGGCCACATCGTAAGCTGAGCAGTCAGGAGGGTTCAGAACCTTGTCCCACGTGGCTGTGGGCCACAGAACCACATTGGCTACCTGCACTGTGAGCCCAGTCCTGTAGTAACACAGTGTCATGCCAGTGCATGGGTTAGGACAGGAAGTGTGAAGCAGCCCAATTACAGCAGCACAAACCACAGGCAGGAAATTTGGGTATTCAAGAGAGCAGCGTCGCCAGTCTTGGGTTCCTGCCAGGCCACCCAGATTACAGTCCTGCCTGGTTCCCAAAGGCCAAGGGATGGTTACGATGACAAGAGATAAGGACCTGAGTTTGCACTGCAGCAGATACAGAGGGAGAGAAGCGCAGACATACTGAGCCAGGTTGCTCCAAAGAAGGTCCTCTGGGAGGGACAGGGACAGCAGGACACAGTCCTGTACTAAGGTGGGGACTCTCAGCTCTCCTTGGACATGTGGTCTGGGATAGAACCCCCCAGGGCATCCTGTTTAGGCAAAGTGGAATGGACCTGGCCTCTGTGCTTGCAAAGGCTGCTACACTAGCTTTAGACTCCAGGGTGCTTTATACCACACCGCAATGAAGTTCCTCTGGCTTTGATGTCCCTGAGGAGGCTACATGGCTGTTTCTGGGACTCATGAGTTCTGTGTAACAGACTCAGGTACTGATATTCCTCATTTAATGACCTACTTGCTTAACACCTGCTTCGCGTATGACCTGACACTCAGATTTACGATCTGCATTCAGACTTATGACTTGGGAATGTGAGGGACAGTGCAACCTTCTGTTGACTTCTTCTATAATGTGCTACTGTAATGTTTGCTGAGGGTACTGTATAGCACAATACTGTAGTTTTATGTTCTTTATGTTATGTAGTTTTTATGTTATACTTTATAGTACTGCATGTAAGAGTTACATAGATAAAGGCAAAGTCATGAAGTTGGAGTTTCCTCTGACCATGACTTTGTTCTGAATATTATAATGTATGTAGTATATACAGTTCCTCACTTAGCAACCAATTCACATAAGGTCCTAATGACAGGCCCAGAACTTGGTCATTAAATGGAAACTGTCTGTATAGCCAGTCTGTGCTTTGTGGCCTGAAGTGAGTCACTGAACCTCTCTGGTCCCCATGCACAAGGAGAGGATTATCATGGCTCTGCCACAGGGGCCTTAGAGGATCAACCAAGATAGTAAGTATAAAGAGCCTTGGAGAGTAGACTACAACTAAGGCACTAAAAATGTTATTAGTAATATTATTACCACATTATACTATCCGTTTTTGTGTGGGTGGGGCAAAACTACCTGATGCAAGCAATTTAAAGAGGAAAGATTTATTTTAGCTCACAGTTTCAGAGGATTCAGTGCCTGGTCTACTGGCTCCGAGGCAGAAGCCTCATGGTGGAAGGGTGTGGTGGAAGACAGCTACTCAGCCCCTCACATCTAGGAAGCAGCAGTCAGGGAAAGAGCTCGCAAGGAAGTGGTGAGGAACAAGATAGAATCCCCAAGGGCAGTCTGTGACCCACATGACACACCGGAGTGTACTTGACTAAACCTACTGGGCCTCAGGTCAATCATGCTATTACAAGTAGCCACCACACTCCCAGGTGTGTGTTAGATCCGTGGGTCTTCCACGGCAGAAACTTGTGATCCTTGTAGCTTAAGAGTGAATAATGTTAGCTAAGCCTTAAAAACCACTTATTGCATACCTGTGTTTTGTATATTAATAACCTGACTATGTAATATGCTAATATCACTACTTCACAGGTGATAAAAGGGAAGCACAGAGAGGCCAAGTAACCTTCCCAAAGTCAGGCAGCAGGTCAGGCTGGTGTAGGGTCAAATACAAACCAGCTGATGGCAGAGCTTGCATGCCTAACCACTAGTCCCCCCAGTCTGTTGAATAAAAGGTTCCCTGATGATTTTCAGGGTACAACTAGGTCAATGATTGAGCTCTTAATCACTTCTCCATCACTAATGAACCATCCAGAGAAAGACAGCAGAGCACCGTGGAAAGGTGCCATATTGGTTTCCCAAGGAACCATCAGGATGTCCTTGGCATGTCTTTGGCCCTGGAGTTCCCCAGGTGCCATCTCAGTTCTTCTTCTTCCAAACAAGTTGACACTGGGTAAAAGATCTATCTTATCTAAGTCTCTATTTCCTCATCAGCCAAGTGGGAACACTGTAAGATACTTACGGTGCTGTTGAGAGAATGGAATAAACTGATGTCTGTGAATTCTAATGGGGTGCTTGACATTAAGTAAGTGCTATTACAGCTCCAAGTATATGGTGGTGGTATTGATAGTGAGCAGGTAGTGATTTTTGATGCTCAGGAGAAAGTTCTTTGGAGTTCCTAGACATTAGAAGCAGACAGGTAGGTTCTGGTAAAAAAAAAAAAAAAAAAAAAAAAAAAAAAGACCCTTAAGGCTTTGATATGATGGGTCTTCAAGCATCCTAACTTTCTTTGAAAGACTAAATATACAGTGCAGCCAAAGCCCTGAATGGGAGTCTTGGAGACAGATTGGATTTGGCATGGTCACTCATCTGACCTTTATTTGTGGTTTAAATTACTTGAAGTATATATGCTTTCAGGGGCCGATGGGTAAGAACCTGAATTAAGAAAATATGTAATTAAGTGAAAGAACACAGCAGCCAAGTGTGTGGCTAACCACCAGCCTCTATGGCTCTTAGGACTGGGCAACTCTTTATCTCTAGTTGTTTCCCCGTTGGTACCATTTGGTGAGTCCAGACCGGAGGCTAAAGGAAATGGCTGGTGTTGGTGGTTTTTCTTTTCATCTAACAGAAAAAATTTGGCCCATTCAGGGATGTAACAAAGGACTAAGATTAGAATTCTGACTTTAGCAGTTTTAAAATTTATGATGTAGACCAAAAGATGAAGACCCAGCATGTATTTGGCAATGCCAGATGGTCAGAACAGATAGTCAGAAAAAGGAGTGGTATTTCATGGCCATGGACAAAGGAAACTGGATCCTCCATCCACAGACTTCCAGAACATTTCACTGAGGAAGGCGCCTCTGGCTCAGCAATCTCCAACCTTTTATCAGGAATGGAAAATTTGAAAGAACACTTTATAGAAAACAAGAACAACAGAACAGGCGAAGTGGTTCATTGCTCTAAGATGAGAACAAGAACTTGGTTGTGAGACCTTTAGCTCTTTCTGCCTTTGTTTTGGAGTGGATTCAACAGAACATAGTTTGGGAGATATTTCACAATGGAGAAGATCTTGGAAAAATCAAAGCAGGGCTTCACCCAGTTTCTTTTCCATCTAGTGGTGTGATAAGATTTCTGTCTCTATAGGCACCTTTAATAAGCATATCACAGGGGCTTTATTCCACAGATTAGGAGAGCCTGGTAGGAAGCAAGCACTCGACAAGTGCCACCTAATCATGAGTTATGTTCATCACTGTCACTGTGTCCATTACTAGCTCTTAGACCTCAGCATATTTACTTCACGTCTGTGAGCCTCAGTACCCTATCTGCAGACTGGAGTAATAGCACCTTACTTTGTTTCTGTGAAAAAGTTTTACACAATGTGGGTTTGTATTTGCTTCTTGCATCTGCCAGCTTTTCTTCTTTGCCATGAGCAAAAGGTGAGTCAAAGCTGATAGTCTTTTTAAATGTCCCTGAAAACAAATAGGTGATGCAAGTTACTCACTCAGGAATATTGTGAAAACAGGGCCCTGACATGGACCCTTAGTGGTCACAATGTGAGGCCCTGCTCCATGCCTTCCTCTGATGCTGCTCAGATGCCAGGTCTGAACTGCTCTGCCTCCAGCCCATAGTCAAGGAGAGGAAAAAGTAAGGGTGCTCCAAGCTGGGTGTCAGGGCCAGTGAGACCTCCACCTCTCTGCTCCTCATTTGCCCTAGCTCAGACAAAGGAGACGACAGCTTAACATGTGCAGGGTGGGCTGTCAGAGGGCTGTGCTCATTGTCACCAGAGACGGCAGCTGATGAAGGCTCCGTCTCTACTTGAGTTTCTGTGATCACCACAGTCTGGGGAGGGATGTGATGAGAATTACACACGGACTCTTACAGCTTCCTCTGTGAAGTGATAGATATGAGTACCACTCACACCTTAATGGCCAAGAAATCCACATGTCCATGCCCAAGGGCAAAGAGGCAGGAAGTACTCTTCCATCTCCTGTCTGAGGGGAGGAGAGTTGGAACTATTTGATAAATGCCAGGAATCGTCATTGCAGACAATGCTCAGGAATGACTGGGTTTGAGGATCAGTAGTCTGGAAATCTAACTGAATGGCCACGACCAGGAAGATGGTGACAAATAAGATTTGCCTTTTATTGAGCATGAACTCTGTGCCAGGCAGGCCACAACATCAACTCTGGGTGAGGTAGGGACTGTTTCCACAGCCTAGCTTCTTTTTTTTTTTGTCTTTTGTGACAGGGTCTCACTGTGCAGTTTAAACTGGCCTTGAGCTCACTTCGTAACCCAGGCTGGTCTCCAATTTATGATGCTCCTCCTGCCTCAGCCTCCTGAGCGTGCCACCATGCCCGGTCTCCATGGTCCATCTTCAAAGGTGGGAGCTGAGGCTTAGAGAGGTGCTGTTACTGACACAAGGGCCTCACAGTCCGTATGAGAATCTCTCAGGCTCCTTGAGGAGCAGGGATAGGGTCAGATTAATGAAGAAATCATTCATTCAAAATCCAGAGCATCCTCGGCGAGGGACAAGGCTCAAATGAGGGGAAGCAGCTACTGCCAACCCGGGCCACACTGAGGAGGGAGCAAGGAGAATAAACCACCCAAACCGCTCTTACTGGTTGCCGGTCCCTCATGTCGGCCTGCACTGGTTGGATCCAGCTACCATGTAGGAAACACTGCCCTCCTTGGTGGCTGTAGACTGCCTGTGATACCCTCCTGGGACAGAGACTTGCATAGATGGAGACTGGCTCTGGAGGGGTGTGTGGACATTATGTAGAGGAGTTGTGATTCTTAGTTTTACACCCAGATTTCTGTACCATGAAAGCCTGAAATTTCAATCATTCTGCAAGAAGAAAATGGCAGTGCCAGTACCATTGCAGAGAAATGCTCAAGAAAACCAGAACTGTGGCTAGCAAGCTGGTGAGCTTTCAACCAACCAAGAGTTCAGGAGGCCCTCTTTTGAAATGCTGTATGTGTGCTGTATTCGCCCCTATGCCATGAACTTTCATATTATTTTAGGCAAGCTCATCTTAACAAAGCTATTATTCATAAAACCATATCTGCAAACCACTCCCCCCCTCAAAAAATGTCTGCATAGCAATCCATTTTAAAAGAATTCTGCTCCACATTTGAATGATAGGTAATAGGAAGCCTGACAAGCTTCGTGTTTGAGGTCCCGTCCCAGTGACACCACTATGAATAGACAGTGCAAAAGCATTTGCTGTTCTCCAACAAGCCAGAAGAGCTGTTTTCTTTCCTGTGCGCAATGAAAAGTCCTATGAATTGGGCCGCAAAGCTCAATTGCGATTTATCTGAAAACAAATGTTCAACATTTCAGAAATTAGACTTACCAAAATGTAGGGGAAGGGACATTAAAATAGACATTTAGAACAAATATCAAATGTTCTACTTTTGTGGTGAGGGGTGGAGAGGAAGGTGTTCTTTTTATTGATTCTGTTCTTTTATTTGATGAGGATTTATTGTGCTTTTACTTGCCTGGGAGATATACCGTGCTGAGAAAGACTGAGGTTTTCACATACAGGAAAGTGCTGGGATGCAACATGCCCCGAGGAGGGGCGGCTTGTGCTAGTCTGGAAGCGGCATTATTAGGCGGAATAGGCCGAAGGCCTTCTGCTGCACTCCAGGTCTCAGCCAAGAACAAGCACTAGTTTATTCCACTTCATCCCTGCAGGAAGACCACGAAGCAGATGCTCTGATCATCCCTACTTCACTGACTAACAGACTGAGGCCCAGAGAAGCTAAGTAACTCAGTGGGATCCCAGGTAAAGATAAAATGAAATCCATGTCCCAAGCTACTTGAGTTCATATACACTGTCCACAGCACTTTGCTAGATTCTTTTTTGTGCACTGGCTTTTCACTGCATGGAAACTTCCCAAACAGCACCCTTTCCTAGGGAATGTACTCCAGTCCAGGAGCAGCTTAGGAAATTAGTAGCTATGTGACCTAAAGTCCTAAGGACAGCTCTTCTCCCCGTCCCACTGGGACCCTTAGGGAGATTTCTTCATAAGCCCTGGGCTACATGTAGCTAGTGAGTTGAAGAAGCAGGATCCAAAATTAGGATTCCAAACCCTCAGCCCTGTTCTGTTGGTTATAAGGTGCCAAATGGCTAAGCTGCAGTTGAGGTGAACTATGAGCCCTGGCTACCTGGACCCAGGGCAGTGACCTGAACTTAGTACTTGGTCCTGTGGAGTGAGGTTGGTGTGACAGTGTGGGCTTGCACATTGACATGCACATATTCGCTCACACCTGTAATGTTGAAGACAGCCCCTCAGGGCTCCTCTGTGCACACTGAGACAGGTGAGAAGGCATTGTCAGAGCAGGTGCCCGCCTGAGGTCACCAAAGCTCAGGGAGGAGTCAGCACCTATGTACTCCTATGTACTTGCCCTCACCCCCTCCAGCTGCATCATATATGCAACCCCCAGCAGTGCACATGTTCAAAGGTGTGGCAACTCCTGGGCCCTGGGCTGTGCAAGAGCATCCTGGGAAAATAGCCATCCATCCTCATCAGCTGGAGGGATGAAATCAATACCAGCAAACCCACAGTTTTTCCTGCCCCAAAACCTTATTTGGGCATGTCTGTTTCTTTATGTTTTCACCATTGTTTTCCTCACATTCAAATATGGATGGTCTGGGATCCACTAAACAGTTGTTATAAACATCACACCCTCACCTTCCCAGAGTCCTTTAAGAGGCCCTCAGTGCCAGGCAGAAGGAGGTATTTCTCCAGGAAAGAGCAGGTTCAGAGGAGGAACTGGACACTGCGAGATGGCCTCAGACTCCAAGGGTCATATTGCTCCCTACTGCATTGTCCTTGATCACATCGCCTCTGGAATGCAAAGCCCACTACCCTGCAGGCCCAAGAATGCACCCCCAAGCCCCAGAGGTCAAGTATGAAGGTACAAAGCTGTAAGGTTGTGTTTCCTTTAGCCAGAAAAGCGTATCCTGAAATGATTGCAAAAGGCCTGGGACTGGCTTGTGACAGAAACAACTGACAGATCGAAATGTTCTCTGCCTTTAGACTGGAGAGTGCAGGTAGCTGGGACAACTTATCTTGGAGACAAGATCCCAGGAAGGAGAGGAACGACCTGTCTTTCTAGGCCAAGACAGTCTCATTCAAAGAACTGTGCAACTATGCAAAAGGCAGGGAGTGAGTTCCTTATCACAGGCAATGATCAAAAATAAATTCAAACAGGAGAAATCTGAGAAGAAATCTGCTTTGGGTGACAGGTTAGGAACAGCACATCTGAAATCTCTGTCCCCTGAGATACTGTGTTTATAGTGGATCAGCAGCCTAGTCAAGTGTCAATCTGTGGCTATTTTACCACAGCTGATCAAGGTGGCTCATGTTCACAAACACAAGCCAAAGAGGACATTTGGAACTGGTGCCTGGGAGTGCTGAGGCTGGGTGGATCCATGTGGCAGAGCTGGCAGCTGGGAGACCTTGGGTAAGCATGCCAGGCTCAGTTTCCCCCTCTGTAAAGCAGGACACACTTAGCCCACAGGAAAGTTTTCAGACTCTCCATGGCCCACTGAATGGAAAGGGCTGAGTACACAGTTACTGGCAGGTATGTACACACACACACGCACGCATGCACGCACGCACGCACAACAGCAGCAACAGCAGCAACAGCAAAAACAGCAGTAGCAGGTGCTAAGACAAAGCTGTCAGACTCTAATATACACAAGTAGCACCACCCTGGCTCTCTCCTCTGGCTCTAAATGCTTTATGTATCTTCTTTATTTTTCAAATTAAAATGTGTTAAATGTAGCAATGATTTTCTTGTCAATAAATATGATAAAACTTTCCTAGGTCATCTGAGATTTTCTGAAAAAAAGATCTAAATCTCTTCCCATTTAAACTGAGAATTTGGACTCTCCTATAGCTAATTCCAGTTTAATCTCTCTCTCTTTCTCACTGTTTGATATACTACTATTTTAAAAATGTATTCTTTCTGCTCTATGATTGAAAAACATGTGTTTGGGGGGTTATTTTATTTCCTTTTTTCCTCTTTTTTCTCTTTTTGCAAAGGAAACACCTTTTCAGGGGGTTGGCATGACGTTAATAAAAATAATAAAGGAGAAGGTTTGGAGGGAAAAGGTAAACAAGGCAATTCATACATCATCTGCGAGAGACGCAGAAGTAAGGCAGAGAAAAGCCACCCCAGCGCTGCGTGCCATGAGATTTTCACAAGTCAGCTCAGGCTGCTCCCCAGCCTACCCACCACTCCACCATTATCGGGGTCTTGCCTGGGTCTGCGAGGTGGGATGGGCCAGTTTGGAAACTACTCCTAATTAGCCCAGCTTCCATTAAGCAGAGGGTACAAACAGACCTCTCTCCTTACATATAGCAATTTACAGTGCTCAGGAGCCCCTCCTTGCCACAAGCATGCACACATGTGTGCCCACACTTGGATGTTGGTGAACTTGGGGGAGTGTGTCAGGGTGTGGGAGCAACCAGTCTCCCAGTGTATAGGCCCTAGTGCAAAATGTGGGGCTTTCTGTCCAGAATTACAACAATTTCCCTGCGGAACATTCAGCTCTCAGGGAACTTGGAATTGTGGTATCTTCTGTGACTGTGCAGGCAAACATCCTGGGGCTTTTCCCCGCTGTGTGGAGCTCAGGTCAGCCGAGCCTTTTGCGTGTGATATGTAGGACCGAGGCTCCTTCTCCTGGTCCCTTGAATCAGCAGCTGCCTTGAGTATGAATGTAATGATCACCTGGCGCAGCTCCACCCTGTTACACAGGGAGGCTGACCTGAAAGTGGCCGTGGCTGTCAAAGGGTTATTGGGAGACACCCCACCTGCAGGGACCAGTTGGAAACCTCATTAAAATCCTGCTATGTTAGAGCTTCCCACTCAAGCACTCCCAGGGATGATCTAACAGCCTCGTTCTCCACATGTGGCCCTGAAGTCCTGAGAGGAGAGAGAGGCCTTTAGGGAATAGCTAATGTTTACTGAGCTCTTTGCTATGGATTACAGTGCTTCCAAGTACTGTACCTACATTTAACTTAGAGCCGGGACATGATTGCTGTACCCACTTTACAGATGAAGAAATGGAGGCATGTTATAGTCCAATAGCTTTCCGAAGATGATACATCTAGTGAACGGCAGAGCAGCCTTGCAAACTTGATCCCAGGATTCCTTCCTCCCTAACACTGCCATCTCTAAATCACCCCCGGGCCTGCTGAGTCCTTTGCTCCTATGCTGAGCCCAACACTCTCCCATCCCCTTCTCTAAAGGTCCTTTTCCTGGGTGCTCTTGGGTCCCCTTTCAGCTGTGTCATTCCTTGAATGATGAATGCCAACCTCTACCAAGTGGATTCTTACTGAAGACACTGAGTTGGCCCTGACAAGAAGATGCTTGTCAGAAACCCAGGCACAAAGCAGGTTTGGCTCTTTTGTGAAAGAGCGGAGCCATCTCCAAGCCAGGGCTAAAACAGCACATGTCCCCAGAGAAAAGAGAGGCCGAGCAATTGCCATGCCAGGCTTGGGGCCCCACTGGGAATGAATGTCACATTCTGGCCAAGGTAGCAGAGGCTTTAGCCAATATCCCCAGGCCTTTCCTGCCCTGCGCTGGCTCTGGCCTGGTCATGTCCAGCCAGGAATGGAAGGATGGTGGGAGGACAGAAGCAGGGCCCCTAGGCTGCTCTGTGAGGCCCAGCGGGGCCCTGTACCCCTACCCAGCCAGGGCCCTGCCAGGCAAGCTGTGTAAACACTGGAGCTCTGGCAAAGCTGGTGACAGGAGAGAGACAAAGGCTTCTCCTCCCTGGCCTGGGTGCAGGGTGTGTGTGCTCTGCTCGGAGCCTTCCTTCCGCCCCACCTGCTTCTCTTCCCTCACTGTGCCTCAGAACAACGGCTGCAGCCTTTCTCCTACCCAGGCTGCTCACATCTCCATTTCCTCTTTGCAAATCCTGTCCTATTTTTGCTCTGCTTCTGCTTAGCACACCAGGGATTTGTGCTCATCCCCATCAAAACTTGGCAATTGTGTCACCAAGCCAGCAGCAACAAAGGCCAAGCAAGAGACACCTGAATGCAGTGGCATAGGCCTGTAAACACAGCACTGGAGGAGGCTGAGGCAGAGGGATTGCAAATTCAAGTTCAGCTTGGGAAACTTAGGGAGCTCTTGTTTCAAAATATAAACTAACAAGAGCTGAGGCTGTCACTCAGTGGCAGGGCACCCCTAATTTTGATCCCAACCAACCAACCAAAAAACAAACAACCAAATGCATGCTAAGCAACCTATGTGTGTTAAGGTAAAAGCTCAAAAGATACACAGGAAGGCAAGAATGCAAAGGTACAGGCAGTAGCTAGCACATTTTCATTAGTTTTTCCACAATTCAGGTGCAGTTCATCTCACATAAAACTATCCAGTTTAAAGTGAATGATTCAAAGGTGATTTGCTACGTTCATGATGTCCTCCAGCCATCACCACCCCATATCGCTGGGCAGTTACTCCCCATTTCTCCCCTGCCCCACCCCCTGGCAACCACTGATCTGTGTCTCTATGACTTGCAAACTCTGCACATTTCTTATACATGGGATCATACAGCCCATGCCTTCTCTTGTGTATAGCTTTTTTCATTGACCACATTTAAGAGGTTTGTTGAGTTTTGGGGTTTTTTGTGTTCAGACTTTCCTTTATATGGAATGTATTATTTATAATTTATCTGAAGTATGGGGGAAGAGGTGCATAGATAATATGCAAATACTCTGCCATTTTACTTAAAGGATTGCACAGGACCATTGCTTTTGCCAGGTTCCCTCAATCCATCCCCTGACTTTATCTGAGTCCTCACCTTGGCCTTCCCCTGTGACACCCTTGGACCTGTCTTTCCCACTTTTCCTTTCTGCCTTAGGACCCCGTCAGTCTCAGATCTTCCCTTGCTTCAACTTCGGCCTTGCTGTGACATACTGGTCTTTTGTGGAGACTTGGGCTGGAACCTCTGGGTTTGAACCCTGAATCCTTCCCCAAGGAAACAAAAGCCGATGAGCCAAAGAATCCAAGGGCTTGGACTTTGCTGAGTCTCAGTCTCTTTAGTACTGAGATAGGGCTACAAGGAGAGCTCCAAAGAGAGGGGCATTCTGAACATAAAATGTAAAGAAAGGACTTAAAATAGAGGTTGGCGACCAAGTCGGTGCTGAGCTTTTCCTCTTTGACTGTGGCTGATGTAACCCTAAGAAGTCTCTTTCTCACGGCGTGGTTCACCTCTGGGGACTGAATACCCAGCCACTTTGAAGATCCATTTCTCCGTATCCCAAGAGTAATGATGCTCCTTCTCCTTCTCCTCCTCTTCCCTCCTCTTCCTTCTGCTGTTCTTCCTCCCCCTTCTCTACTTCTGCTGCTTCTCTTACTTTCTTCCTACCCTTCTGCTCTTTCTTCGCTTTGAGCGCATTGCTCTGCCAGCCACAGCTGAGAATTCTCCCTGTCCCTCACCTGCCTTTGCTACCTGATACCTTTGGCTTCACTGGTCATGAGTGTATTTTGATTATAGGCCCCTTCCCACGTGGTCTCGTGGCAGTGGGTCCTGGGAGCAACAGATTGGCTGCAGGGATGCCCAGTGCAGACGCCAGTGGTTCCACTTTGCTGGCACCTTGGCCACACTTCACAGGCCCTGGGTGACCACAGGCCCCACAGCCAGCGCTGGCTCCCCACACAGGGCATCTTGCAGCCCTTGCTGTGTCCTTCATGTCTGGTCCCGGCACACTGGGAGTGACTGTTTGTCCCAGCACCATGGCTTGGACAGGAAACAAGAGTTTCCGGACAAACTAGTGATCAAGAAGACTCTTCCCCAGGAACAGCGGGTCCCTTTTTCTGTGGCCATTTTTGTACATTTTAATCTTCCTCCTTTGACAAACTTCCCCCCTGTCCCATGACTAAAGGACAAGGACAAAGCAGCCTCACACAGTATATGAAAGACTCTGAGATGTCACCTCACAGTCGAAAGCTCTGTTTCCTCCTGTTTCCTGCTTGTGCAGGGGAAGACAAGCACTGAACTAGACATCCATAACATGAACTTCCGAATTACATTCAAATTCTGGTTGTTTTTCAGAAAAGAAAAATGTCAGTGGTGTATAAGACAAATTTCAATAAGCATCAGCATCTCCTGCATAATTTCCCCTGACTTAGAAATTATAGTTTAGGAACGATTTGATAAAATCACTTCTCTTTTGGGTGAGAGTCCTGTGTCTGACGCTTCTACTTCTTCCTAGCCAGGCTTTGGGTTTTATTTCTCTATACACCATGCAGATAAAGGGGCAACCCCAGGACAAGGTAGGACACTCCCTGGGAAACAGAACAGTAACCTCACTCTGTGTGTGTGTGTGTGTGTGTGTGTGTGTGTGTGTGTGTGTGTGTGTGAATATATGCATATGCATAGTCACAATCTTGTCACCAGCGGGGAAAAAAGATAAGAAAAGGGAGAGTATTATGCACCCCCAGGTGTGACAAGAAAGAGGGAATAGACAATGCTAACCTTAATCTATGCCATTGCTTTTTCTGGAGGCATGCTCTCATGCTGTATTCAACCACCATCCATCCACCCATCCATCCATCGACTCATCCATCCATCCATCCACCCATCTGTCCATCCATCCATCCATCCATCCATCCATCCACACATTACCCATTTATCACCCATCCACTTACAATTTATGCACCCTCAGCCACCCACTATTCACACATCCATTCAACCATTCTTCCATGTATTCAGCCCTCATTTTTCAATCCACCCATTCATCCAGCTAGTTGTAAATTCAACTATTTGTCTACCTATCCTCCAGCCAATCTCTGCATCCACCCTTCATCCATTCAACCATCTATCCTTCTAACCATTCAACTTAAAATTACTGAGTGATGGTTCTGTGCCAGGATTATGCCTTGTGCTTTGCATATGGTTATTATTTAATCCTCAAGATATCCTACCAAGTAAGGCACTTGTTATTCCTTCCTAGGTAACAAAGCAAAGGGTCAAAGAAATTGGTCATTGTCACAGCATTGGAATTGGTCATGCAGCTGTAAGAAGCTGAGCTTGAATTGAGTTCCTCATTGTCTAACTCCAAGTCCTGCACTTCTTCTGCTGTATCATGTTTCCTGAAAGGGTGGGCAGGGGACAGTGTCAGGAGGAGGCTTAAAGGATCACAGGGGAAGGGGAAAGGAGGTCTCACAGTAGGCATGTTGGTTTATCCAGTTTCCTTCTGGGAAGGGTTTCAAATGTCCTGGCTTAAGTATATTTAAATTTAGGCCACAGGAAGATTGCCATGTTGAGATGCCCAAACCCAAGGTGAGAAGTCACATCTGGACACTTAACTCTCAGGAACACCCTCTGATAGGGAGTATTTAAAAGGTCATAAGTGAAAGAGCTTAATAGGTCAGAGACAGAAATTTTAGATGTCATCAATTCATGTATTTATTCATATTTGGCCTAATTTCATAACTGATAGTTGGGATATAGACACACAGTTGTCTAAAGAACTAACCAAATGTAAAATAATAATGCACTTACACATCATAAAAGAGGTCAAGATTAGGGAGTGCCAGAGGGAGAAGTGCAGATACAACAATTCTACACAGTAGCTCTGATTGGACCACACATTTGGCACTGGGCTTCCTGGTAACCAAAGTGAAAAAGGAAGCAGGGTCTGTCATATGATTTTACTTGTCCAAGAAGAGAAAACAAAGTGGTTCCTCTTCAGGCAAAGATAAAAAGGCATTCACACTCTGGTGAACAGACTTAGCAAACCCAGCAACTGTGATGCTCACAGAATGATCAAAAGAGTGTAGCCACAGGTCCCGATTTCAGTCTAGTGAGGAAATGCATTTCAAAGGCAAGAGAAGGGGTTTTAAACCAAGGATGCAGAGAGGCTTAGGTTTTCCACGTTTGAGAACTTTATTTACTTTAATTTTGCTGTAAATATTTTTTATTATCAATCTTTTTAAAAAGCTGTTGAAAAATGTAGGCTCCTTTTCATAAAATGTGTAAGTCATATAAATTCCAGGAGCTTTCTGATGCTGATATATCAAGGGATTTAACGAGGAAGTTTGGCTGTTTAGCAGTTCCTAGAACATTGGAAACACTCAATAAAAATTGTTGAGTAAGTGCATAGAATATAAACAAGGTGGCTGTAGAACAAAACTCCAGGAATGATGAACTTAAGATAATACCAGACATTCTTCATCACCCTTATCCAGATCTCTGTGTCCAGCCAAGTGCCCAAGCTAAAGTGCCTGTATACCTAGACTTTGCATGCCTGTACACCTTCCTAGCAAAGGCACCCCTTGAATTTGACATTCCTACAGTGTAATTCTTCAATGTATTGGACAGTTTACTATTTTCATGTATGATGATGCAAATCCTTGGATAAAAGCAGATAGCTCTTTGATCAACAGTATGGGTGCATAATAAGCTACTTGTGGATTGAGTGTACAATTTAGTGAATTTGGATGTGTACTTTACCCCATGTAAACAGGACCTCAAGGAGAGCCCTGAACATTTCCATCTATGTAAAGTATTCCTTTGGGTCTCTTCACAATCACTCCCTTAGCCCTCTCCATAGGCAACCAGTGATGGAGATAATGAGGTTTCAACCTATTGTATGTGTTCCTTTTAAGGTTAAGAATTAGATGCACCATCCTGGTTTGGCAGTGCACACTTGTAATCCCAGTACTCAGGAGGCTGAGGCAGGAGGATTGCTGCTAGTTCAAGGCAGCAATCCTTTTCTCTCATACTTTTCTCTCATTGCTGAGACAAAATACCTGACTCCCAAAGTTAAAGGGAGGTGAGGTTTATTTAGCATAGAGTTTGTAGAGGTTTCACTCCATAATATGTTGGCTCCAAGGGAGGGTGGCACGTGGCAGAAAGGCAACTTCTCATGGTGGCAGAAGACAAAATAAGGAGACAGAGAGCAAGAGGGAGAGGGAGAGGGAGAGGGAGAGGGAGAGGGAGAGGGAGAGGGAGAGAGAGAGAGAGAGAGAGAGAGAGAGAGAGAGAGAGAGAGAGAGAGAGAGAAGCCTCTTTGTGTCCCTTATATTACATCCAGTATACTATGATTAGGGCTGTGCCAGTCCCATCAGTGGACTGATCAGCAATCATCTACCCTTAATCCCAGAAACTTTAATCCCAGTATTGCACTATGTATCAATCACACACTCTGGATTAAACCACCTCTGAGAAAACCTCTGACTGCATGAGGCTGTGGGGGAACATCTAGACAGAAACCATAACAGCTACATAGTGAGTTCAAGGCCAGCTTGAACTATATAGAGAGAGACCTTGTCTCAAAGATTTGGGTGGATCAGAGACCTCAAACATGTTGATGCTGCTTATTAAGCATAGCTCATTTATTTTAGGGGTGGATAAACAGAGACCAGCGGGCTTGTCCTAAGGTAGTCAGTGATTAAGCTGCTGGAACTATCTGGTCAGCTCATTACAGCCAGCCCTTCTTGCTGTATGTTCTACCTAAGAAACTCGAGTTCTCACAACTTCTGCTTCATTGGAAGAGGGGAGTGGGCTGCGGGCACAGGTGACATCTATTTCATTGAAGTTCAAAATTGCACTGGTGATGGAAATTATTCTGAATTATCCTCAGAATTATTAAGAAAATGATACCCTTAAATAAATGTTTGAAAGAAATGAGTTTTGTTTGGAATAATACCTTACAGCTACTTCTCAGAAGTCCAAAGAAAGAAGCAAATTAAGAGACACCCTTCAAGCAGTTGGAAGAGAAAAACCAGAGAGGTCCTAATAAATGTCTCGCCAATCCAATTATAATATTCAAATCAAGGAGAGAAAAATATGGTATCAAATATAATGAAAGTTTTCTTTTCCACTGAAAACACAGCCTGCTTCTCATTGTCCAGTGCCGAAGGGGATTTCAAAGTCAGCATTTATAGGAGAGAGGGAAAAAATGCCATGTAAATCAAAGAGAAATAATCAAATTTTTCTGGTGGAAATAAGTTAGGTTGTTTGATGTAATTTTGACACTCAGCATAATTTCAGTGTCAGTGCTGAAGTTAGAGGATCCAGGTGTCCCTGTGAGATTTATGTAGTGAGGATTTACCAATCAGGAAAATCTTAGTCTTTGAATGCAATGTGGCTTTGTACAGTCTGAGGTAAAAATAAAGACTGCTAGACTCAGTGCTGATTAGGAAAGTAGAGAAAATTTATTGCCAGTTGTAGATAGATGGGCACCACCTAGAATGCGTATACAGAACCTCAGAAGTCATGACATGTGGACATGGGGTTTTGGCAGATGTGATTCAGTGAGATGAAGTCATGTTGGATTGGGCTGGGCTCAGTGCCTAACAACTGGTGAGGGGCGGGATGGTGGCTGGCCTGGAGTGGCACAGGTACAAGGTGCACAAAGGCTGGCCAGCTGCCACCTAAAGCTGGGACAGTTATGGGGGCTGAGTTTTCAGGACCTGTAGACAGCATGCAGCCTTGGTGTCAGCTTAGGGACTTTTGGCTTCCAGAGCAGAGAGGGACCACACTTCTCTGTGTAGGTCCCCAATAAGGGCACCTTGTATGTCAGCCCTGGGAATTGCATGTGCTGGATAGGGTCAGAGAAAGGAGAGGCAATCAGACTGGGGTGACACCAGCCATCTGGGGTGGCTTTCCCCAACAGGGAAAGGGCTTTACAGTGCCTGAGTGAGAAGTGGAGATTTTTGCCTGGACATGGCAAGGCTGGCTGTCCCTGCAGCCAGGGAGGGAACAAGCCTTGGGGATCCACGAGCTTCTGGCAAGACCCCAGCCTGAGGCCTCCCGAGGTCTTTTCTGTTTTCTAGTAAGAAGCCCTGTGGAAACCTAGCTAGGTTTCTCTGAGGTCTCAAACCATTTCTCAGAGAGTGGGTACAGTTCCTTTGTGTCCCTTTTCTGTCTGGAGCCACCCAGCTTCTTGAGGACATCAGCCAGCTTCATAGTCTCAGCTGATATGAAGAGACGCTGCCACGGCTCAAAGCAGGAGGAAGAAATTGTGGGCTGAAAAGTTGTGGGACATGAAGTGTGACCCGGGAGGGCTGCCTTCCTCAGAGGGAGATCACATTGTCACTCGCCTCTAGGTCAGCAAGACCCGGGAGTCTGTTGTGCACAAAGGCTGGGCCAGATCCCAGAGGGCACGCACCACCTAGTGGGTGACACTGTCCCATGAAGAATGTTAGTGAGGGTAGTGAAGGGCTTACTGCTCTGTGTCTCCGTCTCTCCTTCCTTCTCTTTCCCTCGTGGGATTAAGCTTCTGTCCCTGCTGTAATAAATTACCACAAACTGAGTGGCTCAAAGCAATAACGATCCACCCTCTGGCTGTCCTGGAGGTCAGAGGTCTCAACCAAGGTGCTGGCTGCACCCTGTTTCCTCTGTGGCTCCACAGGAGAATTTGATTCTTGCCTTTACCGGATCCTGGCTACTTACTGTTGGTGTTCCTTAGCTCATGGCTACCTCCGTCTCTGTCTCTCAGTCTCTGTCTCTGTCTCTCAGTCTCTGTCTCTGTCTCCCTGTCTCTCTCTGCTCTACCTTCTTGTTGCTTTCTCCCTTGTGTTTCTATCTTTAAATTATCTCTACTTTGCTCTAACAATACCTAGGACTGTATTTAAAACCAATCTTGAAAATCCAGGAAAAACTACTCCAGATTCCTAGTTTATCCATATCCCTCGTGATCTCAGGTAACACTCACAGATTTTGTGCATCAGGACATATCTTTTTGGAGAGTGTCTTAGTTCAGGCTGCTATCGGAAAACTCCATAAACTGGATGATTTATAAACAGCAGAACTTACTTCTCATAGCTCTAGGCCCTGGGAAGTCCACAGTCGAGGTGCAGTGTCTATTGAGGCCCTGATTTCTGGCTCACACCTGGCCCCTTCTTGCTGTCTCTTCACATGGTGAGAAGGGACAAGTCAGGGCTCTGGGGCCTCTTTCATAAGAGCACAAATTACCTCCTCAAGTTCAGAAGATTTCAACACATGGGAGGAACACAGACACTTGGATCTGCTATGGTTCAGATCTAAAATGCTCCCCCAGGTTCTCATGTGTTCAGAGATGGGCTTTGGGAGATGATCAGACAGTGGAAGTGTTATACTCACCAGTGGATTAATCTAAGGATGAGTCTGTAGCTAAATAAATGATAGGAGGTCGGGTCTGCTTGGAAAAGGCAGTCACCAGGGCATGGCCTGGAAAGGTGTATCTCCTTTGCCTCATTCCTGCCGTAGCTCTCTGCTTCCTGGCCTCCGTGATGTGAGCAGCCCCACTCACCATGACCTTCCTGCCTCGGAGCCAGGCAACCGTGGACTAAGAATATGAGCCAAGATAAACCTTTCCTTCTTGAAGCTGAGGGTATGGAATTTTGTATCCCAGCAACAAGAAAGTGACTAAGAATTAGCTAAGCACAGAGCCACCACTCAACCCTCCACAGTGGTTTTGCAATGACTCTCACAATAACAGGTGGGGTTGTCTTTGAGCATGCACAGTTTTGCTCATCCCTCCTGAACAACCTGCAGGAGCCCTGCTGGTGTTCTTGGAGGCACAGCAAGTAACAGGCACAGAGACCCATGGAGTGAGCCGAGGTCAGAGCACAGCTGGGGTCCCCGTTGGACCCACCCTGTTGAGCAGAGAGGCATCTCAGAGGGCTGTCTGCTAAGAAGCATCCAGCACCTACCAAAGTGGAAACAGTCTTACAATAAAGCTTTTTTTTTTTTTGGCTATGTTATTGTTTGTTTTAAATATGAGGATTCAGAGGCATGGAGAGGTCAATTAATCCTTTGCCTGTTTCTGAAACACCCTTTGTCAAGCAGAGAGGGAGAGAATTTATGTGCCAGCATTTAGGCCTCTTCAAAGGCAGTCACTGGTGTTATGTTTTGGTGGAGGCATTAAATGACTTAGGAGAGTTGGGAGATGGAGGGAAGATGTTTTTATTATTATTATTATTATTCAGAAGCTTTTATTTGATCATATAAATCGTTACATTCACTTAAGCTCCTGCCTCAACCAAGACCAAGAATTACATCCACCAATATCTGCAGGCCCATTGCTACTGTGTAGGACCTTAAATTGTAACTTGCAAGGAAAAAAGTATAGTCAGAGGGAATTTTCATGAATGGAGGATCAGATTCTATAACCTTAAGGCACATGATGATTTAGAGAGGGATTTGCATATTAAAACAGCACTGGATATCATGGGCAAGATCAACTTGCCTTTCCATGGCTGTGTTTACTTTTACAACCCCATCGTTTATTAAACATGATCACATCCGAAGCATCATCTCTGAAGCATTTTGAAGAGAAGACCTTTCTTAGGGGAAACCCTCTTTTGAAAGCTTAATCTATATGGAATTCTTCATCCATATAGATGTAGGCAGATATATGAGGTATGTTATATAATACCTCAAAGAAGAAAGTGCTTTGTTAATAAAACTTGGAGAATTTCTAGTAGCAGCTGTGATAACAGAACCCACGGAGGATCATGCAGGGAGAGTAATAAAGGACAGTGAAGGAATTTAGGTTCTGTCTTTGAAACTAACTCACTGTTCATGACAGTTGCCAGCCTGCTGATTGTGCTAGTCAATGCCAGAAAACTCTACCTTATTCAAAAATTATAGCTGCCTAGAAGCTTTTCTTGAATCCTGTGTTTACTGTGATATAACACAGAATCATCCCAAATGATTCTTTTCCAAAATGCAGCTTCACTCTACTCTGGAATGCTCTGTCCTCCTTTCTCACCCTATTTTTTTTTCTATTAAGAAATCACCACCAGACACAATGCATGTGTTAGATAGCTATTGCTATGTAACAAGTACCCCTATACATAGGAACTTTAGAGCAGCAGCATTATATTAAATTTTTTGTGGGTCAGAAATTTGGTTATGATTTAACTAGACATTTTATATCTGAATGTCTCATAAAGCTGCCAGAAAGATGGTAGTCAAGAAAGATGGCAGCCAACACTGAGGTTGTCCCATGGCTCACCAGAGAAAGGACCCGGTGAGATTCACTGGGAGTTATTTTAGAAGTTTCCTGTCTGTGAACCATCTCCACCTTACTAAAATGGAAATTCATGAAGGCAGAAATATTTCCTGGTCTGTTCCTCAGTATGTCCTTGGCGCCCAGAACTGAGCTTGACATGTGCTCAACACTCAACCAGTCACTGAATAAACCAATGTGGAGGGTTTCTTATCGTTGGAGAAGTCTCTGGTGTTATTTATTTTCTTTCTTCAGGATAAATGAACCTGGGGAATTCTGAGTGTCAAAAGACTGAGACAGTGTAAAAGCTAGGGGGAAAGATTCATTTTAAGAGTAGTGGCAAATAGAAAAGGGATCTCCAACATGCCCATTCTCTAATCTCCAGACCCTGTGAATACATGACGGTACAGGGAAAGAAGGGACTGTGATGTAGTAATACACTGGTTCCTGACACAGGAGCCCCTCAAACTCTGGGGATGTCTCGAGTGATAGGTGCACAGAAGCATCATTATCATTCCTCATGAGCCCCATGCTCACATCCTTGCATTTATCTTAATGAGGTGGCTTTGGAACATAGAGATGATTGCCAGACAACCCAACTCTGTGATTAGAGGATTGCGGTTTCTATCCCTACCCTCTGATCTCCAGGGCGAAGTACAGGGGTAGAGATTTAGTTCAGTCATCATTGGCCATTGAGCTAATCAATCACACCTGCGTAAAGGAGCCTCCATGCAAACTCTAAACTAGTGGGTTTGGGAAGGTCCTGAGTTGGGAGCCCTTGGAAGGGCCAAGAGCACGGTGTGCCCAAGGGAGGTGTGGAATCTCCACGTACCATGCCTGTATCCTGCCCTGGGGATCTCTTTAGTTCAGTTGTTCCTGAGTTGTATCCTTTAGGCTGAACTGGAATCTGTGGTCCATTCTAGAAGATTATCGAAACTGAGGCAGCACAAGTGGAACTCCCAGCTTATAATTTGTGTTTGGAGTGGGCCTCTTACTCTGATGTTGGCCCATCTTGTGTCACTGACCCTTCTCTTATGGGGTCTGTACTGACTCCTGGCAGTTAGTGTGAGACTGAGTTAAACTGATCGACACCTAGTTCATATCCACTGAGAAGGGGAGCACTGGTCAGTGGGGAAAAGTCCTGTGCATTTGGTGTCAGAACTGGTGCATGAGAATAGGATTTGGTTTTCTAGGGTCTTGGCAGATGCCACTGGGGTCACAGACTTTCAGGTGAGACAGTATCTTGGATTATCCAATTGTGCCTGATCTGATGTTCTTACAAGCAGAGAGGTCTCAGGGGTAAAGTCTAAGAGACAAAATTTAAGAAGGACCAACATACTGTACCTGGTTCTGAGGTATAGGCAGCTATGTGCAAGGATAAGAGAAAGCTTTCTAGGACCTAAGAGTCATCCTTTCTGACAGTCAGCAAGGGGACAGGGACTTCAGTCACACACCACACAAAGCTGAGTTCTGCCAACACTCTGAATGCCCAAAGCCAACTCCCCTGGGGCTTCCAGCAAGGCACATTGCTCACTAACACCTTGGTTTTCCTTTAGTGAGGCCCACACTGGACTTCTGACCTCCACAACTCTGATGTAATAAATCTTGTTGTTTTCAGTCACTAAACTTGTGGTCATTTGTTATGGGAGCCATAGAAAACTAATACAGCTGTGTTCAACAGCTCAGATCCATGGCCAGGCTGAGCATGATAGAAGGCTTAGGAAATAGCAGCTCAGAGGTTTAGCACTTGCTGTCACCATGGAAATGACCTATGCATCATAAATCCTGGGTCTTTTAAAAGAGCCTGATTTTCAGGGAAATCCTGAGAGAACCAGGAATTGTAGACCTCAGGAAAGAGCATTCCATTTTTATGAATACCTATCCACAAAGGATTAGAGACAGAAGGCCAGATCTTTGCTCGCACTGAGGCTTCCGAGGAGGAAAAGGTCCTCCCTTGGGGCTCACCGACTCAGGAAGGACTGCTGTCCTTCTTCCAGGTAAACAGAACAGGAGCAGTGCCATGAGAAAGCCACACCAGTGCAAATGTGTTGGCTGTCAGCAGTGTCACCCTTTCGGATATCTTTAAGGAATCTTATCGTGGAAATAAAGGAGCACAAGTGAGTAGATTTTTACATGGGAAAAGCTCTCATGAAATCAGCCACCAATCAAGAAACACATCACAAATAGCAGTGCCCCACCTATGTTCCCACCGCTGACTTCACAATATCTTAACTTCCAATACCAAGGGGTATTTTTACCATCTTCTCTGTGTTGTGCACATGGAACCATAGCAGGTGCTCCTCTGTGGTGTCCTTCTCTGTATGTTACTGAGTTTCTTTGCCGGCTGTGCATAGCAATAGTTGGTGCATTTTCCTTTCCAGTCTGCAGTGGATAACAGAGTACTGAACAGGCCTCAGTGCACTTCACCTTCATAACTGCTGAGGGGCATTTCAGTTGTTCCTGCTTTGGGGTCGTTGTGAACAGCGCTTCCGTACAGCTTCAGCACACGTCTTTTGAGGAGCATGCTATCAGTGCGTCTATGTTGAGTTCATACCTGGACCAGGAGGGAGTCCATGTGTCAAAAGCACCTTTGTGTCTTGGGCTAGAGTGAAAGCGGTGCTGGTCAGCACAAAGCAAGTAAAACAGATTGTGCAAATATGGGACTGGATCCTATCTTTATTTAACATTCTGTTTTGTTCATCATGGCTTGCTCTCCATTAACTGTGACTTTGAGACACTGATTTTAATTTTTATGTTTGATGCTGCCTTAAGTTTTGCACCTTATGTAAATGGCTTGTTACCAACACCCTAACCCAGCCCTAAGTGAGTCTCAGTGACATCTCTGTGTCTACATTCTCTTGGGCTGGTCACAAGAGGATCATTGGGGCTGATGGGGCTTGGGCAGAGTGCTAGGCATCCATCCTCCAAGCTCATGCCTGAATCTTCTTAGCTCCCAGGGGCATTTGGCTTTATTTTCAAACAGGATCTTTGTATTTACAAGGAGCTCTGCAATGTGGTCTGAGATTTGTTGGGGGGAAACAATTCTAAGTCTGACTTTTAAGAATTTAATCGGTCACTTGAGCTGGACCATCTCAGGACTTTATTCTTGGTCCCAAGATAAGAGAGCAGCAAAAAGGAGAGTGTGATCTAAAGGTCTGGCCGGGTTATACCACAGGCCAGGTGGGTCTCCATCCTGCTCATGTAAATCATCCTACCTTGCCCACATTGCTTTCACAAGAAAAGTGTCCTGGCCACCCATCTGTCCCTGCAGCCAGCTGTGCTCCAGGCTTATAGATGCAGATGCCAGCCAGTAAGATGGGCCTAGTGCATTGGGTTTAGGTAAGCAAATCCTCTTAAGAAGTATTGTTCATCATTCAGCCTAATTTACTCATCTGGAGCAGAACATTTTTTACTTTGTTCCTACTAGCTGTCAGGCATTCTGCATACAGCAGCAGGGCATGCAAACCCAGGCTCATTTGTAGCTGATAGGCAGTGGATGCTAGGGGTTGGAAGCTGTGGTTCTACATGGGATGCTGGTGATTGATTTCACCAGGAAGAAATGAGGCAGTGGAATGACAACTCCAGGATTGATGGGGATTTGGAGCTGCAGAGCTGGCTTCTTGCCTGCTTCTTGTGTCCCCCAAACCAAGCATGTATTCAGACTCCAGGGGTGAACACTTGTTTGCTTGTTTGTTTGGCAGGCCGGGGGTCCCATCCAGGCTAATTTCATGAGGCAGCTACTATACCCCAGGCACTGAGCTCCTAGCCACATGCTCAGCTTGGGATTTATGCCATTTGTGAGACTGACAATGCCTTTGTGTCTGGTCCCCATGGCTCTTGTCAGCTGCCAAGCCTACCCTGGAAGTACAGAGTTGGCCCCACACCTATAATCTGAGGCTGGGATGTGTGGTCTCAGAGACCCATTTCACCCTGATCTCTTACTTCCCATTACTGTCCTCTCTGAATTTTGTCTACAAGTGACATGTTTCCATTTATAGATTCTCATCACCACATTCTCTGATTCTTAACATGATTTCTACACCTTGCACCTCACGGCCTGCTTCATTACTGCCATTGGGACTCTTCCTCTAACAATAATTCAATTCAACACCCTCAGTAAACTACCGTGCCTGTTCCTTCTGCATCCTTCTCCTTGTCACCAAATCCACAGCTGGGGCATGACAGCTGGGAGTGAATCTGGACATTTAGAAATATCAGAATTGTGTCACCTTCACCTACTTATAATGACCATTTTGTTCTCATTATGAAACTATATATATATATATATATATATATATATATATATATATGTATCTTCCTGCATATAACTGAGGTGGTGGGGGTACTGTACTCCTTCCCAGCCTCCCTGGCAGCTTGGCATAGGTTCTTCCAAGTTTTATATTATATTTATGAATGCATGCATGCAGACATTTCTATATTCACTTAGCCATATTCTGAGATATCATTTCATGTCAGTACTTGTATAGATCTGTCTCATTCTTTTTAATGACTGCGGTGAGTTGCATGGTCTGAGTGTATCATAATTTATTTATCTAATTAAAACCAGGGAATCTTAGAGCTCAGCTAGTCCTCTCAAGCAGAGGAATTCCTCTACAGCATCTCTGTGGGATGCCAGCACAACTCATGCAGGTTTTGGGTTTCCTCGGGTACAGAGAGTTTTGATGAATCCCAGTCTTGGAGGGGAGTTTTACTTCTCCCGCATTTGAGTGGATGGCTAGTCAACAAAGCCTAAGGGAGATTACCAGCTGTGCCTGTGCCCAAAGGATCAGGAAGCTGTGCAGAAGTTCAAACAAATCCCCTACAGCATCAGTCCCAAGTACATATTAAGGTTTCTCCATGGTCCTTCTGTGCCTTTTTATCTTTTCACACTCCATGATCATACCTGCTTCCTTAACTTTCATATCTCCCTGGAATTTGAGTTATAACTGCTTCCCGAACAGCTCCACCATGGCATCCACAACTGTAGAGACTGAAAAACGTGATGGTCAAAGTTTTGTATCCTCATCTTCTCCTCTGCCCAAGAGTTGAACACGAAGATTCTCTCTGCCATCCCCTTAGCCATGTTGACACTTTCCCCTGTGTTGTCTTCTCACTGCCTCCTCTGAAGGAAACATGTTCTTCCTATCAGAAGCCCCTTCTGAGCACCTAGACAAGATTAGACACCTCTGTCCTGTTCTTCGTTGAAATAGTCCCTCCTTCTACTACTACTGTTCCTTCGTATTATAGCCCACCTGCCTGTACTCTCTTTGAATTCCTTGAGGGAAGCCACACACCATTACTCAATTTTATATCTCCAGCTCTTCTAGCAGAAATAGACGTATGGCGCATATTCAGTACACATAAGCTGGATGGGTGAGTGGATGAGCAGATGGATGGATGGATGGGCAAAGTGGAGGGATGGATGGATGGATGCATGGATGGATGAGGGACTGGGTGTTGTCTTGGTTACTTTATTCTTGTTGCTGAGAAAAAATGCACAACACCCAAAATGAAGAAAGGATAGGTTAATTTAGCTTTCAGTTTGTGGAGGTTTCAGTCCATACTTGGCTGGTTCAGAGGCAGAGTGGCACATGGCAGAGGACAAACTTCATGGCTGCAGAGCACAGCAAAAACAACCGGCCAAAAGGCAGGAATGGCTGCAAGCAGCCTCTTCTCTTCCCTTACATTGTAAACCTCATACCCCCACCCAGGGGGCATGTAGCACTCACAGAATCTCCATGCCCTCCACTTCCACAGGCTCAGGATGAATACAAATAAGCACCCCAGCTCCCTTCTGAGTCACATAGTTAACCTTTTAAACTTCCCAAATTAACACAAAAAAACAACATCCCAGAAGGGTAAGGGTATGTCCTTTTTACCCCAAGATTTACAACTGCTGAGTTATTTAGCCAAACCTCTAGACTCCACAAGTTGACACAATGTATCAGCCATAACAGGTGTTTGCATGGCTGACTGGCTACATGCATAGATGGATGGAGTAGATACATAGATGGATGAATGCATGGATGGTTTGATAGGTAGGTGGATTACTGAATGGATGGACAGGTGAGTATATGGAGGTGGACAAATGGTTATGTCTTAGTTTTTCCTAGGATGTGACATCAGGAGCCTCTTCCGTGATGAGCAAGAGAACACTGATATTAGTCAGTTGCTTGGAGGCTGGTGAATAAAGTAGAAAGGGCACCTCTATCTGTGAACAGTTTGAGGCAGCCTCAGCCAGAGCAAACCTAGACAAGTAAACTTACACATGACTGAGGTAGATTCTTTCCTTGAGGGTTGGCTCACTTAAAAAGACTGGCTCCCTCAGCTTCTCTGTCTAGTAATGGTGATAATATTAATGACAGCATGATACTAGCAACCTACAATGTGAACAGCACAACCTATGTTCCAGCCTCCACACTGAACCTGTTCTCTATATTTTTGATATTTCTGATGCAATCTTCAGGATAGACCTAAAAGGTAGTGTACCAATACAGCCTCCTATTTACATAGGAGGTTCCTAAGGGTCCAGACATGCCCAAGGTCACCCAGGTACTGGGTAGCAGAACCGCAGTCCAGTCCCAAGCATTGTCACCCAGAGCCAGCCCTCCCAGCTGCCCTTGAAGGAGAAAGGATGAGGGGAGAGAACCTATCATTTCTGGACACCCAGTGGAAGGGGCTTTCCTCCCTGTGGGTCCCTTGAAGTCTCCAGAGCAGCTTTCTCTCCTGGTTACTGTAAGAAGAAGCAGGCTCACAGGAGATTCCGCACAGACTGGCAAGTGACAGAGCCCAGAGAGAGCCCAGCCTCCTCTGCTGCTTTTCCAAACAAGAACAGGCAGGAGTGATCCACCAGGACAGCACCAGGTAGGCTGATGTGCCACATCGGGTCTCCAGGGACAGACTTTTTAAGACCTGAGACTCGCTTATACTTTTCCAATCATGATGCAAATACTTCTTCCACTGGTTTATACCCACACCCTTCCCGCATAAATGGATTGACAGGCTGTCTCCTTTCCTTGTATCTGCCTGAACCGAGCCATGTGAACACTGGGCCAGAGCTCCTGCTTGGAAAGGTTCTCATTACAATGCAGACTGAAAGTTCATCCATATGCAAAGATGAAAGCAGTGCTATTTACCACAAGGGAGGCAGGTTCCCAGAGCCCACAGGATTCCCCACAAGTTGGGATGCTCTTGAGGCCCCAGTATTCTCACCAAACCAAAGAACCACCAGGTCTGTGCAGACAATGAGCATCTCAGCTGTCCTCACCCTCTGTTCATTTTAACCTTTTGCATCTTGGAAACAAAATAGAAACCCTGGGCCCCAACACACACACACACACACACACACACACACACACACACACACTGGGTACTTTGAGAATTATTCATATCTCTAGAGTGGATCTAAATAGATAAATAAGGGCTTCTTCCTGTTTTTCTCCTTGATTTAAAAACATTTTTTCAAAGTGACCCCATAAAGGGAAAATGGCTCTTGTTGGTCATTTCAACTCTTTTATTTATTTTTACATTGAGATGAAACAGTGCAGCTAAGTGTACAATTCTTAAGTACAGAAGCTCAGAGAATCCTTACACATGAACCCACCTATGAGATGACAGTGAAGACCAAGCCAAGCATCCAAGAGGGTTCCCGGGGCCCTTCCCAGTGCAGGCTCCCTCCTGCAACAGCTGTACTGATCGCCAGCATCAGGGCTCAGGGCCCCTCCTGTGCAAGGCCACTAACCTGGAGCTCAGTTGCATTTCTGGCCCTTGTCATCATTGGAGACATTTTCTTAGCAGTGAAAGCTGGACGTGTGGTACGTGAATGGTCCCTGGTGGAAAGGTTTCCATGCAAACATATGAAACAATATTTGGGCAAAGAGTTTAAGACATACTCCTTCAAAAAGGAGACACTTGAGCTTCCCATCCCCATCCTCCTCACCACTAAGTGAAAAACCACTGGCCTAATCAGCACCAAGCCTGGGGGCTTATTCAGGATGGACTGCATAAAATACGCTGGCTCTTCTACTCAAAAGACACATTGCGAGAGGTGCAGAGGGCCTTTGAGAAGTCAGACGACCTGGGAACAGCCAAGAGCATTGATCTGTGATAAAGAATATTTCTCTGAAAGGCAGGCCTAGTTGCAATATGGATTTATTTATTAACAGAGTTGATGATTCCTCTCAGTGGTATTGCAGAAGATAACTAACTGATGGTCAAGTTGAATCTTAGAAATATTTTCTGTTTTATCTCCATCTGGGGGACTTATAATGCTTTTCATTAATGGGGACATTAAAGGCACTGATAAGTCCTGCTGTATAGCTAGCTACTTAAAGCTGAGTTGAAAGAGCACCGACCAAATATCTGTTCCATAGAAGCGCCTCACACTGGAAAACCTTTTCTGTTTTCTATCTTACAGAGCTCATGTTTTGTATGACCTAGATATGAAAGCCAGCAGAAATACAGTCAGTTTTTGGGTGAGATTTTTATGTTTTTAGTTCTGCTAAATGTAGAGCCTGTATCTGTATTTATTCAGAAAAAAATAAAAATCTCAATGATCAGGAAGACCATAAGGTCATCTTCGAAACCTTTTCAAGAGATCCATGAGAAGAGCCACTTTTCCAAGTTTATTTTCCTTGTTCGTGGAACTTGGCTTTTCTTACTTTGCAGTTAATAGGCCATAGGAAGTGTGACTGTTGCCCACCATGGCATTTGTGCATTTGTGCCTTAAAAAATCAAGAGTGAGGAGGTCCAGATGGAAAGAGGGTGTCTCAGTGGCAGAGTGCAGGGAAGGCCTGCCCACCCAACTTGGATGGGGGATGCTGTTCTTGGGCTGTGTTAGCTCCTCTGACCTGACCTTCGCTCCTGTCTGTGATAGGTGTCTGAGCTACCGATTTGTGCTTCCAAAATTTCTGCCCTTTCCCCCCAGTGGTCCAGATTCTGCCTATCTGTTTGCAGCTGGAGAGTCCCATCAGTTAAGAGTCTACCCCATTATTGGATGGATGTTTTATTAGTTTTTCAAGAGAAACCCTTTCTGCTAATTTGCTAATTCACTCAGCTCCTCTCTGCCAGCCACTGGCTGCCCATGGACCCTTTTCAACGTGCTCCTTGGCCCGACACCGAGTCTGGGGACTGCTTTTAGTTGTATTAAAAGGAATACAACTCAGGGAGAAGGAAGGTCCGGGAGGAACTCCACAGAGGACGTGCTGCAGCTTTAATGGTGTTTTAAATCACTTAAGGGAACATTTTTAAGGATTTTCCTCAGAAGCCTTTTCCTTACAAAGTTTTGTTGTCTTAGCTCATCAGCCCAGACACATGGACTGAATTCAAGAGAATTCAACCTACAAGTAGCGCACACTTACAGTGCTGGGAATGCCGGGGGACTTAAAAGGAATTTTCAGAATAATAAACCTGAGTTCTGGTCTACAAGGAGCTTTCAGCCTGGCTGGGGAGTCAGAGCCTATATGTAAAACACAATAAGTAAACAAATCACCCTAAAACAAGGATAAGGAGAGAAACCCCTCACTGTGCGCCTCACTCCATTCCAGCCACATGAGCTGGTTGATGTGTTTACCCTTCAAACAACCTTGTGATATAGGTATTATAATGCCTGCTCCAAAGTGTGGAAATTGTTGCGCAGAGAGGTTCACACACTCACTCAGTGTCACACGGTAGGTCAGTGACAGAAGTGGGGTTTACATGCAGGTTTGAGGAAGACACTGTGAAGCTGGGAGGAAACTGGCTGTTACTGTCCACTGTACAACAGGTCTCGTGTTAAATTCTTTCCTGTTATCAGGTCAAGCTCTATAAAAACCTCATCAGGCAAAAGTTAAAACAAAACAAAACAAAACAATTAAGCTATCTATTTTTAAAGGTTTTAAAGTGAGTCTCAAGACAGTTGAGCAACTTTCAGGAAGGGCCTAGAACGTATAATGGCAGATCCAAGGGGCAAGTCTGCCTGACCCTCTGTTCCATTGGAACACAAAGGGTGATCAAAATATACAGTGAAATCCACATTTTAAAATGTGTGACAGTGAAGACAGACACATTGCTGTTAATCACCCTCACAGCGCCCCCCACACCTCGGACACACGAAGCCCATCACTCTTGCTACTTCCTGACATAGTTCTGGAAGTCTGCTTTTGTGATTGTCTTTATGCACCTTATTCACTGGACCTGGCACCATGTGACTGATTTCTGGCTCTTCCTTGGAGCCAACATGACCACGGGAGGTAAACATTTGAATCCGTTCAGAACATTGAGGCAGCCACAACAGCATAATTAAAGGCACTCACAAAAGAGGACTTCCAGAACTGCCTCAGAAAGTAGAAAGGAGAGTGGGATAATGTGCTCAAAGGCAAGGGGAAAGATTTTGAGGAGAATTAATGGCCACGAGTCTTTTACTGTAATATATATATATTTTAAATTTTTAAACATTCACTGCATTTTTGATCACCCTATCTATACTCTCTATTCTGCCTCTGCTGGGAGAACCTCCAGTCTACTTCTCTGGTTGAGAAGCATCTATAAGTTGCACACACACACACACATACACAACACGCACATGCAGTACATGCCACTGCACACGCACACACCCATCCGCACCATGCTTCCTCAGACACTAGCAGCTGTGGGTTGTCACAAGCGTCCAGCCTCTGTTCTCTGGGGAGCATTTAGCCCAGAGCTGGAGTAAGCATGCGGAGTGGTGACTCCACTTCTGCACAGCCTGGGCATTCCCAAGGGAGGCTGGATGCCTTCCCTCTAGTTGTCCTGAGCCCGCTTCCTGCCCCAGGAGCCCCAGCAGTTGCACCACTGATCCTCAGGCAGAACTGGGCCCTGAAAATGCCCAGCAGTCACCCATGTGTGGCCGGGAGGGCTGAGTCACCCAGGGGTCCTCTGTGGAAAGCCTGGCTCTCTCCTTTCTCAACCATAGGCCTGAGTCACCTGGGTACTCGGGCTCCTGGGTAAGGAGAAGCGAGGGAGGTTTGAAGCAGAGGGAGGGGCTGGAGTCTCACATCAGGCAGCCTCGCCAGCCTGGACAGGTCTCTCTTAACCTACGCCAGCCTCCTGTCCCCGGGGAAAGGAGGTGATGGTGTACTCCACGGAGGTCTGTGAGCCACGCCTGTGCCTCTTGCCCTGAGCTCCTCACCCAGCCCCTTCTCCACCACCACACCCCTCTCTGCGTGCCCCGTCCAGATGCCCATCATCACCACTGCTTGGCTGGGGGAGGGAGGCCTGGCTCTTGCTCTGGGTCCCCAGTCCATAGCTCCTTACTGGCCACCCTGACCTCCTCTGAGGTCTGGAAGCCCACAGCTTGCTGCCAGCAGGGTCTGGGTGACTGTGCTCTCCTCTGCTGGAAGAGGAGACTAGATTTTCCCTCTCAACTGTCACCTCCCTGGAGGAGCCGTAGTCTGGTCACCCTAGCCTCTCCACTCTGCTGGATGTCTACTCCCACAGGGCCATGTGCCTCTTCCTTCCAGAGCTTCACTCTGCAGCCTGATGTTGCTCCGCACCAGTGTGCATGCCTCTGGCTTTCTTTCCTGCTTTCTCGGTCTGTCCTCTTCCCATTGCTGTGTCCTTAGTTCCTCTGAAGTACATTTTGGGGGATACTAAGGATTGAGCCCAGAGCCTCCACACATGAGCTACATCCCCAGCCTGCTTTATTTTTTATTTAGGTACAGGGCCTCACCAAATTGTTAAATGGCCCAGGCTGGGTTTGAACTTGTGATCCTTTTACCTTGGCCTCCCAGAGTGCTGGATTATAAGTACACACTCTGTATCAAGGAGCTCCCGATGCATAAGTTTTCACAGGAGGATGGTAAGATGGAAGGAAAGACGAGGGAGGGAGGGAGGGAGAGGAGGAAGGATGGAAGCTGTATACTGCCATGGCTATGGCACCCTCAGTGAGCAGCAGGCAGCCCGCCCTGGCCCTCCCTCCCGGTGCACAGTGAGAAGCAGCTCTGTTCGGCAGGGACCTGGCAGCCTGGTGATGGCCTCCTGTGGCCACCAGCTGGTCCTGGGGCAAAGCAGCGCTGAGAGCACGCTCCCTGCAGCACTGCAGTGTGGAATGGAGCCCAGGGAGGTTACGGTCCATGTACAGGGGCAAGCGGTGCTGAGAGGATGAGCGTACTGCCGCCCTGAGCAGACCGGAGACTGCGCCTTTGGATGGGCTCCCTCTTATCACGTGGGAGGCTGGCAGTCTGCGTGTTAATCAACTGATAGCATCACTTGGCATCCAGCAGCCCGCTCTGGTTTTATAAAAGACCAGGTCGTTGATTTCTAATCTCTCCATCCTCTCCGAGGAGATTTCAGGTCAGAGGCAGAAAGCAGCCGTCAGGCTCCTCCTGGAGCTCTGGAGAGGGGCCAGGGCCTTGCACACTGCACTTCTCCTGAGGAAGGAACTGAGCCCCGGATAGAGGGGCGAGAGAAGAAGGAAGATGCCAAGAATGTTCTGGGGGAAATGAAACTGTCATATGACTGTGGTCTCCTCTTATTAGGATGAGCTGTTGGTAACCAGGATGAGTCCGGCTTTTAAACCCATGTCAGTTGAGTCTCTTTAATAAGGATCTTGTCCACTGTTCTCACTCTCTGCAGTTACACTCTCTGCACAGCTCATTTTCTGTCTGCAGCACACCTCAGACCCCATCCCAGGGCCCAATGTTTTCCCTTCATCACTCATGCACTGTCCTCAATCTTTCCTGCTTCCATGCTGATGTCTAGGCTGCACCCTTTGCATGAAATCTGAGCAGGCTGCACTGTATTTTAATGGTGACAGTGCTTGCATGTTGTTGAGTCAGTGCCTTCCTGAGACTCTCTTTCCGGTTCAGTGGATGTTTCTCAAGGTGGGCAAGCTCACCATTCCAGTGTTAGAGTTGGCACTGGTTCTGTGAAACAGAGGGAATTCAGAATCTATATATGAGTTAATCACAGCATGGATGATGGATAGATGGATGGTTGGATGAATGAGGGAATGGATGCGGGTGTAGATCTGCTAGAGACAGGGAGAGATAAAGCAGAGGTCAAGGGATAGTGTTGAGTTAGCCAGAGCCAGTCAGTATGGTCAAGAGCCAGAGTGCAGAATCAGATGGGCAGGATTTGGGGCCCAATGACTTTTGAGTACATCACTTCCTCGCTGTCAAGTGGCTTTTCTCATCTGCAAAATAGGATTGCAGCAGTGCCACCTCCAGAGGGTAACTGTGAGGATGAAAGAGATAAGCCAGGGAAAGTGCTTAGCACCACACCAGGGGTGCAGAAAAGCTTAGGCTCTGGAGTGGTGCTTATGATGGTGGTGAGAAGGAGGAGGCCGACAAGGAGGACAAAGGGGTAGAACAGGCTGTCACAGTGAAAAGCCTGTCTCCACACTGGTTTAGCTTCCTTACAGATCATACTTCTCTACGTGCTTTGGGGCTTACCTAGTTTGTGCCCATAGCCCTACATACTGCTTTATCTTACTAAGCACCCTAAAGCTCCCTTGGACTCTTCTTATGCTTAGAATGCTCCCTCACACTGCAGGTTTCTCTTTTTGTTTATTGCTCAGAGCAAATTAACAAATAGTTTTAAAAATCAACTGGAAATAAATCAATTTTTGTGCAGACAACATTCAATATGGGTATTCTTATTTGAGTTGATCTCTTTTAAGTGATAGCTCAAAGACTCCAGAAACTGACTGTACTGTTTTTCCTAGTTTTTCATTATTTCTAGATAGCTAGAAGATAAAGAAAGAGAAGGAACAGGATCAAGTGTGAAACTTACATGGCCCAAGATGGAAATGGCACATTTTACTTTCCTCACATCCTATTGGCCAGAACCAAGTCACATGACTGTATCTGAACTAAGGGGGATACTGGGAACAGCAGTGTAGCTGTTTTTCCAGAACAGAATATGGGGCTTGATGAATACCTAATGACCTCTATTGCACTTGTTTTCCCTGTTCATTCTTGACTGAGACAGGGGTACCCCAGTTCGTGCTATCCTGACCACATATCTCCAGGCTAATCCTAATCCAGGCTGGGTCCCTTGCTGCTGAGATTCTAGCCCAAAAGAGCACCACTACTACCCAATCCTCCTGTCCCCTCTCTATAGTGAAAAATAAAAGCACATCTGAATGCCAGGTTGAAAACCAGCACATCACTTGGATACTGGGAAGCCCAGAGCTAAAGGACACTTTTCTTATCACCTCATAATGGCCACATTCTTAAACTCTGGCTTAGAGGAGGATCTGTATCCCCCCCTTCCTTTCTCTTTTGTCCTCTGTTCATCCTGATGTGGGTCATACCCATTTGCGCTTGGTGTTGGCTTGTTTAATTTTAAAATCCAAACCAATTAAAAATATATTTTGTAGAGGCATTTAAAAAAAATCTTTCACCTTAGCTGAGAATTCTGCCTGTCCAATTTCACCTGGAGAAGAATTGAAACTGACAAGATGTTACTAAATGCGGAACTTGAGTGGTCCCTTCTGTGTGGCATGGGGTTGAATAGACTAGCTACCTGTGTATATATCCACATTTGTCTTTACCTGAAACAGAGATTCCAAGCAGTGGCAGCTCAGACAGACCAAGCAAGGCAGTCAAACTGTATTTGGGGACAAGTTGAAAAGTCTATTAATCTTCCACCCTGGAGCTTGACCTTTGCAGACAACACAATGGGTTCCATGAAGTCCTTCTCTACAGTCCTTTCCTATCAATCTTCTAGTCACTTGACCACTGGAAACCTTTAAGGAGTAATAGAGAGTTGGGGCCTTTCTGCCACTAAGACCTGGTTCAAATGCTGCCCAATGGTTAGTTGGCCTTGTGATTGAGCCAAATGACAATTTAACTGATCATAAGCTTTCTCATCTTAAAATTAGAACAACAATGCCAATGGGCAACAGAATTTATCATTAGCGTGGGGTACCAGCATCGACTGCAGCACTTGGTAATCTCTTTCCTCTCCTTCTCTTCTGTGAGAAAACACCACATTCCATGGACGGGATGGGCTAGGATGTGCTTTCAGTGGTTCAGGGTTGTGGTCTCTGCCACTGACTAGCTTCTCCATAGATTCAAGGGAGTCAGCTATGCTCAAAGAGAGCAGAAGGAGGCCCACTGTCAGCAGGTAGCCAATCCCTGGCAAATGCAGCCCTGGAAACCTGTAATAATGGTTGTTTCTTGGCAAATCCTATTCCATCACCAAGCCCAGGAACAGACCAAGAGTGCCAAGGCAGGTCTGAAAACTGATACCCATTCAAATATTTGAAGTAAACAATTCTCCTGTTTATGAAGCACTTAGCCAGTAAGATAATTATGGTTATTGACTTGATGGCACCTACATGGGGATAGTAGAACAGTACATTGGGATAGAATCAACTGCTGGATGGTTTCCTGGGATAAGTCACAGGGACACCAGGGTGGTACACAGCTGCACTGGGATGACATATAGTATGCTGATTCATCCACAGGCACAGCAGGATGGTACAGAAGTGCATGGTATGATGCACTGGGATGACACACAAGAATACCAGGGTGGTATAACAGGTGGGCTGGAGGGAACGCAGTTACCCCAGGATGGGATACAGATGCAAGAGAGTGGTACCTGGCAATGATTTGCGGGCATATACTGACAAGAACTCAGATGGATATGGGTGCACTGGACAGAACAAAGATATCTGACAGGTTGGCATGCTGGGATGGTAACACCAGGATTTCATAAATACGGAAGCCATATGGAATCTGGGAAGGGTCCCATTGTTGCTCCACCTTAGACTCACCCCCACTCCTGATCCTGTGACTCACGACATTGATTTTATTCTCCAAGGGAGCCAGCAGCTGTGCATGAGTGTAGCATAGGCTTTGCAAACCATCTACCTCCCCCAGATCCTGTCCCACTACTATTGGAGATGTTACCTTGAGCAGTTTCCTGTGCTTCCCCAGACTTTGCCTCATTCTCTCTTCAGGAAATAGGAAAATTAAAAACCACCTTTGCATTCTTATAAATAATAAACACAGTAACATACAAAAAAGAAAATTGTCACTCAAGGCTCTCTGTGATTCTTATTGGGTGTTATAAACTGTAGGTCAAGGGCATAGGGAGGGGGGCTTGGAAGTTTAGAGAAAGCTTGAAATTTGGACTTTGTATTTAGTAGCCCTGATGCCTTAGGCAAGTTACTCTAGAAGTCCTAGTCTTTTCTATAAAAGAGAGTTAATAATGCTTAGTTCTGAGTATTCATTTTTTTAATAAGTTGATTCATTGTGCAGTGAAATTTCAGGCAGTTTGCAAAACCTCCCATAATAAATAAGATGCAAATAAATAAATAGCTCAAGGTGAAGGAGAGGTTGGAGAAGTATAAGGAAACAATCCCAGCTGTGGACCTGTTAAAGAACCAAGCACACATAAAGCAGCCAAAACTGTGCCTACAGTGTTGTAGGAGCTCCATAAGCGCTTCTTCCCTCTGGATAGGAACCCAGGCTTTCCAAGTAGCTTTCTATTGCTGCAAGAAAACTGAGGGAAAGAATGTTTTTTAGCCAAGAGAGTCAAGCTTTCATGGCTGGGTTTCCTCTCCCTGGACAAGGGCCACTGGGCTGGTCCTAGCATAGGATGATAGAAAGCCACTTCTGTGTCTGTGTCCAGCAATTCCACACCTCTCCTTGGACCTGTGCTCCCAGACCCCACGGTTTCAAAGTGGCATCTTTCAGCTATGGTGAACAACAGCGGCACTGATGATCATTAAAATGATTCAGTGCTACCTTCACTCAAGAAGAGGACTGTCACTGACAGCTCTGGACACTGCCAAGTTCAAATTAAGGTAATTACAGCAGTTCCTTCTCTGGGCCTTTTCAACTGTTGCTCCTGTCCTTGTTCCCATCTTGCCCTGGAGTGTTTTGGGGACATCTATCAGCCTTGACAAAAATGGCTGATGTCCTTAGGTGGGGCTGGTCACCCATGGCAGGCAGGGTGGTGTTTGATCTTCTGGGACAAGATGCCCAGCAGAGAACCTCAGGATGGCCATAGATGATAGTGTGAATCTTAGGGGCAGCCTCATGAGCTCTTACAATTGGATATCACGTTTTTAAAAAATGTCATGATGGAGACACCAAAGCACAGACAGGATGGTTTCATTGCCTATGGTTACATGGAGAGTGGGTGACAGCCTCGCTCCACCACGTGACACCGCATCTACTCACTGTCATCCTGTCAGCCTCCTCACCAGCGGCGTCTGTCCTCTCTCCTGCTCCTGGCATGCACCGCAATACCTAGTCTTCTCACTTCACCTTCATGACTGTCCAAGAGACACCGTTTCTCCCCCTCATTTGGAAGAGGATGAAACCAAAGGTTGCAGGTAAGAGAGAACAAGTAAATTTGCCAAGACCACAGAGCAAGGAAGGAATGCAGTTGGGAGGCAAATCCAAGTCTATGCCCCTGCTCTTAACCCTGTATGTCACTGATGCTGTATTTAATTGCTCCAACTTCTTTTTCCAGAAATTTCAAACAGTGAGTATTTTAAGAGTTCTTACTGGTGTGTAGCAAACCACTACTGACTCCAGCTTAAACAACACCTGAGTTTTGTCTCATAGTCTGTAAGGAGTCTGACTGCAGCTTCCCTTGGGATCCCTGCTCAGACTTTTGCAGGGTTACAAGCAAGGAAGTTTCATTGCAAGCTAAGATATTTTTCTAAGTCACATGGTTTTGGACAGAACTGTTTTCCTTTTAGCAGCAGACCTGATGTAAAATTGCTTCTTCAAGACCAGCAAGAGGACAGCTCTGCTTGCTTTGAGTCTATGACCCCAAGGAAGCCTAGGTTCACCTGATTATGTCAGTCTTTGGATTATCCCAAACAGATCAAGAACCTTGTTTACATCTGCAGAGCCCCTTCACCTTTGCCATGTAGTGGGACACAAACAAGGAAAAATACCCTCCTATTCTTAAGCTGTGAGCCTTCTCCTAACCACAAATAGAGGACACCCTACAAAGATGTGGAGCATGGGAATCACCCGAGAATTCTGCCTGCAGCAGGTGTGACAGACCTTCACACACTCAGCACACATGTATACGTTGATATGAATACTTCTTAGTGATCCAATTTTGGCAAAAAGATGCATCTCACAGGACCCACACCTTTGGGACCATTTAGAATATTTTCATCTCTCTAGAGAGTCGTTCATGGTTTCTCTTAGTCATATATACGTACTTGGTTCATGAACTTAATTCACTCCATGATTCTGGAGAATATGAGGGCATTTAAGTTCATGGGGGAAAGATAGTCATGGTGCTGTTTATTATACAATGTAGGCCTCACAAAAGGAAGGAAAATTTTGCCAAACACTTCTGTTTGTAAACTGAACTGTTTGTGAACAGAAAGGTTAGTTAATCAAGGTATTAGTATATATGTATGACTTTTCCTAGTCATATATACGTATATGAACACACTTATCCCATCATCCCTGTATCTTTCTGAAGCACTTCTGGAGTCCTCTTTAACGAGTGTCTTTAGCTGTGCTGTCGTGGCTGACTTAATGTCCTGAATCCATTGAAAACGTTCACCTTTTGTGCTCATTTAGACTTTGGAGAAGAGCCAGAAGTCACACAGTGCCAGATCTGGTGAATAAAGATGTGGATGCACCATAATATTTTTATTTGACAGAATTACCATAAGTGCTTAATGATGAGGGGTGATTAAAAAGTGCTATGAAATAAAATATTTATTACAGCAAAATACACATTGCCATTAACCCTCCTCAAAACTCTCCCTCAGTTTTGAACATACTTATGCCATTGTTTGGGCAATGTGTCTTTACTGTAATAAGTTTTAGAAACTTAAATAGTCTCATATTTCGTAGTCGTTGGCTAGCTACCCATCTAATTTATCTATCTACACATGTCTGCATATGTATCTACCTCTATCCGTCTATCTATCATCATCTGTATGTCTTTTAATCTTTAAAAAAGCTAATGTCTCAGAAGTGCCAAGTATCACACCCGACAGAAAGTAGGCTATTGATCCTGGTAGTTTTTCTCAATTCTAACTTCGAATCCACTTGCTTTGTAAGATACCACAAGACATCAGGAAGGGGCCCAGCTGAGCTGCACCTGTCATGGAGAGGGAACTTCCAGAAATGCTTTGGTCAGGATGCCAGGGTGCCCCATCCTCTGCACTGTCTTATTCCTAGGGTTAGATGTGCCCCTGGCCCCAGTGGTGTCATCAGCCGGGTCTAGATTGCACAGTAGGGCTGTGCTCTCTGTGGGATCAATCCACATGTTTCACATTGCTGAGGCGCGTAGCAGCCTCCAGCAATGGCAAATCACACCAGGTTTCTCGTAAGAGGCAGCGTGGCTTGGGGAAGATAAGGAATGCCAAAGACACTCCAACTTTGTAATTTGGACCCCTGTTCTTTAACCTCGGAGGCCCCCTCAGTCTCCTAGCCCAGCCTCCCTCAGCCCTTATGGGGTCAATGCCAACGTGCTCTTCACAGCAGACAGCACCAGGGGGCACCACATTCTGTGCCCCTTGCCTTTGATTTTTGCCTTCCCCTGCCCACATTTGTGCATCTGGCCAGTCCGGCAGCTCTCACTCACCCCTTAATGGGTATGAGCGGCCAACATATGTGTATTAACCACACAGTATTTCTGCCCTGAGCAAGGGAGTTTGACATCTTTAGAAACAACAATAGTATAGTACAAGCAAGGGTAATCTCCTCCAAAGAGGTAAATACAAAATGTGTTCAGGTTTCTGTTGGGATCATCTTCTTCTGTACCATCTGGAAATATCTGGAGGAGGAGGTGGCCCCAAGCTCTAACCGAAAGACTATAAACTGTCCCAGCACAGCCCCCTCTCTTCCATTCCTCCTTCTCCTCTTTTCTCCTCCACCTTCCTGTCCTCTTATCCTTGCACCTTGCTTCCCCCTTTCCTGATACACACAGTACTACTGCTCATCTGTACAAAATAAACTGTCTGCATTGATTCGTCCCCTCCTTCTATTTTATAGATGATATCCCCAGCCCCCACAGGCCTGGAGATCTTATGAGAAGAATCCCACAAAGGGTAACCTGGGTGATTTCTCATTTAATTTTTTGACTTTTTTAAATTTAAGACTCAAACATGCCATTAAAACCCTCACCCAGATCAGCTGTATCTTTAAGTGTAAAATCCATTTTAGTCTGTGGAGCTCGAGATATGGTTAAGTACTTATTTTTATTGTCTGTCTGGGCATGGTTCTCAACTGCAGGTGGGGAATAAATCAATAATGTCATAAAGACATGCTTACCCAGTGCCCTTTCCCCAGCCTGCTCTGTTGCACTGGCGCTCAGGGCAGTAGCTGAGGTCTGCACATCCTGAATTGTCCCAAGTGGAGGAGGCTATGCGTGGTTCTCTGCCTGACGGTTTGTCCAGTGCTGTTGGCCTGAGATACGTGTTCTTTCTGTGAGCTTCCCAACTCTGCATAAGGGAACATCCACTGATCCCTTGCCACCACCCCAGGGCTCCAGGGAAAAGCTGTTAGCAATTTTTTAACATCTGAAGAGGCCCAGCCTTCCCTCGGCCATTTACCCTGGGCTGTCATGGGAGGGAAGTTCATGGAACAGCCGTTGCCACATTAAGTATCCATGTTACTCCCTTGGCCCCTGGCCTCCCGGGAATCCTCAGCTTTCATTCACCATGTCTGCATACAGACACCCTGAGCTTGGTGAGAGAAACGAAAGCTCCTCCCTCAGAGAGAATGAGGCTGCCCTGGAGCTTCTCTCCCAGGATGTGACCATGAGGTTCACCATTCAGAGCTGGGGCATGGATGAGGGGAAGAGTGAAGGTGTATTCTATCCAAGGCTCTGCTCCTTGACACTTTCCTAAAAAGAGGTGTCCCCAACTTTGCAGACCCTCTGTCCAGTTAGTTTTCTTTATAGTTCTCCTCATAACCTATAGTGTGGGTGCTTACAGTCCATCCTTCCCACCAGTAGGAAAGGGTCATCAGGACAGAAGCTGGACTCAGGTCCTCTGACAGACAGCCCATGTGGGGCGGCCCTGGGGCTGTGGCTGCTCAGTGCCCATCTGGCTGAAGCCCTGTGCCTGGCATCAACCCTCCCTTATCATTTGAGTCCTCGCCAAGGCTAGCACTTTTCCTTTTTGTAAACAGCATCAGTGAGACATAATTTATATGAATATATATATAAATAGATACATAATAAAATGTACCCATTTAAAGTGTGAAATTTAATGGGTTTCAGTGTATTTATAGAGTTGTGCAACCACTACCCTATTCTAATTTTAGAGCATTCTTACCAGCCCAGAAGGAAACCCCGTACCCATTAGCAGTCACTTCCTATTTCTTTCCTGCTGTGTGCCCCTGACCACCACTGATCCCAATAGATATGCCTTCTCTGGACGTTTTATATAACAGTGCTGTACACTGTGTGCTCTTCATGTAACTGCGTCTTTCACTTAGCTTGTGTTTTGGAGGTTTATCAGTGGTGTAATCTAGCAAGTGTTAGTATTTTGTTCTTTTTGTTATAGAATAATATCCTACTGTACAGTGCATTTTCTGGATCTGGTTACCAGCTGATAGATAGCTGAGTTATTTCCACCTTTTTACTTTTATGAATGATGTTCCTGTGAATGAATTCAGGCACAAGGTTGTCTGAGGCACACAGACTATGATAGATCCTGACCATGTAGCATAAGATCATCAGCCATCCTAGGCAAACCCTGTGGACCTCTGAGGATCACTGTTCAGAATCTTTAAAGCGGGAAGAATAACAGAGCATACTGAAAATTGGCGGCTGGATTCTGTCAAGCTTACCATGGTGTATGCAGATCCTTTACGATCCATCTTTGTGGGCAAGAAGGAAGAGAGAAAATGTGCTCAGGTTGCAGGCAGAGAAGCTGTGGAACATAAAAAGCTGCTTCTTCCTGTTCCCCATCGAACCTTTGTCTCCTCCTCCTTCTGAGCTGGCAGGAAAGTGGGCAGCATCAAGCAGGCCAGGTAGGAAAGTCCAACCAACGAGGACCTGTAAAATGACACGTGTCTGCCAGTTTGTGCAATAAACACCTTCAACATTGATGGTGATGATGGGGAGGGTTGGGAAGTTCATAGAAACTGAGGATGACAGATAGCTTCTATTTGTTGTCCATCGCCATCTCTCGGGCATTGAAAGACGCGCTTTATCTATCTGTCCACCCATCCATGCATCTGTCCATCCATTCCCTGCCCCTTTCGTCTCTTGCATTTTGCAGATGATGCCCTGTGCTCTTTTAGCTGATAGACTTGGAGGAAACCTTGGCCTTCATGACTCCAATTTATTGTCCTTTCCCAGTTAACACAACAATTTGAGTGCCTCTGACTGGGCCACATTCTTGGGATACAGAGATGAGTCATTGATTGCAGTGTGCACCCAAAGTGCACAAGTTATAGCATCATGTGGAACTCTGTCATCCATTAATCCACTTGCCCATCCACCCACCCACTCAACAGACATTTCCCAAGTGACTTTCATGGCCCAAGCACCATATTCGACAGTGGAAGCCTGGCTTTCCTTCCTATAGAGCAGTAATGGCAAACCTATGACAAGCATGGCATTTGTTTTCCTTTTAAGACAAAAGATTTTGAAAAGTAAATAATGATAGATGTTCATGGATGAGGGTTTTTCTTCTAAACTAAAACCCCAGTATTCGGGTTTAATGTCAGCATTGCCACTTTGCAATAAATAAGTGGATGAGGGGTGCTGTTTGGAAACTCATCTCTAAAAGGTTCGCCACCGCTGCTATAAAGCAACAAGTGAATTACCGAACCTCTTTAAGTCTCACTTACTTGGCTGGTAAGTGAAGAAAAAATAATGCCTGCCCCACTGGGCTGTTGTTGTGAGACTAAATGAAATGTGCTCAGCATGATACCTGAATTAGTCAGTGCCAGCTGTCATTACCAGAAACAGTGTATGTACTGACACTGGGGAACGTGGACCCTGATCTGGGGCTCACAGTAAGTGCTGGTGTGTTCCCTCCACTCCTGGTCACCCAAGCAGAGCCGGGGAGACCCTTGCCTCTGGGCCTCCAGCTGCAACCCTGATCTCTGGGGACCTCTGTGATCCTGGGGGCCCAATCCTCTGGCCTGCCCAGCGCTCACCAGCCAGCTCTGCCAGGAAAGGGCGGATGGGAGGCCCTGTTGGCCAAGATCCAACCAGGGCAAGTGTTGGGGTTTAAAGGACAAAGGAAAGGGACATTTCAAGGAAGTTCCCACTTCCTCAGAAACAGTGCTCCTATCTGCTTTGCTCACATGATCTGTTGGGACATCCTTCACGTTCCAAATGTAAGCACATCCCGGAAAAAATGCCAGTGTTGGTCTTGTGATGAAATGTCTTTATAAATGTCCTGACGTTGCCTTCGTGCCTGCGGGGTGGAGAGAGGAAGAAGCAGACTCCACGTTTCTGAGCAAGGTCGAGATGGCTTATTCCTATCATTGTTTATTTTTCAAAGTTAAGATAACTTGTATCTGTGCAATAAGAATAACACAAATCTCAACTCTGAAGCAGTTTGTAAGCCTAAAGTAGACCCCATATATAAAAGTGCTAGCCTCTACAGTGGCCATTTTCTTAATGCATAACCTATTTTCTCTTGATAATGTTCCATGAGGTATACAATTTTATTATTGCCACTTGCAGGGGGAAGAAACTGAAGTTCAGGGAGGTAATTTCACTCATCTCAGGCTACATAGCTAGTGGGTAGAAGTGGTCTTCAAGCTCCAACCTCTCTGAATCCTGAGCTTATGTTTTCAGACACTTATGAGTTCAAGGAGTGCAAGCTTTTTCTATAAAAGGACAGATATTAAATATTTTTGGCTTTGTGGTCCAGACTGTGTCTGATACAACTGCCCAACTTCCATTATAGAGGGAAAACAACGATGGACATGGTATCAACAAATAGGTATGGCTATGTTCCAATAAAACTTTATTTATAAAAACAAGTGGCAGGCCCATGTGGGAGGCAGTTTATGGACCTCTGCTATAGAGCAAGGCCTGGGGTATACCACCAGGAAGCTAAGAAATAAATGCTTCCAGCCACAGGAGAGACTGTGGCCTCTTCAAAACATGTGCTATCAAAACAACATCATTCCCTACATGGAAGATGACATTTAAAAAGGAAATGTGAGCCTGTGGTTGACTGAAGGCAATCTAAGAAAGCAGAGGTTTAGGTTGAAGAGATCACCATTAGAAGGGTCTCTTCCACACAGCCTTCCTGACACCAGGACAAGAATAGCCTGGTATTTATAATACTCCACGCAGTGCCTGCTTCTCTGGCTTCTTTTCTGCCACCTGGATTTTCCTGTCCTCAGGCACCCTTTCCTCTACTCCAAAGAATTTAGATCTCTCCAGGCATGGGGGGGCCTATGTCACCACAGTCTGCTGCTTCCCAGCATCCTCTGCTCCCCCAGTGCCTGGGACCCTGAGGACCCGGTGGCCCAGAGCCAAGTTCACTGGGACCGCTCCAGGCCTGTTTTTGAGGCAGCAGGTGCAGCATCTCACTGACACTGAGATACATTCCTAAGGCGAGGGCCGACAGGCCACGCCAGTGCAGGTCTCCTACCCTCCTAGGGTTTGGCTTCCTCCTGAGGACACATTTGCTGTGAGGACACCCCAGGTGCTAATCCCCTCACCCAGGAGATCTCAGCTGGCTCAGCACTTTCCCCAAGGTCTGAGCTCACCCAGGGGCATTCCCCCAATGCTACTTGGCTGCTCAAGGCAGCAGTAAATCACACAGGGAAGTTGCTTCTTGGATACCACAGCCTTTAGGGACTCCGTGGGTGTCATAAATCAGAATTTCACCCCATTTTACCTGCACCCTCCTTAGGGTATGTGTGAGGCCTCTGTATCCCAAGATGAGGAGAAAATGGTGGAGGCCGAAGTGAGCCAGGGTGAGCATCGATGGTGCTGTCTCTTTGTCAACTTATTACCTGAGATTTATGCATGACGCAGCCAGGTCTGCTCGGAGACACATTCTAATTTAATTAAATTTCTGTTGGATTGATGTCTGATCAATCAATAATGTTAATGTTTTTGCAATTTGGAGATTAAAGTATGGTCAAGGCACAGCAATCCTCCACCCACTTACTTCAGAATTTTCTTTGAGAGGAGGCTCGCTAGCCTGTGTTCCTTCTCCCTCTCTCCCTGCCTCGCTTCCATATTCACACGTTCATTAAGTGCACAGGGTGTGGAGCTACAACAAGATGGGAATATGCCTGAGAACCATAGTTCACAAGTCTGAGGGAACATGGGAATTAGCTGGAGGCTGGATTAGGACACAGACTGCAGGGCCCAACCCCAGAGATTCTGACTCACTTGTTCTGAGAAGGAGCCCAAGAATGTGCATTTCTATCAAGGTACCAGCAGCACCGATACCACTGGTGCTGGGAGCCCCTCCGCTCTGAGAACCACTGGCTTAAAGGTTAGGGGCACTGTGCAAGCCCTAGACCTACTAGAGTTCATATCATACTTTTTAACTTTGGGCAAATTATTTGATTTCTCCATGCCTTGGTTTTAGGATTCACAGATCCTACAGCCCACAAGTGACATTCTGTAATGCCTGTGGACAATCAGCACAGTGCCTGTCCTGCAGCACACAGCCACACTTTCACCCTCTTAAAGCAGACAGCCACGCCGTGGGACTCCTGTGCCCCTGCTCTTATCTTCATGAGGGGTGTTGGGCAGCACGCATGTAGGGGTGGGGGATGACTCACTCAATGACAGGCTGTCATGAGGGCATCTGATCTAATCAGGAGGCCAGAGAAGACCTGTTGATGAAATGGAGCTAAAATTTGAGGTAGGGAGTAGATGGTAGTAACAAGGGAGAGGTAGGTATGGGAGGCATCCTTGCAGGTTGTTTTAATGGGTTTGCCCAGTATTCTGGCCCCAGTGGGTAGACAAGGAAAGTTTGAAACCAGAGAGGCAACAAGACTATATTTAAATGTGAAATGATCTTTTTACTTGCAGTTTGGGGGAATGACGGAGATGGAGGTGAGAGTGGCTGTACCAGCAACACAATGGAACTAGCTATGACGTGAGCTCAGATTCTGCTCCCATTTGGAAATCTGTCTCCCACAGGGGTCCCCCCTCCCAAACTGGCAATAGGTCTGGGTCTTTGGGAACAACACAGCTAAGTGTCTGGTGACGGAGGAAGTGGAGAAGTCATGTGTGAGTAATGACAGCTCTTAAGTACCCTGTCCCTGTTTCAGGAGACGCGTAGTTGCCATGGCGTGAATGGTGTCATATAAGATGTCTGTCTGAGACCCCAAGGAACCTGAAGACATGCAGTCTTCTCTCAAGCATTTACCATCTAAGATTACATGCATTACTTACCTGCAGAACATTTGCAAATCAATCCCTCTATTCAAACGATCTTTGTTAGTAATCAACTATGTGGACCGTAACGAAAAGTTAAAGGTGCCAACCTGAAGATTGGCTTTGCTTCCCAGGTCTCCTGGATTTGCACAAGAGGCCGGCTCTTCCTCAGGATGGTTGATGTGAGTGCTAGGGTCACGTGTCAGTACTTCTTCTACCCAAGGCCCTTGGTTTTGTTCATTGTTCATTCAAACAGAGCCTAACTCAGTCTCCAGTGATGGAACCTGAAGATGGAAACTGCAGAGAGTGAGACAGATACTATCTGAGATGAATCTCACATCATATAAAGCCCCAAGTTAATCTTCCTACACTCTGGTTGAGAGTGGATCACACAGAGTGGTGGTCCCCAGTTACCTGTACCAAGGCAGATGCAAGGTGGGGCGGGGACGCAGAGCAGTTGAGGTCCTGAGGAATCACAAACCCCAGACATCCAGGAATCAGAGTCTCTTGTTTCTTCAGAGTGTGGACTCACCTGGAGGTTCTTGAAAGCCAGGAAACACCTACCTTCCTTCCTTTCACTCTACTTTCCAATCTCAGAATTCCCATTCTGCATAATAGATTTGTTTATTATTTCACCAATTCATTCATTCATCTCTTTATGCAACGGTGACGATACCCCATTTAAGTTTGTCAACCCTAGGTGATGCAGAAATATATTTAATTTTTATAAGCTTGTTAATCATAATAAAAATAATGATTATTAAGGCTGCCAACATACATTGAACATCTTCCCTGAGGGAGGTAATATATGGTCCTGTGCCCATAGCACTCTATTTAGTCCCCACAATGTCTATTGAACTCATTACAGTTTTCTTTTTGTTGCAGAAGAAATTCCAGGTCAGAGATTAAGTCATTTCACCAGCATCATGTAGCTAGTAGTGATGGCGAGGCTGAAGATAAACACACATATCAGTCTGACTTAAAAATTAATAAAAGTACCTGTTTTAAAGTGTGTTTAAGACCTATTTTGTCATCACACAGTTTTTCATTTAGTTAATGAAAATATTAGACTTACCCCCATGATTACTAGTAACCTTCTCTCTGGAGTCTGTTGATCCATTAAGCAATATCTTTGGGATTTGGGTGATTATCCAGCCCAGATTAGTCTAAAATTACTATTTTAGTAATTGTAGTAATGATTATCCAGCCACACTTCTTCTTGTTGAGAATTTCCTGCATGCTTTTGAGGCCATCTCCATGTAATTTCTTTGAGTCCCAGTCTAACAGCCCTTTTTAAAAGTTCCCAATCTTAAATCATGATGGTAATCAGGTCTTTTGACTTTTTTCCTCACATAGTACACACCATCTATAATAACCTGTCCTAAGATTTGCTAAGAATCAAGGTCAGAGTCCAGCCTCCTTTTGGGAATCCATGCTGATCTTTTAAGGAAACTTAAATAACAGCTCCTTATAACCCTCTTGTACCATCTTGCCTGCTGTCAGCTGAAGCACTCAGTCATTTACTAGGTACCCTGCAGATCTGAATTTATTTAGAGCCAATTCTCCAAAATGGCTGCCTCAGGCCGAGCTGAGTTTGGGGCAGGTGTTCTCTGGGTCCGTACAGCATCTTGGAAAATTCTGATTTCCTTGTTGGTATTTAAAATTCTAGGCAATTCAAGCACAAAATCCTTCAGGGTGCTGCTTTGTCTTGAAAATGTGTTAAAATCAGGGAGCATTGGTCTGTAGGCCTCCATGACATGGGGCGGAGCGAGCAGTAGCTGGGGTCCACAGCTCCCTGCTCCAGGGCCCCTCACTTGGTCCCACACAGCTACATCTGGACACACCTCACTCTTGTCTTTACCTGGCCAGACTCTGTCATCGACTGACTTATTACCTCTATGTAAATGGGACACTTGCTCTCCTATTCCAAAATTAATGCTTCCTTTGTCTTAGTACGTGATCATTGCAAGCTCTAGGATCCTGCTCTTTGGAGGAGAAGGTGGAAGGAAAATAAAAGAACTTCTGCTTTCTTGCTGTCATCTGCTCGAGTTGCGTCATCTGCTCCCAATCCCTTCCTTTTGCTTCTCACTCCAAACTTAGCTCAACAAGCCCTTTCTATTGTCCTTCCCTTTTTTGCCCACCTCAGCTCTTTCTAGGGTTTTGTCTCCCAGCACTCTTCTTACAGAAGCCCTGTCAGTTTGCATTTGTTTTAGGGTGGGGTGGTGCATCACAGACCAACGCACCTGCAAAAACAACTAAATTAGAAATATAGCCATGTTCCAAAGACCGCAGTGGGATCCTCTACGATGTCAAGGGGGAAAAGTGTTCAGTGCAAGGTAGGAAAAATCCTTCATAAACAAATTTTAAGAGATTTTAAAAAGAAGCCAAAAGATTTTGATAAAAGCATAGATTTACACAGCCAATGCCAACGATTGCATCCAGTTTGGCCACCTGTCCTACTTACAGCAGGGCCAGGAAACATTCCACATGGCCTTAGAGACTGGAAACCAAGCATTGTCCTAATCAGAGTCTTACAGAACGCTTAATTCTAGTTTCTACAATGGAAAGGACCCCAGCGACTACACTTGATATGAACGCTGGGCAGTGTTTGTAGAAGAGTATCTGCAGTGTAGGTTTTCCATACTGCGTACAGGATATGGAGTTTTCAAATCAAACTGTCATTAGATGTTAATGATATGGAATTTTAAAGAAGCCTTTCAGGGCATCAAGATAAGTTTGCATTTAACAAGAGCAGCAAGAGCAAGCTTATTAAAATGTAAGTCAGATTATATCCTCGCTTCTGTTAAAACCCTCCAGTACTGTCCACTGTCTGCAACTCAGAGCACAGCCCTGCTGTGATTTCCGTGGCCCTGTATGATCCAGCCATGGCTTCTTTTCTAAGCTCATGAAAGTGCCTTCTACTTTATTCTTTTCTTCCAAGCCACATAGTCTTAACCTCTGTTCTTTAAGCTACCAAGCCCTTCCCCACCTCAGCCTTGGCACTGTGTTTTCCTTCTGTCTGGAAAGGTTTCCTAGTTCAGTTCTATGGGGCTGCCATTCTTACCATAGTCCAGATCGCCACCTGTTAAAGTATTCAACCCCTAAAGGGGGCCTTCTCTGAGCTCCCTGATTAGAACAACCCCTCCACTGCACTCTAACACCTTCCCTAACTTCATGACATTGAACAATACCCCAGAATGCAGACTTCTGCTTACCTTCTTTACCCTCTATTCCTCTACAAGATAGTATTTAACAGAGGCAAGTGACAGGTCTACCCTCTTTCTTTCTTTTCTTTTTTTATTGTGACAAAATTTTTATTTGACATTCTACAGTTGTTTAACACACACTTAAGTGGTCTTACTGGAGGAGAAGACAGGGCAGGTTCCTGCAGATTCTCAAGGAAATGTCAGCAAGGCAAATAACTGATGGCCAGCATTATCTATTGGCTTTTTGGGGTTAGTGGGTAAATAGCACTTTCTTTGCATAAATATCTGATCTCAGGTTTTTCATATCAAAAACATAGAGAGTTTTGGTTTTAAGACACCCTGAAATCCTAACTGACTGCTTATTTCCACTTCATCAACACCTAGCACAGTGCTTTGCCTATAATAGCAGCTTGACAAGTACTAGTATGTGTGGGTCCAAAGGCAAGTGAGTGTGATCACGAGAGGAAATGAAATATTAGCCTGGCTGATGCGGACAAAGTTCACTTTGTGCTTGTGTGTGTGTGTGTGTGTGTGTGTGTGTGTGTATTTGCATGAACATTTTCAACAAGGGGTGAGTTTGCAGAGGAAATCAGAGTTGAGGCCAGACTAGAACAAAATTATTCACTTGAGCATCAAGTTTTGACTTTAAACTCAGAGCAATGGGGAGGACTATCTTATTGAAAGCCATGTGGACAGGTTACTGAAGATCTTCAAACCTTATCTCCTACTACCTTGCGGACCTGAGTAAGTTACTCATCGGTTGGGCTGGACCTCAGTGTATCCTGTGAAGATAAGAGCAATAAAACCGCCTCTCTTCCAACAGCCAAGGAGAAATGACACAGAAACAGACATGTTTGCACGGTGCTTGGAGAGAGGAAGGAATCAGCTAAATTTGGCCATTGCCGCTATTATTATCATTATCATTTTCCCCAGAGTGAAGTGAGCCAGAGAATTTCTGAGCTGCTACTGATAGGCCTGGCCCAGGAGGAGGACCCATTGGGCAGAAAGCAGAATCTCAGTTTGGAATGAGGTCTCATTCATGCGGGCGGAGACAGGTGGCATCTCTCAAACTGGAACGACAAATGGGCTCCTGTCCTCCTGCCTTCTAAACCCTTCTCAGACAAGGTGAAAAGGCAATCCCCAAAACACGGAGGTCTTTTATTACTACAAAGAAACCATCAGTCCTCCATAGTTCATGGGGAAGAGGGTAGAAGGCAGGGACTTCTTACCTAGGGATTTCTCCATTCTCTTGGACTATTTCAGACAAACCACATGCACCCAAGTGTTCTCTCTCTTTTCTTTAAATAGCGACCGCACAGAACAAGTACATTCTCTTCTTACTTCAAATAGTACTTGTGGCAGCGATCACAATATTCTCAGGAAACCTATTCCTCTTTTTCCTGGACTTAGCACCACACCACATCACCCAGAATGTTCTAGAAGATGCTTCAGGCCAGCAGAAGAGAGGGGTGATGACAGAGGACCTTCTGGCCTGGTGCATGAACCACCTCTGTGCACCTTGGTGATCTCATCTTCCCATCTATGGGCTGAATTGAGATGGTAGCAAGAGCCTGGAGAATGAGGGAGCCATAAGGTGAGAGAAGCTCAGGCCTTTTAATCTTGCTGAGAGGTGGCCGGCCAGAAATGCCCACACCGTACATTGTACACACAAGAAATAGATGTTACTGTGTTAAACTACTCCTGAGGCTTGTTTGTTACAGAAGCTAATCTTCCCCAGGTATACCTGGAGGATTATTCTAGAGGATCATACCACCTCTAGAATAATCTCATCCAGGTGACCTACCATGACATCCTATAGCCACCTACATACAAAGAATGATGGAAGACATTTTAAATGAACGTGGCATGCATAAACTCTAATTCTCACAAGGGGTGCTGAAGTCACTACTACTATGCCTACTGTAGAGCTGAAGAATTTGATGTTGCTGTGACCGAGAAATACAGCTCCAGTCAGAGTTTTGGAGTAGCTAATGCCAGACTCCTTCCACCATCTTACAAGTGTGCTTGCAGTAGGCATCAAAGAGAATCACATTAAGGGATTCTCAACTGGGAAGGTTGAAGAAAGAGAAAGAAAGAAAAATATTTCATATACTTTTAAACCTAAATATAAATATAAATAAATCAAAATATAAGCAATAAAAAGTTGGGAAAATGTTATTGGGAGGGAGAGGAGCCATTTAAAAGAAAAATGAAAATTTTGAAATAGAGATAAAGGACTTTAAAGGAATAAGGTCTTTAGAGGAATTTAGAAGAAAAGTTATAAGTTTTTTAAGTTTTAAGATAAGCTTTGGGGAAGCATCCCAAGGACTTGGATGATAGAGAAGACATCATTCACCAAAAAAAACTACATTTTGAGGAATATAACTCAGGATCTTAACTGATTGTTTAAAATGACAAGTTGAACCCAAAGATCATCTGGAAGAATTAATAAGCAGATGATCCAGTAAGAATGTTTGATAGGGAAAGGGGTTTAAAATATGAGGAGGGAGGATATTATTGACTTACTCTATCAGATATGACTATATTCATTACAGACATGATAATATTGCAGAAATGGACACATATAGTAATGGTACAGAATATAGACTGCTGAGTAGGGGAGGGTACATATGAAAGTGTACTTTATCATGAAAGCAATATTTCAAATTAGGGAAGAACAAATAGATGATTTAATACACAATGAGGGGACAGTTGGATATTCACTTTTTGTTAGGTTCCTACACAAATTTATAGAGAAAAAGAACATGAAATATAGTGGTACCCCTGTTCATGAACTTAATTCTGCAGCTAGCATCATGGAATGGATTCTGCTACCATAATTGTGGAAAGAATTCAGTTTGTGACACAAGGTATCACTGTCCTTTAAATATGGGAGAAACATCTTGTTAGGCCTAATGCCTAATGTTAGAAAAAAATAAGGGAAGATATTGATATGGTTGATTGCCATACACCATAGAATTTTGGCATGGTAAAAATCATAGAGATAAAGATTAAAGTAGAAGTGATAAACAATATTTGCAATATTTCTAATAATCTGCTTCTGAACAATAATAAAAAGATTAAAATCTATATTAAAATGAATAAAAAGCCTAATAAGTCCTTTGGGAGGGTCAAGAGTTAGAAACATTTTAAATGCACATGGCCATTGACCCAGGAAATACACTTCCTTGATATTGCGGAGCTATAATCCACCCAAAAGGGGCACATCTTGCATTTTTTGTTGCTTCCTTCTAATCATTTGTGTACCATGCTTTAGAGAACAACTTTTCTACAAACAGAAGTATAGTTGCCCAGCTCTACCTCAGATGGGCTGATTTTAGTCTCCCAGGCCAAACATTTGAAGGACGCATGGTCCCTAATTTATTGGGCAATGGAGAGAAATGAGATGGAGCACAGGAAGTACTTAGCTTAAATAGTCTACAACTTATATTCTCCTCAGTGAAGCCAGGAAAGAAATAAGATGCAACACATATGTTTAAAATTTTTTTTTAAAAAAGTACTTCTTTTCTTGTATATTTCCTGCAGCTTTTTTAGTTTCTCTGCAAAAATCTCTGAACAGCGAGACTTCCCTCAGGAAAAGCATTTCCCAGTGACCCTAACCCAAGACAATGCCTGAGAAAGGACAGGGCTAAAGTGCCACCAACTTTTGACTGGTGCAAAAGGTCACACATTATCGTTTATGCTGTACTTTTTGAACCAATGCAGTAAAAATAACATAACAACAACCAAATAACAAAAAACACCACAGCTATCATGTTTACCAACACTCATAAAAGGCAATACATGCTTACTGCTCAATTTTGGAAAATTCGGATATACATAAAAAAGAGAAAGGAATTCACCTTGTTGAACACCACAATTGATATTTTGGTTAATGTAGTTAAGTTAAATTGACAACTGCTTTGTACATGAGTTTAATATCATCCTAATTTATACGTATTTTTCTATGTCTAAAGCATATGTAAAACCAGGCATAGTGGAACATGCCTGTAATCGCAGTACTTGGAAGGCTGAGGCAGGAGGATCATTGCAAGTTCAAGACCAACCTGGACTACAAAATGAGCTCAAGGACAGCCTGAACTGCATAGCAAAACTCTGCCTCAAATAGACACACACACACACACACACACACACACACACACACACAAAGTAAAGCATATGTAAACACGGTCACTCAGGGAGTAAAAACAGACCGCTCCACAGTATCTCTGAGGGCAAAGTGGTTTCCATGGTGGGCAAAGCAGTCTTCTGTTGGTAAAAGGGAGCTATACATGACTCTTGAGCAAGAATGCACTTGACTGTGCTCGTCCCAAAGATGCTCAGAGAGAGGTGCGTGGTCTCGGGACAGAGGAAATGGGTAACCAAGCTGATGTGTCCCATACTAACTAATCCTGTGGTCAGTGGAGGACTCGCTGGAAACAAGTGAGATGTGAGTCAAGAGCTCTTTCAGCTCTGTGGCTGAACAGTCACATGCTAAAGATGCACGAACACACACACACACACACACACACACACACACACTCTCACACTCACACTCACACTCTCACAGGTGCAGTGATACACACCAAAGTCTTACTGGTATTCTCTGGATCTTAAGTAATGGGAGAACTTTAGTTTCTTCATTTTGATCATCCACATACAAACACAAACCTTTCCAACGCACAGTCAGAGGGAAGATGAGAATGCTTCTGAGTTTCTTTACAGCTAGAAAAACATACTGCAGTGAACATCTGGGGAGAGGGAAATACCACGGCCTCTGGGGTATCACCCTCTTCTTTACATGGGGGAGGCAGCCGTGGCTAATGCTGGTTCTGATTCCCGACAGTGGTGGCATTTCAGGCCATGATGAAAGACAGTGTGACCTTCTTGGGGGACCTTGATGAACCTGGGGTCCAGTAACTACATATTAAACTTAGTCCTCATTCAAGCAGGACAGAATGTGCGTATAAACTAACTCATTCTGTAGTGTGCCACGCTGTCCCAGGGCACCACTGCCTGTGTCTCCTGCTCCTGGGGGAGTACCTACAAGTGTATGTGTACACATATATAATTTACTGGACGCCTGGCTCATCCAGTGTATCGGATTCCATAGCTCCACTCTTGTCAGTGTATTTCAGATTGGATTTGCTGCTGACATGGTTGAATGAAAAAATACTGACATTTCTCAGCATTGCACTTGACATTTTTAGTATTATTATTAGTCGTTTCACTCCACGTAGTATCATTGTCTGAATGGGATCATGCTAAAAAACAACAACAAAAAAAATCCAAGCGCTGCTCAATTCCGAAGTCTGAAGAGATGCCTGGCTTCCAGAGCTGTCCTTTTCCACCTGCCGTGAAGCCCAGAGAGAAGCTGTGTCCACAACCCACAGTGCAAATTGCAGGAGACACCTGTTGCACAGAAAGTTCTGGCAAAGCTAATTTGTCAATTGTTTCAGAGAGAGATCTTCCCAAGAAGAGAAAGACCCCTTTCAACCTCTTCTTAATTAGCAATGTGTATTTGTGATTCAAACTAGGTTTTCTCTCCAATAGCAATGACCCCTATATCTATCAGTCTTTGATAAATCCTGCAAGGTTATACTTGACCCAAATTTCTAACAAGGCCTCAAAGAATCACTAAAGCAAATACATAGGTTCTGAGCCGTGTGTATGTGTGTATGATCAACAACATAGATTTATTCTTCCATTCTGCAAAGGACCAACATGCACCTGCTTATAAATAAAGTTATTACGTGCTCAAAGCTTAATTTTTGACAAAAATGGCCTGCAAAGGAGAGCACACTGTAGGAAATCCCATCTGGTTGAAAAGTCGAGCTTGAGTTTTTGCCTTGTGGAGCACTGTTTCTGGAGAGCTGGCTGCCAGGGTGTGAAGGCACATTCAGAAGGTCATGTTGCCAAAGGCACTTGTTCAGCAAAGGGGACTTCTGTCATCTGTTACTTAGCTCAAGGTTGTAAAGAGTAGCTTTCTTTACTTGAGTTGACTTAGTAGCTGGTGTTTCTCCCACGCCCAGAGCCCAGCTTGAGGCAGAGATTCCCGAATAGTGAAGGTTTACTCAGCAGTGCAATGAGGTCCTCCAATGCACATCTCTTGAATGTATGGGGATTCCTCGGCAGTATGTCCACCCCGAGGGCCCTAATTCGTCAGACCTATTGAGAAGGAGACATATTTATCTATTACTGGGTGGCTGTCAAAACAGAACGGGTATATTTCTATCAATAAAACGCTGCTCTGACTATTTGTCCCTGGAGATAAATGGCCTTTTCCATAGAGGCTTTACATAGCGGCCATAATGGGAGTGAATGGAATGGAGTTGAATAAGGAGTTTGTTCTCCATAAATCCTGCTGTGAGGTCATCCACACAGGGTGATTTCCAGGGCCCCATGTGAGCATGTGGGCTCTGTGTGGTGTGGACACAGCTGTGCCTGGCACCCGGATGATAGGTGAGCAAATCGCGGGTGATCTGGACATGTGCAGTTTTTAACTCCCTCTTTTCCCTGTAGAATGTCTTGGTCACCAAAGGAATGCCCATATTAATTCGTTTTTATTGCTAAGCATTCGGTACTTACAGACATAACAGGAACCATCTTCACCACTTGATCTGAAATCAATTTTAATGTAAATATATCTGATGCATCTTGATTATGACAGGTAGGAATAAAAACCACCCCATTAGGACAAAGGAAAAGAAACAGAATATTTTCTGATATATGTGAAAAGTGTCTTCTTCAGGTGTCTTGACTGGAGGGTTGCAACAGGTGAAGGTGTCTCTTTCCTTCTGTCTGCATGCTGCTCTGATTCGGAACCTGAGATAATGCAGCATTATCACACATACCTACTAGATTATGTGCATACAACTCTTGGGTTACAAGCCTACTAGTCTGCTGGATTATATGTGTACTAGTCCACCAGATGTTGAGCACAGTAGTCTATCACATTGTGCATGCACAAGTCTACAGGATCATGCACATACTAATCTACTGGTGATGTGTGTGCTAGTCTCCTTGGTTATATGCATATTAGCCTACAGGTTATGCACACACTAGCCCATGGGATTATCTGTACACTAGACTACAGAATTTGGTGATCATCCTGGGCAAGGGCCATGTTTATTTCATTTTTTGCTTACCCAGTTATGACACACAATAGAGTATAATTTTTAAAGTGTGGCATCGTTTTACTGTGTAGAGAATCCCTCTTGAGTTCTTAGTGAATATGCTTCCTTCCGAAAGTGGAGCATGCAGTGGTTCCACTTCAAGAGAACTGATTATGTAGGTAAGAAACTCTGGTGAATTGTCCATTAAGAGAAAGAACAGACATGCGACCCAGAGAGGGACAGAAAATCTTCCAGATCATTTCTGGGAGTGTGGGGAGTGATACTGATGTTTCAGGACTTGTAGATCATGGATGAGACTCACCTGAAGATGATCCACCAATGCCGAAATGACCAAATGCAGAGCACCAACTCACGGAGTGGTAGATAGTTGAAAGAAGTATGCAGGGATCTTGCTAATCCTAAATTCACTGCCATACTTGGCTGTTGAATATAAGAACATTTTCTAATAGAAGAGAGATCAGTATAAAGGGATTCTTTGACATTGTTGAAAGATGATGAATATACTGGAATTTTTCTTTTCCCTCTTCTAAAGCCACCTCCTCTGCATGCAGCTAGGCTAAGTGGCTTGGCTGTTCTCTGTGACAAGTCCTCAAGACCATTATTGGCAAACCCTAAGGCATGCACAGCTGGTATCCAGCCAGGCTCTAGGGAACCTCATCTTTCCTGTCCTCTCACCTGGATGCCTGACTTAGTTACTTCTCTCGTTGCTGGGACAAAAGACCTAACACCAATCATTTAAGGAAGGGGAGGTTCTATATGGCTCATGTTTCAGTCCATAATCAGCTGGCTCCAAGGCAGGGAGGAATGGCAGACAGGCACGTTGGAGGGAAGCTTCTTGCAACAGGGAGGACAGGAAGCAGACAAGGAAGGGAGGAGCCTGGGAAGGGAAACAAACTCTTCCAGGTCACATTCTCAGTGATCAGCCTTTTTTGACCAGACCCTACCTCCTAACTTCAAGTCAGTGATAAGCACCCATAAACCAGCCACCTTCCAAAAGATGTCTAGATATATACCACAATAATGGCCAACCACTTTAACAGCTCCCTGTTGGAACTCATCCTGCCTTAGAGAGCAGTGTCATCGAGGACTCACAGGCCTTGGGCTCCAGAGGCAAATAAACACAAACTTTCTCAGCCACTGGTTTGCTGTCTTGCCTTGAGCAATCATGTAACCTCTCAGAGTCTCAGTGTCTTCATCTACAAAATGGGATCAAATATTAAAAACTGAATCTCAGGGCTCCTGTGAAAATTAAATGGGATAATCCATGGCACACACGTCTCAGTCTAGGGTTGGCATGTTGTACCACCTCAGTGGATTTTGGCTGTCCTAATTGTGAAATTATTATGACTTAAAGTTAGGATTATTACTACCTATGATAATCAGAGAAACTAACCTTAAACAGGAAGCAGTATATATATATATATATATATATATATATATATATATCTTCAGTCCAGAGTTAATATGCTTAACTCATATGTGTCTGCTTAAAGTGTCCTGCCTTTAAGGACAGGATGCCTATTTTACTCTCAGGGCTGTCAGAGCAGGTCTGTCATGAATATGGGCCAAATGAACAAATGCTCGGGAATATCAGCAACTTTACTCTCCATGCCGGTCAGTTCACCATTAAACTAGCTACCAAGTTGTTTTGCAAGTGTGACCTGTCGAGGAATATATCCTGCAAGAACAAGGATGGAGCAAGGGATATAACAAATCAAATAGTCTCCTCTCCCCCAGTCTCCTAATAAAACCAGCTTCTCCCAGGGTCTTTTCTAGCTATTCTGTGTTTTATTACACAGAATGCTTAGGTGATGTGCCAATAAGTAGTGTATGAATACTTAATGAAGATGGAATGAATTATAAATGGCATGGAATTTATCTACATTGCTTCCGTGCTGATGGCAGAATGGCACTTTATCTTCTATCAAGACATATAGGAGGCAGCAGGTGAGAAAGTATCCTGCTTGATAATTTTAAAAAATTGTTACCGGATGCCATCTTAGGTTACGTGGAACCCAATACCATGTGGCAGAGAGGGAGGATGTCACCAGGAAGCACTGTGAATATGATGCTGGCAGGAGAGGGATGGGTGGTCCCTAAGGGCACAATAACTGCTAAGTGGAGAACTCAGCATAGAGGCAGATGAATATTAGGGGCTGTACTTACTGCCTCCTCCTCTGATCAAGTACTGGCTAATTATGAAGATCTAAAAATGTTTCTAGTTCTTTGACTTTTAGGAAAAGCTACTAAATGGCCTTATGTAGGAAAAGAACCTCTATGCCATTCTTCCATTCCAAACCATCTCCCAGCAGCTAGCTCCATAAATACAGTGAACTCTTTAGGAAAGCAAAAGGAGAAACCTCCACCTTGCAAGACTAAATGAAAATTTTATTTCCTATGCCTACACTGGGTAACTCTCCTGGTGGGTCTTCTCCAAATGCCGATTCAAGGATGACAAGGTCCTTCTTTCCATCTTGAGGTCCTACCCGTTTTGCTTTATGGTACCCATGTGCTCCCATTTCTACCTGCTGGAGGAAAGCTGTATGGACCAGGTCTGGAGGTGGGATGCTGGGACTTTGTCCATATCCCTTTGGTCAGGACTCAACTGCATAGCTGTGCTTGCTCCAGAGATACTGAGAAATGCAGGCTAGCTACCCAGGCAAAAATAGCAGGAATTTTGAAAACTAACTAGCTGTGTCTGCCACACTCCTCAGACTTCCAAGAGTATATCATGTGAAAATGGTAGGGTAAATATCTTTGCCAAAATGTCATCTTACAGGGTATTGGCAAACTCCTTTTTAAAAAAAGCCATTTAGAAAAAAAAATAAATAAAAAATCCATTTAGAGGACTGCATGGAAAGAGTGGGAATTCCAATTTTAAATTACCTTAATTTAGGGGAGGTTCATCCATAAATAGTTCATCAGTTTATTCATATGAATATTGGATTCTCTTTAAATTTCATTTGTAATTCGGGCACAACTGCAATATGTACATCGCTGGAAATGGAGACAACAGGGCAATAGATAAGACAAAATTGAGAGCCACACTTAATTTAACCTGTGCTACTACTTTCATACCTATCCTGTATTTTTCCTATATATAATATTATTCACTATCCCATGGATCAAAATACTTTTTCTATAAAAGGACACAGAGTCTGTATTTTAGAGTTTCAATGTTAGGACTGTAGTGATCCTTCTGTGTCCTGGGGTGCTCTATTCGAAGGACCAGCTTTGGATACCAACATCCCAGGCTACTCAATTTCCTCACAAAAAAATAGCATAGGATTTGCATAGAGCTCACATATCTCCTGCTGTAAACATTAAATCATCTTTATATTATTTACAAAATTAAATGCAACACAAATGCTGTGGAAATAGTTTTCTGTATCATGTAGAAAATGACAATAAGGAAAAAAAAATCTCCCGGTGTTTAGCACCAGTGGAAATTTTTCAAGTATTTTTGAATATTTCAAGTATTCACAGTTGGCTAAATTCAAGGACGCAGACAGGAAAATGCAGAAGGCTGCCAGGGCCATGCTGTTGCAGGGGAAAAGCAGCTGTGGGCCATAAGGAAAACAATGGGGTAACTGTGTTCCAATAAAACTTTATTTGCAAAAATAGCTAGGGACAGGGTTCAGTCTTCTGTTTCTCTTGTACAACCCCTGCAGTAATGACACCCATGAAGTTAGATGTGCAAAGTGCTGAGGGTCCCTGCAGCCAGGCAATGCTTAATAAATAATAATCTGGGGTACTTAAAATGAATGTAGTCCTAGGACTTGTAAGCATGTAAACCTCAGTGGGTACGTGGTTAGACAGGTGCAGTGAAAATCTAGAGGCACAGATTTTAAACTCTAGTCAAAGTTTAGAGGCTTTGGAGAAAAGAATATTTTCACTTTTTGCCTTTATCTCATATGCAGTTCACATGCATTTTTCCAAGGAGCGCGTTTTGTCATGGTAATAAAGAAGATATTCTGCACATATATATATTTCCCACTTTCTGCTGACTCAGAAAAGGGTGTTTGCTTTTAATCCTGAACATGTGACTTATTTACATTTTTCAATAACCAGCTGCAGTTATGTCTCAAGCTTGACGCTGGAACCGCAAAGCAACATTAAGAGAGTCGAGGCAGAACCTGGAATGCTTCGCTTCAAGGAAGGCCAGGCCACCACTTCCTCTTTTGAAAATTTAGCTGACAGGGACACTGGTAAAGGGGAAGGGGCGTGTTCTTGGACGAGCTGCCTCGAGTCCCCCTGTGGGGCCCTTTGCAATGTCCTTTGTCACATTCTGCAATGCTCTGATTAGCTTCCTGTGGACAGGCAGGGCACAGGTGCCAGCCCAAATTGGGCGTTTATAAACACTTCTGGGAGGACCACATGAATTACCTCCTCTTTTCTCCCCCCAGAGAGTCTCTGAATGCCTGGCATATCTTAAACAAATACATGCTAGATTTAATTGGACAGGTCTGGGAAACAGAAAACGGTAGGGAGCATTTTATTGACGTGTCAGGTTGTCTTACTCCTTCCGGGTTTCTGGGGATACAGTTTGCCCTACCAGAATTATAATAAAGCGACACATTGCATGAGCCTTCAAAAGTGGTGCTGTACAGGTAAGATTACCTTGTGCTGGGTGAAATGATTAACCTAAATTAACCCTTGGCAGCCTCTTGCAAGCATTAGCATGAAGAAAAGAGATGTCAGTGTCTATTGTCTGCCGTGGTAATAAACAGAATTTTTCACCAAGCTTCCTTCTCACTGCTTGCGTGTGGTGGCTCAGTGCTTTTCCAAACTAGGAAAACGTAAAAATTTTAAACGTGGCTGCACTTGCTACTGTCTGATTTCAGTTTTTATCAGCTCTTAGTTTCACTCTTAATTTCTCCGCAGACCTCAGTTCTGATTACCATCCATCTACCCAGATGTCAGTCAAGGAGCACACTTCCCATATAACATCGGAGTGAAACAGCAGGACAGAATAATAGTCTTCTAAAGCCCACATTTTTGCACAATGGCGTTGTTTGGGTCTCAGCACAACTGTAGAAATCATTAGATAATATTTTCTTCGGGGATCCTGCCTGTTCTTCACTAGATTACTATCAGGCCAGAGGAAAAACAGCCTCGTTATTATTTGAATCAGTTTACAGCAACACATGAATTAGAAGCTTACACCCAAAGGAGTATTTTCAGCTTAATGGAAACAATTTATCTAACACTCCAAATTCTTTACAAGAGTCTATATTGATAGATAGACGTTTCTCCAATGCAGGTGCATTTTATGCTAGCCTGTTTCATGTAAGTTAGGATCTGTTAAAAAGCAAAACCAGTAAAAGGCGATTTCAATCTAATAAGGGAGCACTACAAATGCCCTAAAAATTACAATTTTACAAATTGTGCTGAAATGAAGTCCATGCAGTTGCAAGTGGGTGTATTTATTTTTTAAACAACACTTCACCAGTCTGCTTGGGCTTAGCGCAATTAGATGACACATTCATTTTACAGGGAAAGCTGATGGTAATGAAAAGTTACACTTGCAGCATTGATTGCTTAATAATAAGGGAATACACTGGAAACAGGAACATACGTTTCTCCCAGTGTCATCTGAATTGCCTAAAAACAGAGCAATCATTTGAGATGTGACTATGTGTCCTGAACTATTCTGTAAAGAGATATCTGCTCCCCTAAAATTTTGAAAATACCATGACAAGTCATAGGCTCATAAATGTATAGGGCCACTGCTGAAGTACTCTGGAATAGGAAAAGGGTTAAGATAAAATCTTGAACATCTTCTAAAGAGTTTACTGGGGATCTGAACAGGGTAAATCACAGCTTACTCATGCCAGAAGGGAACTGAGAATTTTTCTGGCCCTACCTCTGTGTTTGACATATGGAGAAACCAAGGTTCAAGAAAGGAAAGTAACTTCTTGTACATCACTCTGTGGGTTGGTCGAGACTCCGCACTGGAGCTTAGCTCTACTCAAACCCCCTCCCGTCTGGGCTCTTACCTAGAGATCTGCCTTGAATGTGACAATTGCTTAATAAACCTTTGCTGCATGTCTGCACCAAGAAGGGATATTTTCATTCCTCGGGAATGAGGAGCAGAAGGAAGTAGAACTCAGAAAGGAGAGGGGAGATAACAAAATCAACTTCCAGGCAGAGGAGGCAGTGCTGCTGCAAGGTGCGAATTCTGGCTGAGCAAACAAAGAGGGGAAATCCTGGTGTCTCCCCATGTTAAGGATGGACTACCCCAGGGGATTTTGTCTCTAGGAGGTCAGGTACTCAGGCAAACAGGGGACCTGGGTGGCCATGGCATCAGCTCATTCTGGGTGTGTCTGAGGCAGACAGGCATAAATTCAAATCTTACCTTCACAAGTCTGAATCCCGGGCCAATATTGGCCCTGTGATGCTTTTGTTTTGGTTTTAGAAGATCTTTTTCCAATTAGCCCAACCTGGCCTCAACTTTAAGATACCCTCTGTCTCAGGTTCTGCAGAAGCTTGGATTATAGGTGCCCAGTGAGTAAGTGTTTTAGTGAATTCATTGCATTTTAGGGAGACTATTCTGTTCACGATTAAATCCTCATAATATCCCGATTTGACTTTCCTTGAGGTTTGTTTGCTTGTTTTCCTCTTTCCATAATGAAGAAAAAGGCTGAATATGTCATGTATGGTATTCTTTAGACCAACTTGTAGGTCTAAATGTTGATCTAGAAGTTGTAGATCTATAAATTTCTGGTTGGATTATGCATGAAGCTGTATTGGATTTGAGAGCAGAAGTTGCATTCAGACTAACAGCAGGTTCTAGATGTCCCAGCAACCAGGTCGGTCCCCTCTGAGGTTGGGGCCCAAGGTTGCTCAGTGGGGCTCAGACGCTGTAGCAGGGCCAACAGTACCTCATTTGTGAAGGAGGAATGCTTGCCAGGGTCATTCAGCTTCTCTCCCTGGACGTTTCCTGTCTGTTTCTCACAATGCAGACACAGGGAGAACTGTTCTTTGCGTTCCTTGTGGTGTTTGTCATTTCCTCTTCTGCACTTTCAAAGTTGGTTTTTGCCATGAAAAATCTACTTTACTCATTTAAAAAATATTACTCATAATCTTTCCCACAGTCTCAGCAAAGACAGCCATGGTCATCACCTTGCATTTCCCTGAGGCACTCAATGGGCATGTGTAATGTCCTTGCGGACATGTTGTTTGTAACATTGAGTGCTTCCCAGAGGTTCTGAAAACCCCTGCTAAGCCAAGACTTCCTTCTTTGATACTATGTTAGAGCATTATAGAAGTGCCTTCAGTCCCACACAGCTTTAATAAGGCTTTAATTTCCACAGGAGCTCTGCAAACCTTTGCCATTTTGCTCTCATAATACTGTAAATTTCACTTGGGGTCAACATGTGATTTATCACACGGTGTCACTTGTAGAGGTGACAAGGTGTTATTAATAATCACACCAAGGCAACAGGTACAACCCGAGGCTACACTAAGATGATGGTGCTGATCTTAGAATCCAAGGTTTGGGATCCTAACCCAGTTCTCACAAACTAAAAACCAGCCCCAGTGCCTTTCTCTGGCAATTGCCATAGCTTTGTAAACACTCTAGAGAGACACACTCCCATGTATTTATCAAAGACAGAGCCTTAGCTCCCCTCCCCTGTCTTCCTCCTTCACTCCTATCTCCCTCCCTTCCCCTCCTCCCCGCCCTCTCAAGCCCCCACAGACCCCTGAGCCAAGTTACTGACATGTTGCTGCAGGGCATTGTCTAAAGAAAGGCTCTGGGGACTAAATATCCCTTTCACAGGAGCCAGAGTCTGATGTATTGTTTTTATTAAGGATGGCCCACTCAAGAGAATGGTCTTGTATACTTGCATTACTGTCTTCTAAGGCTGAAAGCTGATTTGAAACAGCATCTATAATACACCACAATCAAAATATTTAGGAGCAATTATAATAACAAAGGGGCCTAAGGGGATGGGGATATTTCAAAAACCACCTCTTAGATTAGACAGAGATGAGTCTGATGGAATTTGGTCCAGTGCTGTCAGTCAGTCTACAAAGTCTGCTCTTCTACACACTTTCCCTCCACCTTCCCTGGTTCTGTCAAAGATTATTCAGCTTTGAAATCTGCATAGATATACGGACATCCCTGGACAGGGGATGCAGTGGGAGGGACTCAAAGGGACACTTGAGCATCGAGGGTTGACACGTAGGTGCTGGGCTTGGCCTTCTGAAGCAGCTGAGTCTGAGCGCACTGCCCGGTGACACGGATGTCCTGTGTTCCCTCACTTCTGCTCTCCTGTACTATAGAAAGGGCTGTAGAGAGTACATGAATTAAAGAGATAACCTGTGCACCTTGCAGGGCCTCGTTCATCAAAAGAGGTCCATATATGTTTTGTAAGCTATTTTTAACCATCATTTCTAAATTTTGCCAGAACCCAAGCCACCCTCCACTCGCACACATCAGATTTCACATTCCTACATGCTGATGTCCACTTGAGACTCCTACCAACACTGATTCTTTCGGCTCAAGTAGGGCTGACTTATTCTAAACTCTACTTCCTCCACGATGGACTCTAAAGGAAGGTGCTGTGATAAAGGGAGATCATGTGGGGGGGCTGCCAAATCACTCGGGACAGCATTCCGTGGCTTCTCCATGGAACTCTGCATGTGGGAAATGATACCCTAGCTTTGGTGTCCCCAGGATGAGGCCTTTATCTCAGTATTTCCACTACCCACTAAGCATGTTGACATCCTCCAAAAGTTGGCCCCGGCTTCTGTGTGGATCTTCTGTCCTTGTGGGAGCCACACACGTTTTACTCTATCCTATCTTAGTCAATTCCTAGTGTGCCCTCTGTGATGCATTCAATTACCTCTTCCCTCACTCTTTATGAGGAAACTGAGGCTCAAAGAACTCACCCAAGCTTACACAATTCATCAGCACAGAGCTCACCATGCTTCGACATAGTACAGGGCCAGAGATTTAGCTCAGTGGCACAATGCCTGCCTGGCAAGTGTGCAGCCCTGGTACCAAGAAAGAAAGAAAGAAAGAAAGAAAGAAAGAAAGGGTATGTATCTGACTGAAAACTTCAGGCACATCATACAACATTATGAAAATAATGAGAGTATAAAGAAGAAATCAAGTATTATCCATACTCCTACTCAAATTTTAATTTTACTCTAATTCCTTCTTGTTTTTCCTACAAGGCTCTGTTTGTATTTGTGTGTGTGTGTGTGTGTGTGTGTGATAATAGCAGAAGTTTTAATAATTTTACAAATTTTATTTTGCTTTTCTCCCTTATTCTACTGTGCTCTTTCCCCCATGTGATTTGTCTATAAATATGCTTCAAAATGATGGCAAACGTGCTGCACAGCATTTCCTCACATGCACATTGCTCTCTTTGATCATCTTGGTTGTTTCTAGTTTTCCTCAGTCATAAAGAACATTCATTTGATCATCTTTAACAAGATAACAGCAACAGGTGTTTCCATCATTGACTGAGTACCTTCTATGGATTTGTTTCCTGTCACCTATGTCATTTGTTTTAAACTGTAAACATCGAGACAGTTTTTGTTGCCATTTTACTGATAGAAAATCTGGGACTTACGGAGGTGACATGTGTCCTTGAGACAGACTAGATAATGAGAGACAGAGAAAGGGTCTGAATAAGACCTCCAAAGAGGGTGGCTACATCCTCTACTTAGCGATTCTAATAACCTGTGTCTTTTCTCATTTCTGAGACAAAACACCCAACACTCACAAGTTAAGGGAGGAAAGGTTTATTTAGCTCAAAGTTCATAGAGGGCTCAGGCTATAATCAGCTGGCTGCAAGGCACAGTGGTGGCATGGCAGAGGAGAAACAGTTCATGGTGCACAGAAGGTAGCAAAGCAAGCAAGGGACAAGACAAGCCTCTTCCTGTCCCTTATGCTGTATCCAGGTTATGAGGGTTAGGATAGTACCAAACCAATCAATAGACTGATTTTATATTCACCCACCCTTAATGCTAGCACCCTTAATCCTAGTGTTACACCGTGAATCAATCACACAATCTAGATCCAGCCACTGCTGGAAAAGCCTTACTTATGATTGCATGAGACTTTGGGACACTTAGACACAAGCCTTAACACTATCCTTGTTAAGTCTCTTTCCAGGGGAAATGGCAGTGTCTGAAATCAGAGCAAACATCTAAATTTAAGTCTTCTCCCAGCAGGGAGCAAAGTGACTCCTCTCAGGTCATCTTGGACCTCAGGAAAGTGGCAGGGGACCAGCCATCCACAGAGCTTCATTGCTCCCTGACTGCCTGGCATCACAGTCATCTTTATTCAGAGAGCAAGCCCAGAAAATCATGTAGCACTTGTCACCTCGTTCCATCTGACCCCTGAGCAGTCTCATTAGACTCGGCCCTTAATCCCTGCTCTGCATTCCTTCAAAGACAAGGACTTTTATGACACACACACTAACCTTTCCTCACAAGTGCTGCTGGCAGGTGTGCAAATACCTCCTGCAAACCAGTATGATGCTAGAGAAGAATTCCCCTGTATCTGGTAGGAGAGGCTCACTCTTTTGGGAAGCAAGCTTGTTCCTCTTTACCTGTGTTTCTCTTATTTGGGTTTTCAAGGCCTGTCTTTGGCTACACTATCAAGGGATGAAATTTCTTATATGAAGTAGTATTCTCTGAACCTAGCTCTTTATGGACCTCCTTGGAAATCCTTGCTTGGATTTTTTTTTTTTTTGGTGAGTTCCTGAATTATTCAAGGATTATGTCATTAGTGACATGGTCCTCCTTTTTTTCTGCAAAAATCTCCAACTTCTTGTATTTGTTTCCTAGGACCACTATAACAGATCCCCACAAACTTGATGGCTTAAAAAATTGACTCTCTCACAATCATGGAGAGATTCTAAAAGTCTAACACCAATGTATGAAGGGGCCAAACTCCCTCTGAAAGGAGATTTCATCGAATGACCCTCTCTTAGCTCTGGTGGCTGCTAGGACCATCAGGTTTCCTAGGCTGTGGCTTCTCTCTAATCTCTGCCTCTGTCTTCACATGACCTTCTTTTCTGTGTCTCTCTGTGTCAATATATTTCTGTCTCCTTTCTTTTACAATGACACCAATCATTGAGTTTAATACTTACTTTAAATCCAGGATGATTTCATCTTCATTTTTTTCCTTTTTGGAACTCAGGATCTTGTGCTTGCCAGGCAGGAGATTCTGCCACTGAACTATCTCCCCAGCCCAAAGGATGATTTCATCTTAAGGTCCAAATTCAGGATGACTTCAACTCAAGACCTGCAACTAATTATCCATGCAATGACCCTATTTACAAATATGGTTGTATTCTGAGTTCCTAGTAGACAAGAGTTTTCTGGGGATGGACACTCCTCTACCCAGTAACACCTCCATCATCTTTCTTCTTACAGAAGAGAACAATCATCTCTTCACTTCTTTTCCATGCTATCCTTTCATGGGTAAATTTACTGACTCTTAGACCAAGGAGGGTGAGTTTTCAAGATCATTCCAGTCAGGAGCTGTCCACTGGAACTTTCTGCAGTGCTGGAAATGTTCTATGTGTGCACTATTCAATATGGCAACCACTAGTAGACTACATTGTGCTATTGAACAATGGCCTGTGTCATGGAGGAACTGACCTGTTCATCTTACTTGGTTCATATGTTCAAAGTCAGTACCTACATCCTTAGACAGAACAGGCCTACAAGGGTCCATTGTAAAGCTAATGACCAGAAGCCCCAAGGGATCATGCAGTTTACCCACAGAGACTCACAGATAATGGTAGAATTGAGTTCCTTGCATTTCAGGGACCTGAAAACTATGACCTGTGAGCCAATGCATGCCAACTGCCTCCTTAAAATGGCCGAGTTTAGAATAATTTATAGATTTTTAAATGGCTGAGAATAATCAGAAGAATAATACTTCATAGCCTGTGAAAATAGTACTATGAAATTCAAATTCTGGCACCCTTCCATAAACAGTCTTGTTCGACAACAGCCATATTGCTTAACTCCCCTATTGTCTTACATAATTTGCCTCTTCTACACTACAGTAGCTGAAATGGAGCAGCTGCCTTGAGAAGTATCTGGAAGCATTAGCTATGGCAGAAAAATTTGCAGCTTCTACTCTTATCTTTCAGTCCATCCTTTTTTAAGTGAGGAAAACAGTCCATCAGAAGAAAGGAAAGCAGGCCCCTTGTACCATCCACCACAGGGGAAATACTTCATCGTACTTAGAAATTGGGTATCAATGTCAAAGGTGCAAACTTGACTACTCAATTTGTGATGGATGAAGTCAAAAGTGCTGTGCACAGTGGTATAAGTGGAAGCTCACATTTTTTTCCTAGAAGCAGAATAAAACCAGCTTCTGTACTGCAGTGATTGATGGTTAGGGAAGAGATTCTACAGCGAGACCCAGATTGTAATTATCCCTCAGTATGAGAAGGTGACAGAACATTACAATTCAAACTCACTGAAGATCAGCAACATGTCCTTAAGGAGCTTCTATGAAGGCCATGGAGGACCAAACCAGCTAAAAGCACACTAAGCTCTCTCCCCACTTCTTGCCTTTACCACCCAACTTCCAGGCTAAGCTGAGAGTCAGAGTGGTATCACCTATGGGAAGTATAAGATCTTTTTTAATTTTGTATTTTAGTAGTAGTAGTAGTGTGGGTGTGTGCATGCAAGACAGTGGCACATACTACTCAGGAAGTGAGGCAGGAAGGTAGGAAGTTCAAGGGCAGCCTGGATAGTTTAGCAAGAACCTTTTTCAAGATTTAAAAAACAGTGAAATTAGTGGGGCTGTCACTCAGTGGTAGCGAGTCTCCTCGTGTATGTGAGGTTCTGGGCTCAGTCTCCAGTACTACAAAAGATAAAGCAAAGTACGTGTTAAACATCAGTAGGAACCCATGCTTAAGCTTCCATCCTCTAAGATATGTTAATTACTTAAGATGGTGGTGTGTGTGGACAAGCAGGCCTGGGTCTCCTATGTACTTGCTGTGTGTCAGGCAAGGTCACAGGGCAGTTTCTTCCTGCTAGGGCTGTCCCCGTCCAGCTCTATGAGTGAGGGACAGGCTACTGGACAGCATGTGACAGGCCCCAAGGGCTGCAGACCAGGGCAGGGAGGCCTTTCCTTGGGCTTTCCTTCTTTATCATTCTTAGAAACGCACTGCCTCTAGCGCTTCCTGCCTCCATCCAGGTGGTAGCAGTTCAGCTCGAGGGAAAGGAGAACTTGAACCAGGTCCAAAGGGAAGAGATGTTGCCACAAGGGAAGTGGAAAATAGAACTGAGCCGAGGGAATCTGGTTCTTACTGTTCCTGTCTGCTCCCCAGACTGTAAACAGGGACCTTGTTGAATGCAAGCAGTCAGAAGACATCTCAGAAAATTAAAGCCAAGTGAAACAAATCAAATTCCAGTGATACATGAAGGCCCGACACAGGTCCTGGCTGGATTTTACTTTCTGTAAGGAGTGGGTGGCCATTGGCCTCTTTGGCATCCCCTTGCTACCCCACTATGGTGGGGCATCCTCCACGCTGGGTTCTTGCTGGTTCTCTGCAAACTTTCTCTGTCTATCTATCATCTGCTGTCCTCTCCCTCTTCCAGAGTCTCTGGGACAGAGACATTTCTCTGAGCAACATCGATGGATTTGCATCTCTCGGCTGGCTGGAGCAGAGCAGGCTGATTCACTTTGTTTTCCAACCAGACACTGCTCCTTGAGTCCAGCTTCTTACCCAGAGCTTGAATAGAGTGATACACAGGAAGTACCCAGCGCATGGCATCTGCAGGTGCTTAGCTAAGTGGATAGGCCTGATGCTGGATGTACAACCCCCAGGCATAGTAGGGCTTAATAAATGTGTCTTCATAACAAATGAAAGCATGATGAATGAAGCAAGGCTGGCCAGCTGAGCAAAGGGCTCTAGATTAGGGTGTGCGAAGCCCAGATGTGATCCCTTCTCTGCTCTACATGTTGGGGCCACAAAGCAGCGTCTTTAAGATAGTCCTGTCTGCACTGGAGGCAGCCAAACCTGAAGTCAGACTCACTTTTGACTCTTTTGATTCATTTGCTAATCTCAGGGTGCCTCAGTTTCTCCTCTGTATAGTAGTGCTTCCCTTCTTAGGGGATCCCAAGGGATAGCCTTGGAAGTGGCCTATATTCCATCAAGAGACCAGTGGATAAAGGAAGCGTGATATTTATGAGCAATGGAGTCCTACTCTGCCATAAAGAAGGAAAGATGTGGAGTCGTTTGTAGGAAAATGGGTGCGTCTTGAGACCAGAATGTTAAGTGAAATAAATCAGACACACAAGCTTAAGTATTTCATGGTTTCTCTTATGTGAGAAGCCCAAGATATCAATAAAGAGCAAATAAAACTTAGATAATGAGAACAGGGAGATAGAGCTTTCTCAAAGGGGAGGGAGATGAAGAGATGGAGGGGGAGGGAGAGGAGGGAGAGGAGGGGAGAAGTCAGCTGTGTTGTGTGCACACACCAACTCCCCACAAGCCCTGTAAGCATCATCTACTGTGAACATGTACTAATAAAAATACTGTTTTAAAAAAGGAGAAAACCATCAATCCCAGCTGCTGTGATGGCTGTTACTGAAGGCTCTTCCTAGCACTGCTTCTTACTGACAGCTTGGTGCCCCCAGAAGTGGGCAGGTGCTTTTAGGAGCTCAGTAAAGAATGGTGCAAGGAGAAGGCCAACCTGTTGTTTCTTGCTGTGTGATCTAACGGGACTTACTTGCCCTCTCTGAGCAACTCCTTTCCCTCCGCTGTAAGCAGGAACACGAGCTCTGTCTGCCATACTCGGGGGTCTGGCGAAGCTCAGCTGAGGACTGGCACCCCAGTCACTGACACACAATGGCATCACCCTTCTGGGTGACATCACCCCGCTTCCCACTGCCCCCTTCCTTACATAACTCTCCACGGCCTCCTCAGGGCTATCTCTTCAGCAGGGAGCCAGGTGCCACCTCCTTACCACATGCCCCAGTTAATATTTCAAACGTCCTGAGTTTCTAATTGTGGCGAAGCCTAGGAGCCACCTAATCCACCCATGTATTAACTGCTCTGCCTCCAAACGGGTGCCCTGGCCCAGGGCTGACACTTGCTGAGTTAATAATGACTTGATTCATTCCTCTCGCCAAGTGCAAGAACCACATAATCTGCAGGGCAGAAATAACTCCCGTGATTAGAAATGCCTGAGGAAACCCCCACAAAAGGCTTTGGAGGCAGGCATGTGGGAACCCCCTGCCCCTGCCCCTGCACCTTCCCCCAACCCCCTCCAAAGCCATGCAGCCCTGGAGTTTTCTAAGGCCTGCTCAGACTTGGCACCTCTAGGAGGCAGGCCCTCCAAGGGACGGCATCCAGCCCCAGAAATATGCTCAGCAGTTGCGGGGCTTCCCTGTGCTCTGGGTGACTCCCGTCTCCACCAACAGCTGTCCTGCAAGCCCAGGCCAGCAGCCCTACAGAGCAGACCCTCCAGCCCAGTCCCCTTGGTGAAGGGAAGCTTCCCCTCCAGCACACGTGACCCCTACTTCCCAGTCTGGGCAGAAGTACCGTTTGGGGGGAGGAGTGCTGAGACCGGGCAATGCCCAGCACCAGCCTGCACCGACTCTCACTGGGCATGATGGCCAAGGGGCCCATGAGTTTGCAAGCCTGGAAGAAGCAATGCTAGACCTGCAGGGGTCAGGGGTCCCAGGCCAGCCCTGTCCGCAGTTAGGCTGTGTGACCCAGCAGCAGGAGAGTCTAGAGCTCCAGGGCTGTCCTTTGTTCAGATGGAAAATGGGGGGCTACGTGGGTCTCCTCCATGACTAGGAGGGTGCCTGGCTCTGGAAACATACTCCCTCAATCTTTTGTCTGCCTTTCTGTAGAAAATGACCCAAAGTCACACCAGCCCGACTATAAACAGGGCCAGAGAATTTCCTGAAGCACTTGGAATGGGATGTGTGGCTATGTCTTGTGCCCTGGGATTTGTTTACACCTGTGATATTCATTCCCATCTTATGGGCAGGATCATTAGCTCTCCCTTCCCATGCCTGCTGTGTGTGAAATATGCACGCACCCACAGACACACATGCATGCATGCACACGCACATGAAGTTTCTGCACTCGTCAGGCTTGAATGCATGCCTTGTGGGTGGCCAGGATAGAAGCTAAGGGAGAGGATAGGGATTCCTTGCCACTTCCTGTCCATTCAACAGCTCCTGGAAACAGCCCAGCCTGACACTCTAAAGTGCAAGATTTCTGAACAGTCAGATCTCCCACTTTCAAAGAAGAATCAGCCGTTGGGGAGACTGTGGTCTTGGAAGACTTTGCTCAAACCAGTGAAAACCCTGCCTTGTAAATACCATAGTTTTCACTCTAGCGGTGATGAGCAGAGCTCCTTAGAATTTTCAGCAGTCACCAAGCCCTGCATGCAGACACGGAGTCCCAGGAACAGCAGGGTGGAGACCCTGCCCATGTTCCCAAGGGGCCCGACACCTTCTTGGTCAGCCATGCTGACAAATGTCTGTGTGAAAGGCAGTGAGACAGAGTTAGCACAGAGTTCCCCTTCTGAATGTCTCCAACTGGAAAACCCTCTGAGAGTCAAATACTAGAGAAAGCCAGAAAAGAAAGTGAGCCACAGTGGAGTCTAGTGAATAAGATGGGAAGTAACCCTTTGCCCAAGAAAGCCATTGGGAGTGAAAATAATGCCAAGAGGGCTTTTCTAGAGTAATTAGAGCCCTGCATCCCGTGGCCTGTGGGCAGTGCCACTTGAGAAGAGCAAACACACCAGCCCTCTAGGCGGTAGGTGCTCTGCAAAAGTCCCATCAAAGGCCCTGTGTGAAAACAGAAGTGGCTCTTTCCTAAAGGGATTGTGGGTTTCAGAAGCACAACTGGGTGAACTTTTTCCCCACTGATCCCTCCAAGCACAGGGCTTCTGGTTTTGTCCCATCTTCCTAACTAACATGTTTTCCGAAGAGCAGATCTCTTTCCTTGGAACTGGAGTCTGCGCTCTCCCCAAGGCCCATGGACTCTTTTTTGAGTCACTGCAAAGTGAGAATTTGGTAAATATAAAGGTTTTTTTTTTCCTTTTGCCAAAAAGTGCCACATTTTTTGGTTACATTGAGAAATAACCAAGGATGTGGAGGGAAATGGGCATTTCTTTGTGAATTAGGGACAGATTGGCTTCTGTGGTGGGTTGACAACAGGTGGTCAACTTGTAACACCCAGCTGAACTGAATTAGTGTGATGCTGGGCACGGGAGGCCCACCTGGGGGTTGTTTCTGGTAGCATAAGAGGCAGAACTGGAGAAGAAGAGGAGAGGCTGCAAGGGAAGCTGTTGAGATGCTATTGGGAAGCTGCTAGGGAGCTGCTGGTTCTCTTGGGCTATTCTGCTAGAGGAGCTTATTACTCTGGCTTTCCTGGTGAACTTGGCTGTTCTCATTAGAGAACCTTGTTGTTGCTGATAATGGCTTCGGTTCACTTTGATGGAGCTCTGGTGCTTCACTTTGAGAATCGCTTCCTGCCTCTGGAGAGGAAGATGGTGTCCTGTTCAGTCTCCAGAGAAGCTTGTCGTGTTGGGTTTCCTGATAGGAACTCTGCTATCCTGATCATCGGAGGAGCTCAGGACTTCACTGTTGTACACTGTTGCTGACGATGGCTGTGGTACTTTTGGGGGGAGCTCTGGTTCTTACTTTGAGCATCGCTTCCTGACTCCAGTGCAGATCTTGCAGCCTGCTAGTGCAGATCCTTCATCCCGTTGGTACAGACTTTCTAGCTTCCACCACTGACTTTTGGGCCTTCTCAACACAGATCTTTGAAACAGGCCTGCATGAGGCATTGTCAAGTGCCTTGGCCTCCAGCTGGACTCGTGGGAGCACTGTGATGGGCTCTGAGGCTTCAGCTGGACTCATGCAGTACATTATTGTGGAGTCTAGGCCCTAAGCTAGACTCTTTGGTCTTTAGTGTGTGGACATATTTCCTGCACTCTTTGTGTATGACTCTTTGGGTGGTTATTAAGAATAATATATGTGTCCTGTATTGCATTATTCCCCTTACACAACCCCAAACTGCAGCAGCTTCTGATGTGAATTCTAAATCCAGTATCCTTGTGACATGAGGACTTGAAGGGAAGATTTCAGGAGAAAAGAGAAATGTCCCTTAGAGATAGATTCATAAGACCAGCATAAGCTCTGTGTCCTAAGCAAACCACTTCAGTTTCCTGCGCCGTGTTTTCCTCCTGGGAAAATGCCAAGGAAAAAAATACCACCTGCTTCATGACATAGTTGTAAGAAAGAAATGACAGGCAGGCACAGAGTTCTGGGGACACGGTACAAGTTCAGTGACTAGAAGTTTCTACAAACACTTGTCCCTCTGGTGCAGGCATTTGGTCACAGAAGGTGCTTGTTTTACAAACTATAGAGCCTTAGCCTTGAATTTGGGGAGCACCAGGGCTTTCAACTCATTCTTGTAATAGATAAGAAGATTCAAAATAAAAGCTGTACACATGTGTGTATACATGCATGCATGTACAAACACACATTTGTGAATACACATGCAGAGATGTGTTTGAATCCAGGCATGTATGTGCACCTGCCCATGTGCACATGAGCACTTGAGTTTGTGCACAGGCAAAGGTGTGCTGTGTGCACTGCAGACAGTGTGAGTGGGGTCTCACCTGGGTAGAACAGGGTGGAATCTGTTTGGAAGGACGTGCCAGCTCCACACATCTCTGCACACTCTGCTGGAGCCCAGCAGCACTCGTGCCCTCCAGACAAGCAGCAGATCTGGCCTGGCAGAGCCCCGCAGAGTCTGGCAGAGCTCACAGTCATTGCCCCCACCGCGCTGCAGCATCCAACCAATGCCCAGACTCCAACTTGGACTCTGGTCCAGTAGGCTGTGCTATCTGCTCAGGACAAGAGGGAACCGGCCTCCGTGGGTGTTCCACTCCTTTCTTACAATCTTTACAAACGCAATGCTGATATTATTTTATGTTTCATTACATAATCTTTAGTAGGAATAAAATATTTATGAATGATTATGTTCTCTATTAAAACTATATATTATTTATTAAAATTGTATCTTATCTATTTGAATTATATATTATTTATTAATTATATATTACATTGTAAGAAGTATACATGCATACTTTTTACAGCACACTATGTAATGTAATACAGTGCATAATATAGAGTATAATATAGAAATGAGGAGTTGACTTTGCCAATTAGTAGGAGCCAGTATTAAATGAAGCCATAGCTTTCCCTATCGGGAAAAGGCAGTTAAAGATTCAGGTATTGTGCAGGCCAGTTTGTCTTTGCATTGGCAGCTTAGAATCAGCCATGGTGGCAGCATTTACACCACAAAAATTGGCAAACTTTACAGATGTGTGCATCTGTGTGAGCTCCGCTGAGCCCTACTGGGTATGCATATATTATCTTACTATTTGATCTTACTATTTTATCTGTCCCTTCACTTCACTGGCATTTCCTAATTGAATGATCTTAGGCATCATTTCAGGACCCAGTGTACAGTTGCCCAGGTCGTGTGCTGCACGCACGACTCAAGGGTTTCCCTCCACATCAAAGTCTGTCTAGCTCTGGCCCTCTGTGCCCTCACCTGTGGGATGGGAAGAACTGTCACGCTTACACAGTTGTGCCCTGAGGATGCCTTCAGATCAGGGCACAGTGTGCACTCATGACAGACCTGGTAGAAGAAGGGTGGAGGGTGATCAAAACAGGATGCTGAAATGAAATGAACGTGCGCTTCTCAGAAGTAGTACATATGGTCGATAAACGCATGGAAAGAGGTTCAGCATCGTTAGTCATTAGAGAAATGCAAGTTAAGACAACACTGAGAGTCCATCTCACCCCAGGAAGAATGGCCGTCCCCGAGAAATCAAGTAGCAACAAATGATGGAGAGGCTACAAGGGGAAAGGACCGCTTCTGCCGATGGAAATGTAAACCGCTATGGAGATCAGTATAGAAATTCCTCAAAAAAACAAACTAGAAACTCCATTTGACCCAGGTATTCCCCTTCTAGGTATCTTCCCCAAAGAGTTAAAGACACATTACAGTGATCCCTGATACCCATGTTTATAGGAGCGCAAGTTATAATTGCTAAACCTTGGGAGCATCCTATATGTCTATCAACAGATGAATGGATAATTAAAATGTGTTACATATACACAATGGAGCACTACTCTGCCATAAAGAAGGATAAACTGGAGTCATTTTTAGGAAAATTGAAGCACTTTGAGACTTTAATGTTAAGAGAAATAAATTGACACATAAGCTTAAGTATTGCACCGAGTCTCTTACATAAGAAATCCAAAATATAAATAAAGAGCAAAATAGGAGGTAGAGAAAAGGAAACAGGTAGATGGATCTACTGCAAAGCAGAACAGGAGATGGAGGGAGGGGGAAGAGAGCGGAGGCAAGGGACATAAAAAAGCATTAAGGTGTGTCGTGTACAGGTGTCAAGCACCCACAGTGAAAGTGACCGTTATGTATTGCAAACATGGACAGATAGATAAACGAGGACCAGGGAGAGGGTAGGGACTCAAAAATGGACCATGTTAGTCTATTACTGCCATGCAGCAGCTTCACTCAGCTCTTCCTGATATATGAAGTACAAATCAAATACATAACTGGTTTGAAATGTATAGCTTCTCAATTGTTAAAACACTGTGAGTCACATCCAACTCTAGCTTCCCATGGACAACATGGGGAAGACACGCAATGTGTTAATGGCAGTCAGCATGCTGAGAACAAGTTGAAGCATCCTCTCTGCGCTTCCTATGGTGGGAACTTGCCTTTTCTGCTCTGAAGTTTATGTCTCTCACTCTCTCCATTCCTTAAAGGACTTGGGTTTTACTTCTCATGCCTATTGTTTAGAAATGCATGCTAGAAACACATTCATATTCCCTATGGAAGTTGCCCTTAATCAGTACCATGTAGCTCAGAGCCACATTCCAAAGAGTAGAAACAGGCAAACTGCAAATATCACCCTGGATTTCCTGATGGCTGAGGCAAAAGAAGCCCTATGATCAGTCAGTTACAGTTGTCATTGCTCTGGAAGTTACAGCCCCACCAACTACATCCTCACATACCCTTCAGTGCAGGATTTTAGGGGGGGTCATTCTATTGTATTGTTATTGGTTGCACTGCTTTTCATTAAGGTATTTACACATAAGCTACTTGAACACCTTTGTAGGAAAAGAGAAGTATAAATACCTACATTCCTCTTTGGCAGTGAAGCCTTGGAGAGTCATGCCTTTGACAAAGCATGGACCCACAGCAGGGAGGTCATGACATGCAGGGGTGTGCAGCTCAGTGGAGGCACTGATCTGGAGCAAATAAAATACCATGGGATGGTAATACAGGGAAGAAGAGCACTTTTACCAGATAGACTGGTGTGCCACAGCTGGCCGAACCTAATGCCAGCAGCTGGGTGGCTTCTGGGATAGAAATACATTATTTTCTGCAGGGAAGAGGTCCAAGCTCAAGGAATGAGGAGAGCTGCTTCCCCCTATAACTGGTGAGGTTAACTTGCTCCAGGTTCCTGTCCTGGGTCATGGTGTTTGCCATCTCTGATATGCCTGAGCTCATTTATGCACCTCCCTGATGTTGTCTGCACGCTCATGAGATACGTTCCTGTATGTGTGTCCCTGGGTACGAGTTAGACCTCCCTGGAAGAACAGAATCAATAGAATATGTAAGGTGTGATTGAAAACTATGATGAATATTTAAATTTTAAAAATTATTTAAATAAAAGACTCATTGCCGTCAACTGCCTCAGATTACGCCCCCTGACTTTGAACACACTTATCCCATCATCCTTGCCACTTTCTAAAGCAGTTCTGGAAATGCTTTTTCATATGTCTTTAGTTGCACTGTCATGGCTGCCTAGATGACCTAAGTCAGTTCAAAATGTTTACATCTAACGGTCATTTTGACTTTGGGGAAGATGCAGAAGTGGCACAGTGCCAGGTCTGGTGAATAAGGTGGGTGAGGACTCACCTTGTGTTCACAAGTCTGCCTTCCATTGGATGAAACTTGGCAGTGGCATTCGCCACATTTCTGATGACACCTCACAGAGACACTCAGGAGAGAGGATGCGCAGAACTGCTTCAGAAAGTGGCAAGAATGGGGATAAGTGTGTTTGAGGTAACAGGAAATTGGGAATATTATCAGGGAGATTAGTGATGCTGTGTCTTTTACTCTAATACATTTTTTAAATTTAAACACGTAGCATATAGTTTAATTATGGAAAGAGACTTGCTAGGCAGGCTTATAGGATTAGTGGTAGGAGAGTTCACAATCATTAGCTGTTCAACCCAAAGACTTGGAAGCCTTGGAACAAGAAGGATCAAGGATGTAATCCCAGTCTAAGAGGACTGAAAGCTCCCTGGAGAGGTGCTGGGACAAAGTTGCATTGAGAGTTGCAAAAACTGTAGCTTGATGTCCACAGGTGATGGCAGCAAAAGATAGACCTGTTCAAACAGAGTGGAGCTCTTCATGGCACACCTCTACTTCCTCCTTCTTGGTGGAGCCAGGCGGTCCACTGTGAGCATATGTGCTTTCCCACCTCCAACCACGCCAGTTTGTATACACCCCTGTATGTTATAGTATAGTCTGAGGCAGCTATATCTCTTCCCAAGGTGAGAGTCCAAGGATATAGATAAACCCAGGAGTACAGTTATTATCACAGGGAAGAAGACTGATTGAGTGGTAGGGCAACGGAGATGAGGGAAGAGAAAATTGAACGATCAAATGGGCCATCATCTGTGTAACTGAGTAACAAAGGTGAAGGTAACATTATGTAGGACAGCATCCAGAGCTAATTCTCTTCTATGTTCTCTATAATTCTGTATTTCCTCAATCGTTTTTGTATTAACAGAAGTGAAGATAACTTTATATTATACAGCATCCAGTGCAAATTCCCTACTATCTTCTCTACAATTTGGTATTTCCTTTAATGTTTTTGTGTTAACTAATGTGAAGATAACTATGTAATACAACATCCAGTGCTAATTCCCTACTATATTCTGTACAACTTTGTATTTTCTGTATTGTTTATGGCTTTTCTGGTTCATATGTCTCCATTCTTTTGTCTTTAAAATGAAATTAAAAAATAAATCTACTTCCTCCTTCTTCCCTTTTGTTCCACCCAGGCTACAGGCCTATTGGTTGGTGCCTTCTACATTGGGCGTTGTTTTTCCCTCTTAATTTGCTGGCCTGCATGTCAATCATCCACAGACACACCCAGAAGTGTGCTTTACCAATCTTCTAGAGCTTTCTTAATCCAATGAGGTTGACAAGTCACAATTAATGGTCGTCATATCTGTGACTCTGTTTCACCCTATTCCACTGTGCCCTCATCTTAAATAGTAACATCTGTAATCATCCTGGGTCTTTTGTCCAAGTAAGGGGACATCTTGACCTGCTGAAAGTTAGGTCTTTACCATATGAATGCAGGGTGGAGGACACAATTCGACCATGATGCCTGGCAAGGGTATAAATCCCTTCTGAGCATGCATCCCACAGAGAAACTCCTCTCCTGAGAACCCATGTATCTTAGTCCATGTTTGTTGCTATAACTGAATACTAGAATCTGGATGATTTGTATAAGAGAGACAGACGTTTACTTAGCTCTTGGTTTTGAAGGCTGAGGTGTCCCAAGGCATGGTGGCAACTGCTGGTGATAGCTTTGATAGGACACCACGCGTGAAGGGCAGAGTGGCAGCAAGTGCATGGGAGAGAGCCCCGTGGGGCATGGCCTTACTTCACCAGGCCTCACTCCTGGTACCCAGTCTAGCTCTCAGAGCACAGCATGAGTCTTTGTGACCCAAACACCACTTAATCCCACCCAGCCACATCTAATGCTGTTGTATTGGAATCAAATTGCAACACAAGTTTTGAAGGGGATAAACCATATCAAACCATAACATCATGAGACATAAAATAAAATCACAGGTTTTTGTGTGCATGTGCATGTGCAAAAAGGCCTGATCTTTTCAACTTTGAGCACTAGTGATATGAATAAAACAACAAGTTGGGGTGAAAGTAATATGTTCAGGTCAGAAAGTATAAGTTAGCAGCCACCCGGAAAGACAGACAATGCTTATTCACAGATTTTGGTGGCGATCTCTAATTATACATTTCCAGTGGTACTTTGAATAAAAACGCTCTCTGAAGATAACAAACCTGAGACCCAGAGAGATGCAAAGGTTTGCTCCAGGTGGCCAATGAGCCAAGACCCAGGTGTATTTTGAGAGTGAAGAAGATGTATACTGTACGCACCCACCATGTGCTTTGGAAACTGAGGTGCAGGCAAGTTAAATACAGTTGCTGGTATTACTCGACTGGCACCTGGCATGGGGGAATTCATACCCAGTCTGCTGACTTCCAATCACCATGATTGGTGGTGTCCTCTACCACCCTGGGCAGCCTGGCCTTTAGAATCCAGGATGCATGGCTCAGCTCCATGCTGGCTTCCTACACCAGCTGCCCAGGCTGTGACGTACCAGTGCATAGGTTTCTCACTGCAAAAATGTGCTGGACCAAGGCACCGGATGAGAGCAGACATCCAGACTACACACTAACCCTCTATATATGTGCCTCCATATGGGGTCAACTGAGGGGCCCACTTGGCCTGGAGGAAACTGTTGCCTGTTTTAATTCAAACTAAGTACCCTGCAGCTTCCTAAGATAGAAAAACTGGTTAAATATTTGCCCACATGGATTTAAGACACTTTTTCCAAAGCTAGCAAAAAAAAAAAGGTGGAAGGAGAAACCTCCTTGTCACTCTGTTCCTGCCTAAACTCTCCACTGCCCCAACCCAAGTGCATGTATCCTCTGGAAATCCAAAGTGCCATTTACCTTTTGCAGCAGAGAAGAAGGGCCAAGGACACCACAGCCAGTGGGCAGAGCACAGCTCTGTGTGGCAGCAAATTTGTGACTCCAGCCACACTTGCTTAGCATGGAGAAGCAGGTCCAGCTTCTGGATTGCACCTAGCACTGATCAAAGCCAGCTGCAGAGCGAGTGGCACCCTGGCTCTGCCAGCCTCCTATGAGCAGCCACAGGCCTGGGCTCTCCCTGGCTCCGTCAGCAGACATTCTCTGAGCATGTGTTTCATCCCCATAATGGGCCAGGCACAGGGGCCAGCTGTAAATACGTGGTGTGGCCCTGGTTAGAGCTGCAGGAGACCATGCAGGAGTAAAGAGCCACCAGAGCCACGGGCAGAGACACTTCAGCACTCTGAGGGTCCAAACATGAAGCGATACTTTTCAGAGAGATTTTGCAGCAGGGTTCTTGCCAAAGAGGGGAGGTGTTATCTGTGGGGAGACTGTCTGAGCTCCGGGGAAGTGGGCAGACACAGCCCCACCCCAGAGGACTTCGAGCTGGCTCCTGGAAAGGATCAGGCTCTCTGTGCTCAATATAGCTCCAGCTTATTTCGCAGTAAATTATTCAGATGTTAATTGCATTGTAAACAAAGCCCCTGCTACCTTCCTTTCCTTTCCAATTATCATCATAAAATGTGTGGTGCAGGGAGGAGAAGGAGGAGGAGGAGGCAGAGAGTAGAAGGCCCAAGAGGGAGGCTGGGCTGGTGCTCCAGTTTGGGGGCTTCTAGGAAGAAGGACCCGGTGGTGGATGTCTGGCCTGGAACCGGAGCCCCAGGGAAGACTTCTGTCCCCAGCCTAGAACTCTAGGGAGAGGGGTAGATGTTGGTGGGTCCCTGTCACATGGACGGTACTCCTCTCCCTTTGCCTGTCTTTGCCAGTAGTGAACTGTTTGGAGTCAGCAGCAGGAGCTACAAATGATGGTGTCACCCTTCCTGGGAGGCTGGCTTGGAAGGAAAAGTGTTTGAATGTTGCATAAGCTGCAGTACCAGATGGATGCAGAAAGCGCAGGCCTGATAAAGCCTCTGCATTTAATCTGGGCGCCAGATCCAGCAGGAACTAAGGGAGTATGACTCTCCCAGTCTGCAGCCCACTTCTCTCCCTCCCACAGCTCTGTTCACTGGTGCACATGAGAGTCAAACCAGGGTGAGGCACCAGGGTATGGCGGACAACAGCTCCAAGTGGCTGTTGATGGTGGGCTCTGAATTCACGCTGTGCAGAGTCCCTGTCAGTGCTGAGCTCCAGCCGGCTTCCCCTGTCTTCACTGCTCCCTTTGGAAATGACTGCAGTCCTAATTAAAAGCAATTTGCTTAATCTTGCGGCGTCAGGCAAGGGCTGCACTCCTTGGAGGGGAGGCCTCCTGCCAAGGGACAGAAAAAGCCTTGGATAAGGCGGAGAAAGGATGAAGAGGCACAGAGTCAGGCAGAGGCTGCCCTCTTCTTTGGGCCCCTGTTTGCGACTCCCACACCAGCCCAGCGCTCTCTGCCACAGGGATCAGGGCAGGGCAGGACATCTGCGCTGACTCATTAGAGAGTCACTGAACTTGCCCAGAGATGACCCGTCTCCTGTGAGGCTCCCTCTCTTCACTGTAGGCAAAGGTTTCCAGGACACCCCAGGTAGCCCTTCATGGACAACATGCCAGAAGAAATCTTGGGGCGGTCCCTGCTCCAACCAGCATTTAGAGACATTTGTATTCCCCACAGTACACCCTTAGTCCAACCCTGCCCAGCGATGGACCCGAAGTGAGCTATTTCCAGAGTGCCTCCTTCGTGCCTTCCGTGAGTCTCCATTTCCTTGTAGATCCCCCAGGTGTCCAGATTGCAACTGTTTCCTCAGGCCCCGGTGACCCCAGGGGCTGCTCAGTCCCCTCCCGCCCACGATCTCAGGGAACAGTGAAGATGCTCTGTGTCTGCATCCCTGTCTCTCACCTGTTTAAACTAATAATTAAAGAGAAAATACCACTCAGAGACTTGAAGGTAAAACAGGAAGTCCCACTTCACATAACACTGTCCTTCACTAGCAAAGGTGGCTGTCAGGCAGATGTGCCTGGGAAAAGGGCCCCGAGAGCAGCCTCAACCGCCACCCCCTCATGCTGAGCTCTAGCAAGCTGGCTGTTGCTTTGGAAGATTCATACCAGCTTTGGGCTGGTGGTGAGGGCAGAGACCTTGGTCCTGCGGAGCCCTCACTGCAGGTGGGGGAGGCAGAGGGAGTGGAGAGAGCTTTGGCTTCTGCCCATGAAGAAAGCATCAGAAGAGCCTCTTGGAAGTCAGTCAGACAGAAGCGCATGGAGGTCTAGCGGGAGCTGTGAGGGATGCGGGCGGCTGCTCCTTCACCCATTCACTGTCACCGCGTCTGTTTATTCCTCCTACGTCAGTAAGCATTCTTTAGGTTCTAGCCCCAGAGGGCTAAGTCCCGGAGGCATCAAGCTGAACAGAATTAGACTCTGGCCCTCAAGGAGATCATGGACAGCTAAGCAAATGGCAGAGCAGCTGGCTCTGTCTGGAACAGGGGCTGCGGTCCAGAGTGTCAAGGGAACATGGGGTGAGCTGGTGTCCGGAGGGGAAGACTTGTGGGGTGAGGGAGCCTGACAGGAGAGGCAGAAAGACACAGGCTACAGGAGAAGGTGGAGAGAGCTTGGAGGGTTTTCCTGCCAGGGCTTTCTGGATGAAGGGGAGGAGCCTTCCCCACTGTACACCCGGGAAATAGGCGGGGTGAATGGAGACTTGTGCCCATTGCACAGCGGTTCTCCAAACAGACAAATAGATAAACAGCTCCAAATAGATAAATAAGCCAATGGATGAACAAACATATAAGTAGCCCAGAATCATTTGCTGGCAGAACCAGTAGTGATAGGTGATTAATGGCCCACTTGGCTCGGGTGAAGTAGCAGCATGTGTTTGGGGTAGCTCAGAACGGAGCAAGTGGACAGTCTCACTGTGTGTTATGGCAGTACCAGGCAATATCCCTATGTCATCTGAATGAGGTTGTTTCTAAACAGAGGTTGAGATTTTCATCATCTGGAATCACTGACAGTGGGACTTTGTTCAGATTGCTCAATTTCTACCTTTGTTGTTTTCTCTTTTAAAATGTCGATGATAATTTAGATATGTAACACTATAAAGTTCCCTAAGAGCTTTCTACCCACAATGTATGTGCTCTTATGACAAATTCTAGTAAAATGGAAGAGGATCATCACTGTGGACTTTTGGTGTAAAGCTTGAGCAGATAATAAGGTAATTTAATGACTCATGCAAAATAGCAATTTAACCAACAGAAATGGCTTCAGGTGTGTTTGGATACTTGTACACATACAATATATATCTCTTAATACCTATTCTGGGGGTCATCTTCATTATAGGATTTTATTCTTAGCCCTATTGTTGGTTTCAGTAGCTCTAGATTCACACTATTATCCAAACTTACAGATTCTGGAGAGAAAAAAGCATCTTTTGCTGGAACGTTCCATCTAAGTCCATGGGTTCACTTTGCCTAAATTAATCTCATTCGCATGTTCTTCTGTGAACCAATCTCTGTGGCTGTAGAGGTGGAACAGCAACTGATTGGCTAGGCTGGCTTTAGGGGATCTTCCTGAAACCACTCATTCATGTTGCCTGGAGATTCTGCCATTCTGGTTGGTGACACCTGGATCATGTGATTTACTCTGAAGCTGGACATGGGGTCTTACTTGACACATGTAAGCTGAGAGTTGGGCAGGACTGGATCCTGAGGGAAACTTCGAGCAAAATTCCAAAAGTATCAAGAAATGAGGATGGGACCATGGAAAACAACAATTATTCACTTCTAATTGCAAAAATTCTATTAGCCACCTGAAGGTAAAATGGAAGTCATGATAATACATATATACTTTCTTTGTCTATCTAACCAAGAGCTTATTTCATCATTTAATCAATATAAAATTATGAGCCAGATATTTTTCCACTCTCTTTTTTACCTCAAGACTTCAGAATTAGTGTGCATTTTACATTGAAGGCCACATCTCAATTAGCATGCTACAAATTTTATCAGAAATTTTTTATCTATATTCAAAGAGCATAATATTATCAGATGAAACACTAGACTCACTTACCAAGGTTGTTCAAAACCTACTCAAAATTATGCCAATAACTAAACCGAATATGAGCTTCTAAATTTAAATTAATTATAAAATAAGATTATTCATCAATGACACTGGTTACATTTCAAGTGCCACCTTTAGTAAGTGGCTGTTGCAGTTATAGTGGACAGCACAGGCCTAAAAGACAGGAAACAGCTAAAATATCTAGAATACCTAGAAAGGTGCATAAGGTGGGAAGGGAACTTAACACGGTGCTCAGTTTCACTGAAAGAGCTAAGTGAGTATTTGCTATGGAAGCACTGGCCTGGATTCTAATCTAAAGAAAAGTTATTTAGTGTTCTCAAGTCTCCATCTTGCTTTTCTTGGTATAAATGGTTATAGCAAGATCTGTGCTTTAGGATCCTGATAAGAATTACTCTCTGTTATGGTTTGTGTCTGGATGTCCTCCCATGACTGTGTCATGCAGTCATGGGGTGGGCTTCTAGAGTTTATGGTTGATTCATGGTCCAATGTTAGGTTTATGGATGTGAGTGCTACACTGGCACTGGGGTGCATAGTTTGCATACAACATAAGGGAGACAAACAGGCTGTTTGCTGCCGCTCCTCCCTTTTAGCTCTTGCTTTTGGTACCTTGTGCCACCTTGCAGTGTTGCTCCTGTGCTATGCCACCCTGCCTTGGAGCCAGCTGATCACAGACTGAAACTTCCACAAATTGTGAGCTAAATAAACCTTTCATTCCTTAATTTTGGTGTTGGGTATTATGTCTCAGCAGAGAGAGAGAGAGAGAGAGAGAGAGAGAGAGAGAGAGAGAGAGAAAGTAATCAAGATACTCTCCTAAAATGGTAGCTATTACTAATTAGTTGAGCTTCAACTTTAAAGCAACCTTTATCTTAAAGCCCTTCTTTACATTTTACATTCAGTAGAGTATCTTTCCCAACTCAGAGACAAACCAAAAAGATAAAAATAAATAAATAAAAGGTGGCAAAGTACAGGATAAATGTAAGTGATCATCTGGTCTTTAGCTTCTTTCTTGGATAAAGAATAGCAGACACTTTTATCACATTATCTCGTTTATATGCAACTTGGTGGGGAAGTCCTTACAACTGATTCTCCTACTGAGCACCAGGGGACAGGGGCTGGTATTTTTTACACCTACTCTGTATCTGGCACTGTGCTAGCTACATTGCACTCATATCTAATTCAGTCCTTCTAATCTTGTGGGCACTGGGTATTAGTTTTCAAGTTTTACAGAGAAGTGACTTTGGCATAAGAACCTCATACAGCACTGCTCAGCTAATAGGCAGCAGGACTAGGATCCAGTCTCACAGATTACAGTAAGAATTAGGTGTAACAGTCAGGTTCCAAGTTAATACTCTGTGGAGGAATTGATTTTTCTCTTAATAGTTATGGCCAGTAGCTCAGTTATTAAAGGGTTAGCTGATTCTTGCAGCAACTACATTTTAATTTCCAGTGAGGAAAAAATAGGAGCCTGGTTCAATTTTTTCAATCTGCTCCCACCTGCAGCAGCCCAAAACTTTGTGAGGACAGAGCTCGCTGAAGTGTGCCTCAGCCCCTGACTGTGTCCTTGTTTTGTGGCTCTTTTGAGTAGAACAGATTATTTTTTACTCCAAGTGGTGTTAATCCCACAGGAATTTCGCTTTAGAAATAAGAATGACATCACGGAGTTATGTACAAAGATGTAACCACAAGATTGACTTTGTCTATATAACAGTGCATTAAAAAAAAAAAGATGGGAGTGTCCGGTGGGAGGGGGTTACACAAATAAATATGGTTGCATTTGCATGATGGGATTGTATAATATTGAGTATAATAGTATAGAAGAATAATTGGTGTAATGAAAATATTCATCATCTTTAGATAAAATGGGAAAAAGATTTACACACCAAAAAGTATGTAAAATATATTTCTATTGAATCAAAACAAAAAAAATAACTTTTATCCAAACAACAAGCATAAGGATGTATGCATTCTAGTATATACTTGAGGCCATTTTTTCCAGGCAATGGCACATGATTAGTAGTTTTTATTTCCACCTTTAGGGGGTCATCTGTTCTTATCTTTTGACAAGGAAAGTTTATGCATATTGGGATCCACACAGGAGCATTTTATATTTAAAGGCATCATTCAGCAAATCAGCTCTACTGTGAATGTGCTGATTTTATAAACATAAGTGTATTAGTGTGTAATTAGTAATAGCCATGGAATGTTTGCTACTTAGACTAGGGGTGTTTACACCATATTTCTGCTCATTCTTACCACACTTTGAAGTAGACGAGATCCAAGTGTTTACCTGGCAGAATGTAAATAGTGCTTAGGGCTCAGGACACTCTTAGGGACTCATGGGGATATTTTAACCTCCTTTAAAATCAGAAGGAACAGATGAATACAATCTAGCTCTACTTATGCATTTTAGTGCCAATGTAATCGTATATACTCATAAAATTTAACTTTTGAAGTTTTTTAACAGAAGAGGACACTGAGCAAGGCAAAAGTGCCATGGACCCACAGGTGCCATAATCCCACCTTGGGGCGTCTCCTGTTTATCAACAAAGAAGTCCAGATCTGGATTGCAAAACTTGCCCAAGTTATCAAGTGGGGGAATCTGAATTCTGCCTCTAGTCTGCTGAGCCTCTGCCTGCTACCTTGACTGTAATGTTACCTTTTAAATGCACACCAGTAGGGCTTTATCACTGCTCCATTTTCCCTGAGGGGACCAGGGGATTCACAAAACTATGCCCCTTCGCTATTATAGCTGCCCTGGCATCCAGGGGATTCTCCAGAGGCCTTGAGTTGATGCCTGTATGGTCAATGTGAGCTGTACACACTTCATACCTCACGCCAATATCTTGTCTGCACCTCTCCACAGAAAAACTAATAGACAAAAGTCTCTGAAATAAAAAGTAAATCTTCATTTATAATAACTGGCTAGTGAATCTTCACCATGTTAGCAGCTGCATGATGGAATCAAATTAGTTTTCTGTCCATATTAGTACCAGACACAAAAACCTGAAAGAATGACACTTTTAAAAACTATCTACCTAAAGATCTAATTTCTGATCAAATAATCACAAGTTACAAAGATAAGAAAGGAAAAGTGAGATGAGAAATGAAAATTCAATACAGCTGAGCTGCTGCTTCCCAGGAGCTTCTGCATTTTGATGGGGCTGGCCATGGTTCAGGAGTTGATAAGTTTCAGTTGTAAAGGAGCAAACAGCAAATATTTTGGGTTTTATGGGCCATACAGTGACTGCCATACCTGCTTAGCTCTGTGCAACAACATAAAAGCACCATGTCCATTTTGTAAACAAATGAGTGTAATGGTACTCCAATAAAACTTTATTTATAAAAACAAATGGTGGGCCAGATATGGCACATGGACTATAGTTGACCAACCCCTGATGATTGTTCTTATTGCCATTCTTGATCCAGGTAATTCCTTGGAATGAACAAATTACTGTGCAATTGAAATTTCCCCAAACTCTTCATTGTGGCTTCTGGTCCCTTATTGTGGGGCTCTGACTTCTCAAACATCACAGCTTCCAGGCCTTGCACAGACTGGGACCTTCTTTCTTCTCTGCACATAAGCCAAGTTCACCTCCACTGCATCTCCTTTGTTATTGTATGGTTCCCCCACACACAACAGGCTCATTAAATTTAGCAAAGAAAAAAATACAAGATGCTCAAATTTGGATTTCAGATATACACCTAATAATCCTTTTCATCTAGGTGTATCCTGGCTGATGTTTGGAACATGTTTGTTTAAAGAAACTGTTTGTATGCAGTTCATGTTTAGCTAGATGTCCAATGTTTTGTTTGCCAAACCTGCCCTGGAATGCTCCACCTCTTGGCCTTGATGTAGCTACCTGGTTCTTGTTTTCCTGTGTAAATGGTACCCCTCCCAGCATCTCTGCCACCTGCCCCGTGTAGCTGCTTTCTCCTCCCCAGCACTTTATTACTTTAAATATCTTATTCCCATCATATCTAGTATTATCTTGTGTATTTGTTTACTTAACTGACATAAATCTTTCTGTAGGATCAGGGGCCTTTCATTCTCCAGTATATCCTGAGTATATTCCCCAGTATATCTAGAACAGTCCCTCACACATAAAAAACCTTCAGTAAATATTTGTCAAACATGTAGACAAATGAATGAATAAAGGATTTTTAAGTCATGTTCACCCAAAAGCTAAGTGTGCCCCAAAAGCCTGGGGATATGAGCAAAGCTAGCATCTGTTAAGCCCCAAGCAGATACCAGGTATGACCCAGCTACTTATTTTCTCTCTCCTAGACACTGAAGGTTCATAACACAAGTGTGTTTAAAGAAATAGATACAGGGGCTGGGGGTATAGCTCAGTGGCATAAGCGCTTGCCTGGCAAGTGCAAGGTCCTGAGTTCGATCCCCGGTACCGGAAAAAAAAAAAAAAAAAGAAATAGATACAGAGGTCCCTGAAATCTGCAGGGTCTGGGCAGCACACGAACAGAGGTGGGACGCAGATCCATTCTTCTACCCAAAGATCCTAGAAAGCCCAGGAGTCCTAAAATGGCCTGTGAAAAGCAAATGTGTGGGTACCTCTTTAAATTTCATTTCATTGGAATATTAATAAGCTCAGAAAAAATCCAGCCCATGTGAACAGCAGAAGGGCTTTTAGCTTGATGTCACTGACTAAATAACTTCTTTTAAGCTAGCTACATAATAAGAGTCTCAAAACAAAGGGTCATGAAAACAAAATAAAGCAAAGCAAAATAAATACGTTAGCCAGCTTCATGTCCCCAGAAATCTCTGTCCTGCACACAGGATCAACAGTGATCCTACTCTACCATACTCCTATGAAAGAGCCACAGACCCACCTTTGTTAGGCTTCCTGCCTCTCCTCTGAATGTCGATCGGTTTTCCTTCAGAGGCTGTGTCTTCCCATCTGAGAAAGCCAAGAAGCAGAGGAAGTTTAAGTGTCTATTCCTCAGGGAAAGAATCCAGGCTAAGAAGGTTTCAAAGTCTGTGATTCCAAATGTCTTGTGTTCTGGAGATGGCAAAACTATGAAGACAGTAAGAAGATCACTGGTTACCAGGTATGAGGGTGAAGGAGGATGAACAGGTGGAATGCAGAGGAATTATAGGACAAGGAAACTATACCATCTGATGTTATGGTGGTGGAAATGTGTCATTAGACTTTTGTCCAGACTCACAGGGTATACAGCACCAACAGTAAACCCAAATGGAAACTATGGATTTGGGCAATTCTGATACGGCAAAGCAGGTTTACTCACTGTAACAAACATGCCACCCTGGCACAGGGGTGTTGATTACGGAGGAGCTACACGTGTGTATCAGTTAGTTTTCTTGTCTCTGGGACCCAATTCTCAGCACCCATGACTTAAAGGAGGAGAGGGTTAATTTGGCTCATAGTCCAGGGAGTTCTGCCCATGGTCCCACCTCCAAGGCAAAAACATCACAGTGGAAAGGCCTGGTGAAGCAAAGCTGTTTAGCTCCTGGCAGCTGGGAAGTAGAGCAGAACAGTGCCAGAGAGGAAGGGGCAAAGGATAGACTTAGACTCCAAGGCCACATCAACATGACCCTCTCAGACACACCCATAGGTGTGCCCCACCAGTCTTCAAGAAGGCTCCTAACTCAGTGAAGCTGTCAGAATGAATCCTCCTACTTGCTGTGGGAACAGAGGTATAGATGGGCAATCTCTGTACCTTCAGCTCAATTTGGCTGTGACTCTAAAGCTGTTCTAAAATCAGTAAGTAATATCTTAAAGGGGGAAAAAAAAAAAACAAAGAAGTCTCAGTGCCCAGTCTCTTTTCTTAGTGTGTGGAACAGGAATGGGCATGTTGTTGCTGTGACACGTGAAATGTGACAGTGTTCACCTCATCCCAAAGTGGGTGCCCTGTCCTTTGGTGGCCTCATGCCCACAAAATCACGTATAAAGTGACACACACTTTGTTTGCCATCCAAGAACACTGATGCACATCTATAAACTGTACATCTGAAGGATCCGTCTTATTGATTTTCTTTCCTCCGAGTGCCTCTGTTGGAAGGAACACACAGTCTGTGTCTGCCTCCCACCCCACAGGCATATTATTGGATTACCACAGTTTCAGAGGGGCTCGCCACAGCCACTGCTGCGTTCTGCTTCCCGTAAAGAAGATGCAGGAGGACTGTCAAATAGGTTTGAAAAGAAAATCATGTGTAACAGTCTAAAAAATTCTTGGGATTCACTGGTTCTTTCTGGACTCTCCATGCAAAGAAAGAGTGGGGAAAAGAATATATATATATATATATATATATATATATATATATATATATATAAACATATCATATATATAGAGGTATAAAATGCCTTTGATCATGAAAGAAAACAAAGTTTGCAAAGCAGGATGGACAGATAAGAGTGACACACAAAACAGGTGTGTGGTACAGCTGCCTCTTGCCTCCTAAAGCCGTAGCCCTGATTATGGAGATGTCTTCCTCACCCCATGGCAGGTCCAGTGCAGGCTGCCCTCTGAATTCTGCCATCTGGGATGGAAATCTCCCTGGCTCCAGAGGTTCATTTGAATGGGTTGTTCTTATTTTGCTTGCGTGCTTCTTCTAAAAGAAGCTGGTCAGATGCAGCACCTTCAGAGCAGATGTCATAGAAGGTAAGAGGTGGTGAACACAGGCAGGAGAAAAATGCTGGCTCAGGGTGGCTCCGTCTGGAAATCTGAAATGGTGTTGGGCATGGCACTGCCTTCTCACCTCGAGGTGTGAGTACTCGGGGTCTGATGCTGGGGTCTCTCTTGTACTTCGTGCCCCAAATGCCCCTCACCACTGGTGTCCTGTTTTCTCATCTTCGCATTTGCGCTGATTCTCCTGTAAGGAAAATGTGGAAGTTGTGACACCAGAAGCGGACGGCCTGTTCCACGGAAGTGTTCAGTCCCAAGGTTTCCTTCCTTTGAGCCCCCTCACAGTCTCCCTGGATGGCAGGCAGCCAGGAGCCTGAACTGCTATGTTTGAGCCAAGCTGCTCCTTGAGCACCCAGCCCCACGCCTGCCATGGCTGCTGACCGAGTCTACCTCACTGCATGCAGGAGTGTTCCTGCCTCCTCCTGGAGAGACATTAATTCCAAGCTAGGTCCACATTTAGCTGGGTGCATTTCCTGTGCAAACATTGCTGACATTTATGAAATCTAATTTAATAAATGTCTACGATATAGCGCTCATTAACATACTGCAAAATAGCTCTGGAGTAGCCCATTTTCATCAAATAAATTGTTGCTGCTGTTACCACAGGGTGATCCTTTATTAAGGGGAGGCTGTGTGACACCAGGTAGAGCCCCAGGTTTGTGGGGCTGGGTAGGAGGCTCGCACAGCTCTCTACCGTGCTGTGAGGGGGCTGAACCTCTCTGCCTTTGCTCCTCATACAAGAAGATGAAAAATCGCTGATCGTACATCAGCCCTGTAAATCTTACCGACAATAAGTTACAGAACCTTGTGTCCTTACATATGGTGGGTGCCCAGGGATCATACCACCACATGTGAGCAACAGTTTCTGGAAGGGGAAGAAAAGAAATTCTGTTGTATGTGAAAAACTTCTAGAACTGTTTTCTGAGCCTCAAGTAAACAGGCTTCTTGCTCTTCCCCCTCCCCCCACCCAGGTTTTATTTTATTATATTTTATTTTATTTTATCTTGTTTTATTTTACTTTTAGTTTTACTTTTTTACCGTTACTTGTCCTCAGCCCCTCACCACAGGGATGCTTCTTTCTATCCCAAATTACTATCAGAAGCACTCCCAGCACGCTCATTAGAAAATTTCGTGGTTCACTCCACTCCCTTTCTGTCTGTCACGCAGGATGACTGGGTAATCACCCCAGCCAAGGCAGGCCACAGGTACTCGGGACTTCTGTGGACAGAACAGGGGTTCTTCTATTCTCTAGAGGTGCTCCCAGCTGACCACGAGTCCCCAGCCTGACAACTGTCCCCAGCTAATGAGAGATGTCTGTTTATTTTTAAAACTCAACTCCTTTTTTATGTCTATCAACTAAATTAAAGGCGACAGGAGAAGATGGTCTCTGAAACCCAGGGAGTTGGAGCCTAGGTCTTTGACACACAATGCAATGGAATCAAACAGCTTCAGGCCGGCAAAGGAAGCCAGCCTCTCCTTTCTGACTTAGGCAGTTGCACACTTGAGACATGAAAAATTGTAAAGTCTTTTTCTGGTTGAAGAAATGTGTTGCCCATTGTGTCTCAGACTGGTCTAGGGGCTGTACAAATCACTCACTCCTGGACAAGGTGGCTGGAGCAAGGTCTCTCCAGGATGAAGCCCAGACAGAGAACCCCTGCAATTTATCAATTTCTAAGAATTCCCACTTCCAGGCTCAAACACGGCCACTTTATCATGGAAGTAATGGTGCACCGGGTCTCCTCAGCAATGTCTTATCTGGACCCAAGAGGGGACACTCCTTTCCTGAGATATTTCTCCAAAAGGCACAAACAAAATCAAGCTCCTGGTATTTGGTCAACAAGAGAAAACGCTTGGGAAGCCAGGCAGGAAGTTGCAGGCCTGAGTGGGGAGGGAAGGGATGAAGCTCTGCAGTAGCAGAGAGGGAAGATGGCCAGTCAGATGCGCACCAACCTCTGCTCTTTCCCTCCTCTCCTCTTCTTCCCCCCCCCCGGGGCCCCTGGAACCCCACCCAGAATAACATACTGCATCCAGAAGCTGTGCCTCCTTCTTAGGCTCTGGTTGGGAGAGGGAGAAAGTTCACCCCGCAAAATAGGACAGAGATGGGGGCTGGAAGGAACCCTCTTGATCTTTGGCACTGAGTATCAGACAGACTGACTTTGTGCTATTCTTATGCTAATTATTTTACCAAGTGATATTTGATTGTTTCTATAAAAGGTTTATGTCAGTGTAACTCACCACAGGCTTTTTAAAGACCTCAAGATGCAAGAAAGAAATGCACCCAGAGTCCATTAAAGAATTAGGTTCTATTAATGCCCGAGTCTGTTGAAAGGGGCAACAGGCACCTCCTCAGCCACAAAGGAAATCTACAGTGGAGCTCCCCTTGCTTAATAAATTTTTCTCCAAGAGGGGAGAAAAAAAAATTCCTCTCATTTGTGAGATTGTTTCTTAACAAGTTTGAGGAATTCTAGGCATTTTGAAAACAGTATGTTTGTCTAGATTCTGTTTTCTCTAACATGAAAATAAAGCCACATCTCTGTAAGTCAGTCTATTATGGTAGGCGTAGTAGTTACTGCTGTAAGACTTCACTTGCAAAGAGAAAACTACTGTTTTCAGTCCTCTAAAAGACAACAACATAAAACTTCTGGATCTCTCCTTTATCCATCCAGTAATGGTCACAATAAAGCACTAAATAAAATAAAACCCAAAAAGTAGAAAAGATGTTGTGAAGAGTACAACAGATACTGTGAAAAGGAAAGAAATTGCCCAAAGGGAAGGAACAACTCGGCTGAGGGAAAGGAGAAGAGAAAGAAGGGGAAAATATATATGTATATACAAAGATCGCTGGGGTAATTGTACTGTTTATGTCTATTGGTTTATTGAAAGAAACAGTTAATGCTTAAATTTTGTTACCAATTTTGCATGCTTATATCTGGTCATCTGAACAACTAATCTGAAGACAACAATATGCAATGTAAGAACCATTGGTGAGCTCCTACCATCTTGTTCAGTGAAGCTCTGAATCATTTCTAATATTTTTTACTAATTTTATTCTCATTTATGGTTTGATCAATCTTGCATTCCTATATCTGGTAATCTGAGCAGTCTCACTGAAGATAACAACATGCAACACAACGACCATTGTTAATTTCCTATCCCCTTGTTTTGAAATTCTGTATCGTTTTTATGTTGCTTTGTTTTTATCTTTGTTGTTGTTGTTTTGTTATTTTTTTTCTTTAAAGTAAAAAAAAGAGAGTCACAAGGCAACAATATGGTGTCCCCAACTTTATACCAAACCAAGAAAAACCACCCAGGTTATCCTAGTCTTTTTGATCGATAGTCTTCTAACTCCAGCTCTTGTTCTTGGAGATAACCGATGGGAGTAGGAATTTGGGGCCCTGCATCTTTGCGGATGAGGTTTAGCTATTTCTTCTCTCTTGTTTCTATTTCTTCATCTGGGTGGACACTTCTGGTTGAAAAATGTGTACAACTTTCAGCTTTAAAAATATGATTCCATGAAAGTCACACTGCTTGCTAATCCTTTTTCAATTTAATCATCAGCCACTTCCTTTTTTCTCATTCTTCGAATGTATTGTATCACTGTGAAGAAAAACAAGCAGTGGTATTTCAAAGAGTTTATAAAAATAAAGTGTGTTTATCCCACCCATCTCTCTATCCTGGGATGTCGACACAGATCCTAAATAGAGAAGCTACCCCTTAACTCAGGGGAAAATGACTGCATGGGGATAGGTCAGTCCTATCTCTGAATCCCTGAGGGCCCCACAGAACACTGCAGAATCCAAGGTGGCTCAGTGCACCACCACCCGGCCTCTGATGCTAGAGGCTCAGCCGTCTCCTGGTGGTGTCCCTGTCTGTAATGATTAGCAGTGAGTAATCATCCTGCTTCCATCCTGCTGGCTCAGAGGCACACACAGCAGCTGCTTGTAGCCTCAACCGAGCACATCCTCTCTGTCTCTGCTGCCGGGCAGGGACAGGTGCTAGATAGGTACCCAGACACATGGCTTTTCGCTGAAAAGAGATAGAAAAGGCCGTATCAAATGGATGGGTGCATAGTGGGAAGCAGAGGAAGTTCTGAACAACAGGAATCCTGAGCACCCGGACCCTCTCCCTCCCTCCTTTCCTTCTTCCTCCAAGGATTTGACTTTCCATCTTGTGCCCACCGAGGTGCTAAGTGCACCTTAAAGACCTTAAAGCTGAGGACAGTTCTGCTTATGTGAGCTTGGGTAGGGTGTGCAGATGTGCCCTGCTCTAGAATAGTAGCTCTAGAAGTAGGACTTCTACCCCTCCCCTCTTTCAGGACACATCACTCCTGAGGTTAGGGGTGGACAGGACACTGATTGTGTCCGTTGAAATGTGAAGAGACATAGCTATGTCACTATGGACAGAAAGCTGGTACAGGCTTCTCCGTAGTTTTTCTTCCCCTACCCTGATGACCAAAGACATCCTATTAACATGCAAGTGCCATGAGATTCGAGTAATTTGGAAGCCAGGACAACACATGGACGAGTATGGCCAAGGAGTGGCCTGATCCACTACTTGGATTCTATGTGCATTTGTTTCTTTGTTTTAGCCCCTGCAGGTGTGGAGATTGTTAGTGCAGCGTGAGGCAGTATGTCCTGAAGAATGAAACTGCATTCTGATCTTGACTTTCACCCAGACCTCCTTCATGGCTTCTCCTTTGGCCACACCTTCCCTGTGGGCCTGTGCTTTTCCCACTAGGTTTTGATCTCCTTGCCAGAGGAATCTATGTCTTATCTGCCTCTATATCCCTCGCTCTTCAGGAGCTCAGCCAGCATGTGCCAAGTGGGTGAAAGAGGGGTGAGAGAAATGTCTGCAGCTCCAGAGCCGGCCAGAGCTCTGCCAGCCTCTGGCACTGACCTGAAAGACACAAAAAAATGGACTAGTGAGCTCCGACTGGAGGGGTTTATCTAGCTAATGAGAGGGTCAGGAGTTGAACTCAGGTGTATGGGCCACCCCAAAAAAAAAAAAAAAAATCAGCACACCCACTGACTTCCCTAGATTTGCCTTAACTGTCTTTTCCTGTGAGCCATGTGCTGGGCGATGTGCCCCATCGCCCACCATCCAGAGTCCAGATTGCCTGAGGGGAAAGACTGCCAATCATAGTATGACTAGGAAGGAGAACTAATATTATCTGCATATTTGCTAGGATATTACCTGGGTGTCAAATGCATCTATTACTGATATATGTTATTTCATCTCATTCTTGTAACCTACAAAGCAGATACAATCCTTATGTGGGGTTAAAGAGAGAAAATATGGCTCAGGGAGGTTAATGGATCAAAGTCACGTAGCTGATACCTGACTCACCCTATAACAACTCTTATCATGCATCTTTCTGGAAGGAATGTGTGTGTGTGTGTGTGTGTGTGTGTGTGTGTGTGTGTGTGTGTTTAACAAAGAGACAGACACAGAGAAAAGTTCTTGGGGGCTGGTAGTGACATTAGGAATAACTTTTCAGTGCTGACTGTTTATCCAAGTTTGTCACTTGTGTTTTTACAGGAAGCTGTAAGGACTTCCTGCTTTAACTCTCACAGATGCTGGCCCTGATAATTCCCCTATTTACATACCTACCGGGCAAGGCGAAGCCCTGAGCTGCTGACTCTTGTGGGATTTCAGGACAAGCACTGATGGATCACCTCCTCTCTTATTATCTCCCTACAGCCTCCTAGAACTCTGGGCTGTGCATGGGGGAGGGGAAGTTTCCTCCACCCTTAGTGCCCGAAATGCAGGCTTGTACAGGCCTTCCCCAAATAACTGCACAGCTTAGCTTGTAACAGTGGTTCTCAACTGGGGGTGATCCTTACAACTTGGGGGAATCAGCAGAGAATGCTACTCCATTTCCTACTATACACAAGATAGACACTATAAGACACAACAGCTCAGCCTGTATCCACAGTGCCCAGCTGGAGAAATTTTGCCTCAAATACTTTATAGAACATTCAGAGAATAGGGCTGGAACTTGAACCTATGTCTTCTAGGGCTGAGGACACCCCATGATGGAGGAAAACTAATATGAGGTCCCTGAAATATGAGCCTGTCTCCAAAATCAGTACATGGTGCCTTCTCACCTTCTCACACTTGCTGCCACCTTGACCGTGCCCTTGATAGTGTCAGCCGACCCCTTCTCTAAAACCAGCTAATCTCACCTTTGGGGTCTTTGTATCTATACCACTGAGAGATGTCTTTGTTGCATAGTACGTTTAAGCTTTATTTATAAATCAATTCAGGTCACAGGCTTCTGAATGTCAAGTCCTGCCTAATTCATCTGAGGCTGTTGGGATATGTTTAACTTGTTAAGAAGACACTTTGTGTTTTTCTTGTGGTATGTGCTAAACATGCACAAGGAAATAGGAACAAGGCATAGCACAAGGTGAGCTATTTTAATAGCAGTAACCTCCAGCCTCCAGCATTTACTGAGGGCCTCCTACCATGTGGGCAGCATTTCATCTCCTCTGACCTTCTAGTGGCCCTATGAGATATATTTTACTGAGGGGTACAGCAGACACACAGGTCAGACTCAAGTGTGGGTGGAGACTTGGAAAAGAAGTGGCAAAATGGTTCAGGGTGTAAGAGGCAGATGGATCAGCAAGAGCCTTGCAGAACCAAAATCAGGGTGGGTCTAGAAAAGTTCAAAGAGGTCATTCAGTAAATAGACAGCACTGGGGGTTGATCAGATGTCTGCATCCCACAGATGAACCTTATAATGCCCAGCTAAAACTCAGCTCGGTTCACAGAAGCCTCCATCCCTCCACTCAAGTCGTCAAGCCATTTAAACAAGTAGTCTGACCGGATGCCTACCTTCCACCCAACAGCAATGGCTAGGGCTTTCTCCAGTGCTGATGGCAAGGCATACTTTGGAGTGTTCCTGAGCTGACATTGATGTTGGTTATTCAACATAAAAAGTGCAAGGTGTGGATACTGGGAAGATAACTCAAGTGCTGGCAGCACAAGAATCGTGATTATTTAGACCAATCCTCAGGCCAAGTCAGTAGGCTATCAAATCTAACCAATTAGCCAATGCAGGTCACTTACTGAAGTTATGTTCTCCTCTTGATCATGTGAGGGACAAAAAATAATGATAATGGTGAAGTTTCAGCCACCAGGACTTTGAAGTCTTCTGGGGAACTTGTAAGGTAAACAAAATCAAAGACACAATGAAAACTCACCAAATAGTGACTATGATAGGGAAGCCACAGTTGACATAGGGAGGGATCGATGTTAGCTATGAGGGCATTTCCTTTGACACCAGGTAAAGATCTCCGTGACCAATATCTCAGGAAAAGTCAAGAGATGCTAAATTCTTATCTGTTCCAGACTCTAGAACACCAGGTAAGGCCCCTCCTTGCTTGGGCCCTGCCTTCCTGCAGAGGGTCCCCACTGGCCTCCATGCCTCCACCCAGGCCCACTTCAAGCCCAAGCCAAGCCCTATAGGCCAACCCCAGCCAATAATCTCATCCTGGTTCCTTGCTTTGGCCACAATCTTGGATATGTGAGAATGCTCCTCCTTCTTCTCCGAGATGATCAGCTCTCCATGCTTCTCACGCGAGCAGCTTCAGTGCTTCCTCTTCCTTGCATTCTTCCTATGAATATCTGCCATGTTCTTTCTTGTCCGCTTTCATCACACACCGCAGCCCTCTGAGTTATTGGTCGACTCTTTCAAGAGGATGTAAGCTACTCCTTATGAGCACGGATCTGTCTAACTGCTCAGTGATTCCTCTGTATTTGTAACCTCTGCGTCCATAGAATCAACCAACCACGTGTGGAAAAGGTCCACAAAATTTGCAATTGTAGAGAACAGGTAGAGGCTTTTATCCCGCTCTTATTCTCCAAACAATATGGTGAGACCATTCACATAGCATTTCTATTGTGTGCTATAAGTAATCTATAGGTGGTGTAAATAGAAGGATGGACAAGGACCATGCTGTTCTAGAAGGCACTGAGCATCTACAGATTGTGATATGCTCAGGGGTCCTGGAACAATGTCCCAGGAATACTGAGGGGCAATTCCACTGCCACCCAAATATATAACTAACTGCATGTGGCTATTTAACTTTAAATTAATTACGATGAAGGAATATTTAAAAATGGAGATCCGCAATGATGCCACCCATACTTCAAATGCTCGGTAACAGCTGTGGCGTTGGACAGCACACACATAGAACATTTCTGTTACCCACAGAACAGCACAGCTATGCCAGCTGCTAAGCCCCTTTTCCCACCCCTGTTTGCACCTCTTCATTCCCCATAAGTGTGCTGTGGTTGGCTTTTGGGTGACTGAACATTGCTGCTTCTTCAGCGCCCATAGGGACAGACAGGTTTGGCAAGCCGGGGTTTGCGCCCACAGTTACTGTTCCGTGTAAAGCAGGTCATTCCTCATGGGTGAGCATGGGCCCTGCAGAAAGCCCAGTGGTAGCTGTGTTAGGACATATAGGTACCTGTCTCAGGAAAAGCCGAAGCCAAGCTACCAGCGAGCTGCGCTCAGCTCCAGCAGGCTACGCAAGGTGCACAAGCATCTGGCAGGCTGCGAAACACAGATGTCCCCAGCCTTTAATTGAAAAAGTTCTGAGTGAGCAGAAAAAGAACAGCACTACTGGAGAGTCTTCTTGCACAAGTTTCTTGAGGGGGGACAAAAAGAAAATGGCTACTTCCCTTCTGTAGGATTATTTAGTTCGCTGATTCAGTTAAAAACATCTACTGAATCCCAAGGTCAGTGAATTTCAAATGTTATTTTTTCCTCTTTAAACTGAATCTCTCAAATATTGGCCCAATTTATAAAGCACTTAAAAAGAGTTTCTGCCCAGGCTGAAAATGGGGAGAGGAGCATGGACCCTTCTCCTTTGGTCCCTCCAATGCCATCTCATGCATAGACCCAGGGGCACCAGCACTGCACAACTTGCAGTGGCCCTGTCTGTCTCACCCTTTGGGTGGGTGGAAGCATAAGCAATTTGCAAACAGGGGTCTATGTGCAATCCAAGTTTTTACAAAAACACAATAAAATATGCATTTTCTACGATTATAAAAATCTGTGTATTTCTGCAACTCTTTCCAACATGCAGTGTTCCTTATGTGATAACTCATCCATTCTTCTTGAGAAAAGTTGGGAGGAACCCTTTGGATTGAGGGGCTCTTATGCCTTTCTCTACGTCTAGCATTTAATTTCTGGCACACAGTAGGTGCTTAATCTGCTGCTTGCGGGTGGAGAAGGAAGAGAGGAAGGGAAGGGAGGAACAGAGAGGAAGCCCATGGGAAAAAGGAGAAGGGGGAAGGGAAAGAGGAGGGAGGGAAAGAGAAAATAAGGGACTGTGTTGTATCATCATTAGTTGCAGTTCACAGGAAAAGAACCCGAGGTTTAGCCTGTTATGCAATTTATTAAAAACCAATTAGCCGGGGATATAGCTCAGTGGTACAGCACCTGCCTCGCAGGTGCAAGGTCGTGAGTTTGATTCCCATACCAAAGACAAATAAATAAATAAACACCAATGAAATGGTAGGTAAGTGAGCCACAAAGTGAACCCATGTCTTTTTTGGGGGGAGGGCAGTACCAGGAACACTGGGAATTGAATCCAGGGCCTTCACTGAGCTATATCCCCATCATTTAAAATTTTTATTTTGAGACGGGGTCTTGCTACGTTGCCCAGGTTGGGCTCAAACTTGCAATCCTCTTGCCTCAGGCTCCTAGGATGCTGGATGCTGGATGCCGGATGCCGGGATTACAGGTCTGTGCCACCATACTGGTTCTAAGTGCCTGCCCTTAATTAACCATCACTCTGCTTGTCCTCTCAATGTATATTTTTCAGGTAAAACACCATAGAGCTTGCTCATCTGATCACCCCCTCCTATGGCATGGCCTTCATAGAGTATAAACAGTAGGAAGAATTCTACCTCTCTCTGAGGTCCTCTCCTTTTGGGGTCCTCAGTGCTCACTCTGCCCCTGTAATGAGCACTCCCTCCTCATCCCTCAGTTATAAATTGAAGCCTGCACACAGGGAGGAAATTAAAGGTGCCTCAGCCAGCATCAGGATGGCCAAGACCCTGGAGCCATGCAGCCTGAGAAGTTTCCAAGGAGTGGCTAAACTGGATCAGTGTTTAAATTCAAGTGTGTCAGGTCGCAGGGAGTATTCTTATGCATGTTCCATTTCTATAATGAAGCTGTGTGTCTGGAAGTGGGGAAAAAACTTTGACAAGGGGAAAAAAATGAGTGATACCTCACATCCCTGAGATCACCGGCGGGACTGCCTGACACAGGCTGAGCTGTTTTAATGGGTCGTGCTGTGGCCATGATGTTAGGAATAATTAAACCGTGTGTTCAGCGAAATCCCAATAGCAGGAACACAATTACTTGGCTTCACCCTCAACCCAACACACACACACACACACACACACACACACACACACACACACACAGAAGCATGCACAAACTTTCAAAGGGCTTGTAAGAGAACAAAGCACAGTTTTTACTATCACAAAATCTTTATGGATCACCATCCTTGAGGTGAAGTTACATCCTTTATGGTCACATTTTGGTAGTTTCCTTAAATTATTGAAGGCATTTCATAGGGCCTGCGTTCTTGGAACAGAGCTGGGAAAGAGCCCCCCATCCCCCTTCTGGAGGTGGGTTAATGATGGTGTTCCTTGCGCAATGCGTCCAGGACACCGAGGTTAATAAAACCCGTAGCTCTTCTTCATGGGTACCAGGGGATGGTTAATGTTCAAGCTTGTGCAGGACCTCGGCTTAATGTTCCACATGAAGGATCGCACTGCCAGATGATACCCTCTCTGGTACCAGCCTCACATATTAACGCACGCTGGAAGGGCTGAACAGGCCAGAGAAGTTAGGTGTTCTGTGCTCCTCGCCCGGCGGGGTGTCATGAGCTGGCGGTCCTGTGCCCTGTTGTCTGAGATCAGCCACTCTGTTTGCATAGCGTATCCAGTAAGGAGGTGGGAGAGCCATGTGCAACCCCTGACCTGCTGCCCCTTCCTGCTCTTGCCATCCTAGGGCATGTGTACATAGGAGGTCCAGGGGCTGTACAGTAATGCATCAGTTGTATGGGTCATGGGAAATTGGAATCCAGTCCAAGTTTTGCTATGGATGGAAGGTTTGCACCCCCTACCCTAAATCCACACACTGGTACCCTAAACCCTCATGTGATAGTAGTGGAGGATGGCACCTTGGGAGGTGAAAAGTCCTAGGAGTGGAGTCCCCACAGATGGGTTGGTGCCTTTATGAAAGAAGCCCTGAGGTGATTGCCCTAGCCTTCCTTTGAGGATGAAGGCAGGAAGTAGCATTCCTGACCTGGGCAGTGTCCCTGAGCAGACACCCAGTCTGCCAGCACTTGGTCTTAGACTGTCCAGCTCCCACAGCTGTGCAGAATGGATTTCTCTTGTGACAGTCTCTCAGTCAATGCTACGTACTCTCTTCCAGAAGCTCAACAGACTAAGACACAAGCTGAGCCCCTTGCTCTTTGGACAAGCTGCCTAATCACATTGCCTGGGTGTGATTACTGCCAGAAATACCGTCCAGTAGGGTGTAAGGACAAAGAATTCATTTGGGAGGTGACAGCAGAAGAAAGAGCAACAGGTAAGGGTCAGCACAGGAATCACTGGCTGGTGGCTGTTCCAGAGCATCTGACTTGCTATGTCCAGGGACAGAGAGACCAGTAGCCCAACAACCAGAGAAAGCCAAGGGCAGTGAGATTCTGATGATGCTAGCACATGCTAACCAGCAGAATCTAGGGAGGAGAAGAGAGGGGTGGTGTGTGCTACCTGAGGTCCAAAGTTCCTCTCCCAGCTTAGGCCAGCACTTCCTCCTAGTGTTGCCTTGAGGTTAAGTGAAATAATACTCCAGCCCAGTAAATATCAAATAGGACAACTGTTACCCCAAAGAGTGGCTTTATTGCAATTAAGTCTATTATTTAGACCAAGTCAGAAAGCCTGGTGAATTGCCTGCATTTGAAGGGCTTCCTTCAGGATTTTATATTTGGCTATTTTGGAAAATATACTTTTCAATATAGCTGGCATTAAAGGCAATTGCAGGCAGATACGCTACCCATCAAAGTAGCTACCCATCCCCAGTGTGCTTTCCTCTCCAGGACAAGGCAGCAGGGAGGAAGGAGGGACTTCTGTACACCATCTTGAAAGGAGGAGCACAATAAGGTCAGAGGCACAGTCACCGGGGGAGGGTGAATGACTCGGTAGCCAAAAGTGTTGTCATTCCAAGTCTGTGGCCACAAAACCTTCATTTTTTAGATCATTTCAAACTTTGTTTATGCAGCAGAACTGGCCAGTGGGTTTTCCTCCACCCGAGGGAGAAGTGACATCTCTGGGCTCAGCCTCTTACTCAAACTTCACCAGAATACAAGAGCGAGGCCAAAGTTGCCCATCCACCCCTTGGCCTCCTTCTCCTCCCCTGCCATCCCAGGATAAGCCCCTCACAGGAACAGTGGGGCCTTAGACGACATGGATTTACTGCTCTGACATCAATCTGTTTCTGCTATATGTTGTGCTGGGGAGTGCTGGGGACATCTGTATCCAGTGTAAACAGATCCGAAGTGAGGCATTAGAGCGGGCTTCTGGGACTTGACGTTTTCAGGGCCCAGTGATGCTTTTGCACCTGGTGTGTGTCCTTGTGGTCTCACACTACCCAGCAGTGCCTGCCATCTGTGAAGGCTTCCTAAGAACATGTCGAGTGCAGAATGAGTGAGCTGAAGAATGCATGTGGAAATGCACATGGAGGTGAGTGAGAAGGGACTCATTTCTAACAGGGAAACAAAAACAGATTTGGGAATTCAGAACTTCATTCACCACCACCCCTTGAATGGTGCTAGAAACCAGGAAGCCAAATCAACACTGCCATGGAAATTTGCAATGTCCCTTTTTGGTTTTGCAAATTCAGTTCTTGCCTGCTGTCATCCACTGGGGAGACATCCCCAGTCTTACTCACAGTTAAGAATAAATAGTGTTCAGTCTGCTAAAAAAAGGAAAGATCCCGGCACCTCTCACTTCAGCATGTGACATTAATTGACTCTGCAGTGCTCCGTGCTGTGAGGAAAGATGGTCTGGGGGCAGTAGGCAAGAATCAGTCTCTGCTCAGTGCAACCTTCAAATTCTTGACAGGGAAAATTCTTCAAAGTATCCAGACACCAAAATGCATGTTAAGAGCTCCTGCAGATCAGACATCTTCACCAGCAGGTTTTCACAAAGAATGGAAATCGACTGTAGTATAAATTATTTCAAGACAATTACAAGTGTTTCTAGAAGTGCGTGGGGATGTGTGGCCCACACTGTGTGGATGGAGGCAAGTTTGCTTTCATTATCCTCTAATTTCCATCTTTCCCTAGCTCTTACCTTTTCTAGGTGAGAAGCACTCTGCAACGAAGGTTCATTTCTCTTCCTTCCCAGAAGTCCAAGCAACAAAGAAAGGGCATTCTGGGAAATTCTTCTGACCCTCAGGGTCTTGGCCTTCTGGTTTCCACAGTGATGCCTGGCCTTTGAGTCACCCTTTCATTCATTCTTTTTCTCAGTATATCATGAGTGGATACTATGTTAGAATCTGAGATTTCGCAGTTCAGATAGGAGACCAAGCACATAATCTCAGCATGCAACAGGTCTTGCTTGCATGCAGAGGCCAGTGGGCAGCTACTCCATCCTGGGCATCAGGCAGGACCTTGAACACCTGGAATTGACTAAGGCCTAAGGAGTAGCATTTAGAAGGCAGAGATAAGACAAGCACGGACCACAAAGTGATTTCTGGCAGCAGGCAAGTCATGCCCTGGCAGGTGGGTCTGAAAGTCCAGTTGTAGTATCTTCACCTCTCCTGGATGCAGAGTGGTCCTGATGCCAAGGCCAGTAGGTGAGGTGCCTTACAAGGACACTAGGGAGAATTCTTACCAGACTTCTTCAGTTGCTATCCCTGGCAAAAGCACACAATTTTACACACATATTCATGTAGCCAACACTGACCCCCTACCCTTCTCCACACCTTGTCTTAGCTACTGGCAGTGGGGAGCTGAATGAGACAGGCTCCCTGCTTTTATAACTCATGCAGTTCAGGGGAACCAAGATGAATTCCTGAATCGCGCATATTAAATAGACACTCCAGAACACGCTGGCTACTTTGCCTGACCTGGTATGATATCTGGAGGCCCTCACTACAATTATTCACATTCCAAAGAGGAGGAAATAAAAGTGCAAGTGAAGTCAGCCACAACCTCAGAGTCAGAGTCCATCTCTGAGTGTCAGGATTTCACCCAGAACTGCCTGACACATGTCCTGTTCCCATCCATCCTGGAACAGGACCCTGGTGAGTAGGAAGAGATGAGAGGCTCCAGGAGGTCCCCCTACATGCCCAACCAGACCTCCTGTGACTTCTGCACTGGCTCTGACGATGCAGGTGAAGGGGTCTGTCTCCCCCAGCTCTCGGAGCTCCTCCTAGTGGGCCAATTTCTGCACTGAGCCTCTAGGGAGAGGGGAGGAGAAGCAGAGGTGTTACCATCTTGCCCCATCTCCAAAGCGTCCGTTTTCCCCTCGGCCTGATGCCAGCCCTAGGGGCTCTAGGGACCTGCCTTGCCAGGCAGCTGGCCTCTTTGGCCCTTATCTGACCCCACCCCTGGCACCTTCAACCTTTCTCCCCACACTTTGCTGGCTGACCTTGGCCGGTCTCTGGCCTCAGCCTGGCGCCAGCCCTGCTCCTGGAGCTGGGCCAGGACATGCCCCATGCTTGGCCCCTCCCTGGGTCAACTCTGCCACTGAGCCTCACAGGGCAGCCCCACACTAGGGTTCTCAAGAGCCCCAGTGCTCCAGGAAGGCTAGCACAGGCTCTGAAAGGACCAGGTGAGCCTGGTGCCTCCCTTTCCCTCTCTCTCCTGGACTTTCACCTCACAAAGCACCTTTACCCCACGTGTTTCTGTCCTCCAGCCACTTTGGCGGAGTGACACTCATAGTGTCACCTTGTCCTCAATTTTTCTCTAAAAGACCCTATGTGGAGAAGACCATCATGCCCCCATCTTACAGATAAGTAAACTGAGGCTTGGAAAAATTGAGTAATCCTGCTCACAGCCTCAAGATAGCTAGCTAGTGACAGAGTCTAAATTCAAACCCAAGTTTGTCTGATCCCACAGTCATAGTTCTGGCTACTCTGTAGTTTGTAACTTTGGATAGTTGCTTATCTTATCCTCTCTTGACCTCCCTGTTCCTGGCTATAAAACGGAGACAGCAATAGTGCCCATTTGTCAAGGCTTCTCTGAAGATTCAGTCCTCTGACCCATGGCAAGTCAGTGGTAACTGACAGCTGGGAATGTGTCCTTGGCAGTGACCCCAGGTAAACCCACTTCTATTTGGGCTACTATTACTTTCTAGCTGGTGGTTCAGCACCTCTGAGACCAGATCTGTCTCCATATTCTTTCCTGATGGCTACAACTGCTTAGTTTTCCTTCTGGCCTCCTACATTCTGCACGCCACAAGGCCTAAAACCTTCTGCCCTGATCTTTACTGTTAATATTTCTGTTAGGGTGTAGATAGGGGGCAAGAGTAGTATTTTAGAGTCCCTAAAGCTCATGCATTCATTCTTCTTAATTAATTTAATATCTTCAATGAGTCTGACTTTTTTTTGCAGAAAGACGAATATTTAACAGTAAGCTGTCCTCCACCCCATCCAAAATTATGACATCCGTGATCAGTAGACCCGGGGTTTACATGCCAATTCTGCCATGTCAGTGCTGCGTGACTCGAGACAACTTCCATAGCATCTCTGAGCTTTCCCTCCTTTCCTCATTAGCAGTGGGTGACAGGCTGTGCAGAATCCTCTTCACAGAGTTTGGAAGAGAGTTCTTGGACACAATGGCAAGCCAGAGCTTCTAGGGCACACAGCAGATGCTCAGTCAAAGACTACATCAGAATATAGTTGGAGCAGAATTAAAAGCCACAAATAATTTGGGGAGTGGGCAAGGAAATGAAGACATGCACTTCATGTGGATGAATCCACTGGGGCAAATGGAAGCATGGAACCAAGTGGCCCCCGAGTGGGGGTGGGGGCCCCAGGGCACACCATGGCCCTAGTGAGGCAGGGCTTTGGGAGGCTTCGGAGGACAAGGTCCAGGGCCCCTCCAGAGCCAGCTCTCACTTCCTAGAGAAAATGTACAACTTTTCTTAGGAGCAAGGCTGGGCTCCATATTGGTGGATCAGAGTTCATGGCCCGGATGCTTCTGTATGTGTGTGCATACATGCGCGCCATGTGTGTACACATGTGTGTGTGCTCATGCTCTGTATTTATCAGGCCTCTTCTTGTGCAGAGGTTCAGCTGCCCAGACTTTGAACATAGTCAGGCTTAGATGTGGCAGCGCTCCCTTCCATGGGGATACCACAGCCCATTTCTCAACATTTGTTCCCAACGAAAAAGGGTTGAAAGTCGTCTGCTAGAGTTTCACAAACAGGACTGCCCAGGCCAAGGTACTGGTTGGACGCCTGGACTCCTGGTTCCGACTTCTGGCTGTAGAATCTTTGGCACCCGTTGCAGGTGGTGATAATGCTGGACCCATTTACTTTGCAGGGTGGCCTGGAGGAGAAAACTATTATAGACACTTTTACACAGGCCCCTCTCTAACCACTTCAATGTCGAGGAAACCAGAGAGCAAATGACAGGCTGCACGGGAGAAAGCACCTCCAAGCATACAACTCACATGCTCACATGCTGGATTTTTGAATCGTGCCATTAAATCCTCTTAACAACCCCGTGTAAGTTGAGACACCCTTTACCCCACTAGAAACAGAAGAAACTGTCCAGAGAGATTAAGAAGTTGCCCAAAGTCAACCAGCCAGAAAAAGCTGTAGTCAGACTTGAAATTTAACAGCTTATCTCAGGTCCCCTTGCCCAATCCATGAACCACAGAGGATGCTTTGTGGCCCAGAGCCTCCAGCAGTGGCACTAGGAATAGTCTGGTCTTTCTTTGTGGTGGACACTGTCACCTACACTGTAGGATGCTTAACAGCATCCCGATCCCACTAGATGCCAGTAATGACCACCTGCTCCTTCCCTGGGATGAGGAGATCGCCCCGGTAAAAGCCACTGCTCTAACCTAAATCGTATTGTGATGACTATTTGTGATTCATGCTAATAATTGAAATTGTGGAAATGGTTGTGATGTCAGAGCCAGGGTCAAGTTTGCACTTGAGAAGATAACGTCACAGATGAGCTCCAACTAGAGTGACCATGTAGTTTAGTGTCCAAACAAACCTTTGAGAGAGGAAAGTAGGGTTAGGCTGCTGGCACCTGTTGGCAGGCAGATCAGGATGAATGCTTGTCCTACTTGGAAGTTACTTTCTGCCTAAGGCCCAGGTAAAATGTCCAAGTGTATAATTCTGCAACTTCTTATTCATTATTGATGCCTCCATCTGGGACAGTGGTTGAGAGCCCTAGCTCATGGGCTCTAGAAATCCCAGCCCTGACTCCTTCCAACCTCTGCTCTTTTCAGAGAGAGCCTTGGCTGGAACACATAGTAAATGACCCAAAGGTGTGGGTTCCAGCGCCTTCATTTTCTGGCCAAACCGATCACATGTGTTCTGATTCTCAGTAGAGTCACCTAAATTATGAAGACCTTGGGTCTATGTGGGAGCTATAGTTTGGGGGTGCCTTTCCAGGCAGTGCTGCTGAAGTGTCCTTAATTAAGGGCCTGTGAGAAATGCTCCCTTCCTCCAAGCTGTGTGACGATGACCACAAGGCAGATGATGACAGTGATGGCATTATAGCCATGACTGGGACTTACATAATCTTCTTCTCGCGAACACTAGACATCTTTTCCTTTTTTTCACTTCCTCCTTACTGCAGCTCATAATGCTGTCTTTAATCCTCATTTTCTGGATATAAGACCTGAGGCTCCAGCAGCATATGTAACTTGGGAAAGAGTATGTGGCTGTTCAAAGACAGAGTGAGAATTCAGGGGTGAGTTTATTAATTCCAAATCCCAGGGGTCCTGCTGTTCATGCAGTGGGAGTCTAACCAAGCCCTCAGTGACCAGTCTGTTCAGCACCTTCCCCAAGCGTGGGGCTCAGCACCAAAGAGCTGAGAGACAGATCAGAGTCCCTCGCTATTCTCCAGGAACACACTGTCTAGATCAGCAGTCAGATGATGGAATTCCTTTGCTGGGAATGAGAGAGGAGCATGGTGAGTGTTCTGTGGGCAGCATGCAGGGAACCAGAGGCTACAGTGTATCTCTGAACCACCCTGAGAGGCTGTGTCGTCCCAGCTCTCTGGGAACAGCATCAAACAGAGGGATGAGGGTAGACTTGGAAACAGCCAAGGAAGGAAAGTCAGACAGAAAGGCCAAGATGAACCAGGCAGGCTGATGTGGGAGGAGAGCTGCACACCACTGCAGTTGCTGGAGTCAATTTCATGGTAGGAACAGCAGAGAGCCTAAGGCCACCACATCATGCAACTCTCACATACACATACATAGAATTCAGCCACAAGTCTGTGGTGCTGATACCACTGGAGTCCTTCTATCCCCAAGGAGCCCAAGAGCTCTGAATCTGTCACCCCCCTTGAAGAGCCCAGTAGGGAAATTTATTTCCCTTTAGCTTCCCATTCCCTGTCCACAGAAGGCAGAACTCTGTACTTTTCTCCGCCACCCACCTTGAAAGATGTCTATATGTGGAAGTGTGTGAATGTGCCCAGAGCCATGCTGCATTGTGAAAACATGACATGGAAATTAAAGTTACTGGCTGAATTAGGGTCATTAGTTGGCTGACTTCCTGAAGGCTTATCTGAGTGGCCCAGTGTGATCACAAGGTTCTTATAAAAGGGAAGAAGGTGAGTTCAAGTCAGAAAAGGAGACAGGGGAGCACAGGTTAGAACATAGTGATTTAAAGATAAAGGAAGGACCTACAAGCCAAGGAATGTGGGTAGCCTCTAGAAAATGAAAAAGGCAAAGCAGGCATTTCTCCTTGAAGCCTCCAGGAGCTCAGCTGTGAACACAGTATGATCCACATCAGATAATACACTTGTGTTGTTTTAAGTCACTAAGTTTGTGATTATTTGCTGCAGCAATGGTAAGAACACATTTCCTGTTCTGTGTCGTGCCTACTCTTTGGTGCATGGAAATCTAGATGGGGGAACTCAGCTGATTTCTCAGGTTCTCCTGAACTCCTGGGGTCTCAGGGAGGTCCTGAGGGTCCTCAACCGGGGAGGAGAGACTCACCTCTGGACCACCCTGGCTCCAGGCATGGTTGGTAAGGAAATGTCCCTTATCAGTGACCATAACCCACTACTCAGGCCCTGAATAATGTCAGGCAGAGAAGCCTGCAGTTCCTGAGGGTCAGGAATTCCACAAATAGGGCCATCACCCATGGAAGGTGAGCTTGCAGATTATATCCTACCAACTGTCACCACCCAGTTCTTTGCTTTTTCTTTTAACAAAAACTACAATATTATAGTCAGGCATCTGGGTTTTTATTACTCATACTGATTTCTAAAAAGGAAAACCCTGGTTTTAATTAGAATAAGAAATATGAGCAGTAGAAATATTTAAACATCACATAGCTTCATTATTTACACCATTGATTCAAGCAGGCAGATAAACACAAAGTAAGGCATGCACTCCACACTATTTAAAGAGCAAGGCAGCATTAATCTTTCTCCAGTTCCCCACACAAGGATGAGGCCATGTGCCTTCCTTGTTTTGTGAAAGAGAACTGTGGTCAGGACTCCAAACGTGTGGTCCTGCTGATGTGGAAGACATTGATTGCCAAAGGGTTGGAAGCAAAGCAATGTTTAACATAGCCTGGCACAAAACAATGCAGCAACATTTAATACCACATTGCGTCAGGATCCACAGGAATGTTCTCCATCCCTTGGCTCACTTAATCCAGCCAGTTTACCTGGGTAAGGGAGACACTGAGGTTCCATTTTGCAGATAGGTAAAATGACTTTGGAGAAAAGTAACTGACTGGTGCAGCAACTTGGCCACAGAGCAGTGGACATTTGTACAAGACCCAGGGTGCCCACACTCATCACCACTTGGGGTAGAGTTAAGGCCACCTTTCCTTGTCATAGCTGAGGATCATGGAAGCCCACGATGGGTGCCAAAGGCTTTATCCCAGTGGTTTCCAAGTTTGGTTGAATGTGAGATTCACCTTGAGAGCTTTGAACTCTGAGGCCCAGATCTATTAGATCAGAGTACGGGGAGAGGAAGGGGACAAGCATCAGTCCTTCAAAAGGAAACCCACAGTGACCCAGCATGCAGCCAAATTGAAGAAAACTACTTTCTATGTGCCTCCTGTGTGATCCCCTTAATCTCTGCCTAGAGTAAGTGCTGCTATGGACCCATTCTAAAGATGAAGGATTGGAGCCTCAGAGAGGTTATATGATATCCATTGAATTGGGATTTGAAGAGAACATTCTAGAACCCTCATTCCTTAACTACACAATTTCTTCCTAACGGGATATGTTTGTGGGTCAAAAAGATTTTTCCAGGAAAGTTCATTGTGCCTAGGAGTTGTATAAAAATTGAATTGATGGGCTGGCAATATAGCTCAGAGGCACAGCACCTGCCTGGCAAGTGAGAGGTGGTGAGTTTGATTTCTGGTACCAAAAATTAAAAACAAAAATTTGATTGAGCCTTCTTCCTTCAGGTGATTTTCACAGCTTTGAAAAAGCAGGAAAGTAAAATCCCTTTTGTTGGGACCATCTCCCTTTCCCTCTGGAGCTTTAATCACTAACAGAACTCACTTTAACTTGTCTGTCCCTACTCAAAGCTACAGCAGCTCCTAGGTTTGGTCCATGCAGACTTGGAGTAGGACCAGGGGGGTTTCTGTATCCAAGCCATTCCCAGCAGTCCTTGCTCCTGAGCAGGGTCTCAGATCCCTGACACATACGGACAGAGTCTGAGTCATTTCCTCTTTCAATTTGTTACAACTAAGCAGGGACATGACTGGTATTGCCAAGACCTCACGACTCTCAGGAAAGCTTTCCCTGGAAAGTTTGCATGGTAGGACTCATTTGGTCTGGTCTGCAAACACGAGGGACATTTGCTGCTGGCTCTGATTTTCTTCTCTCCATCTCTCTCACCTGCTCACTTTTCCATGTCTAATGGTTCTTGTCTCTCTCTCCCTCCCTTTTTCCCTTCCTCTCTCTCTTTCCTCCTACTACACTACTCTTGAACTACATCTTTTGATCTTGTGACTCTCCTTTTGCTCCTATGACAAATGACCACAACCTTTATTAGGGGCTAAGATAACACACATTTATGGTCTCACAGTTCAGGAAGCCCGAAGTCTGAAACCCAGAGCTCAGCAGGGCTGGTTCCCCTTTGGAGGCTTTCTGGAAGGAACTGTCCCGGGGCCCTTTTCCAGCTTCCAAAGTTGCCCGGTGGTGCTCAATGGCCCTTGACTTGTAGATGCATCGCTCCAATCTCCATTGCGTCGCCACATACTTTTCTCTCTGGGTCTCTCTGTCATTGTGTGGCCTCTTCTATGACCTCAGTCTTTGGATTAGAGACGCCCTTTCTCCAGGATGACTTCACTTAGGTAATCACAGCTTCAAAGAGCCTATTTTCAAATATGTTCATATTCCAAGGCCCCAGGGCCCACATTCTGGCCTGTATTCTGTGGACATGTATTTTGGGAAACACCAGTCAAGCCAGTACACCTGCCCTCCATCTGACCAAACCAAAGCTGCTCAGCTCTGGAGTCCTCTAAGACACACTTCAATCATGCCACATACTGTCAACACACCTGCCTCTCCTCCTCAAAATAAAGTCCAACTCCGTGTTCCTCTCTCCACACCTCATGGGCTGCTCAGCCTCAGGCAGCCTCTGAAGTCTCAGTGTGGAGCTCGCCATTATCTCCCCATGGCCTCCCCCTGAGCTGAGCTCCTTCGGCTAACCCTTGGCCCTGATGGAAGAATGAATGACTGCAATAAGCACACATTAAGCACCCACTGTGTATTCAGTGCCATGCTACATGCTGGGATTCAAGAAAAGACTCTGAGCCCTGTCTAGCTGGGGAAATGGATCTGCAAATAAATCACCCAAATGCAAGGAGACAGAGGCTGTAAAAGATGTATGAGCTGCCTGGCCATGAGGCCCCAGGAAGGAGGAGCCACACTGGCCTGGGGGACAAGGTGCAAGTCGGGGAGAGGGCCTCCCAGAAGACCAGACTTCTAAACAGTCTGGAAGGATGACTGTGTCTGACTCCTGGCTGCCAGGAATAGAGATCCAACCATTACCGCAAAAGCATGGGGAGGCTCAGTGCTCCCCAGCGGAATGGGGCCTGGATGGCTCTGAGGCAGCTTGGAGCCGGGTTTTCTCCATCACTACCCGCTCGCTGTGTTCTTGTTTTGCTCTCTTTAGGGAGAACTTCATGAGCACCCACACAGACATTTAACAGGAAAGAACGGGGAGGAAGATGCCTATGGCAGAGTTCGCTTGCTGCTCTACCTCAGAGTGGTTGAGTGAGTCAGCCGAGGTGATGCGTACACAGCGTTCCCTCGGCATCTCAGGAAACAGGAGCCAGAACCCCCTGGAGATAGCAAACCCCACAAATGCTCAAGTCCCTTATAGGAAAGTGTGCAGTGTTTGTGCATTACCTGCCCACACCCTCCCACAGACACTCAGTCCCCTCTAGTTTTCTGATGGCACCTAATACTGTGTGAGTAGTGGCTAAACTATAATAATAAGAAAAAGGTCTCTGTATATTTCATGCAGTTGCAAGCTTTTTTAAAAAATTGATCTGTTGTTGGTTAAACCCACAGATGTAGAACTTGTGGCTATGGAGGGTTAACCAGGAGGTGCTCTGGCCTGCCTTGTACACAGACACACTCAAAAATTTCAGCCTTGACCTTGGGGTGTGGCTCCGTGGTAGAGCGCGTGCCCAGCATGAGCAAGTCCCTGGCTTAGATCCCCAGTACCACATGGGGAAGACAGTGAGTTTTCTGCTGTTGTTATCTTCTTTCTTTTCAATCACCTACCTCTACTCACAGCTGTGATGTCCCTAGGCTCACCTGGCCTAGAGTCTACCGGCAGCCATCAACAGCTCTTTTTACTTTAGGTCCTGCCAATGAGCTCAGCATTTAATGTCCTAGTTTGGATGGCCAGAAGAGAGATGATCTGGCTGGCTAAGGATCCATGTTCCTGGTCACCGGGGGCCTCTAGATGACCACTTGGTGTCTCATAGCACCCCTCGGTCTAAATACCTGGGATGGAGGAGAAACCTGAAGAAAACTGCTGCCTGGACCCCAGGATTGAGGCTGAGCCAGTCTTCTAAGGGAGGGTTACAAGCAGAGAGTCACCTGAAATAGGCCTACTGCAGAGGGCTGCTTGGGCAGAAGGTGCACCAGAGCCACAGTGACAGAGGACAAAGATGTGTAGTCTCCTTGCATTATCTTCTCCTTAAAGAGAGACCAAGCAGGGTCCTCATTCAATCACACGACACAAAGAGGGGTCCCACACCCCAACCCCTGCAGCACATACCTAACAATCCTACCGCTCCAAACCCAGCAGCTACCCTGAGCACGTGCCAGCCATGTCCCTGAACCCTCCAGCCTGCCCTTGCCAGGGAACAGCAGCCCCCAATCAACAAAAAGCTGTGGGTCCTGCCCAACGAGTGTGGGAGCCTTGGTTTTTTTCCCATCTGCAACCCCAGGCTGCCAAAACATATTGGGAACATAATGAGAAATCACGGAATCAAAATAATGTAAAGGAAATAAGTGCTGAAGAGGATCATCAACATCCTTTCTGAATAGATTTCCTGCCAGGGAGACAGGAGCAAAGGGAATGTTTTCCCCCTGGGGCTCAGGCAGACAGTGGTCCTGAAAAGGAGAAAAAAAAAAGTACTTCCTGGAAGAGAGCCTTTTAATTGTTCCTTTAAGAGGGAGGCAGAAGCTGCCAAGGCCTGGATAGAGTCCTCCGGTATTGGGGTGTCTCCTACTCAGCATGGGGAGCTGCGGGAGCCCCAAGGATGGCACAGGGCACACGGCAATGGTGCTGGCATCCCAGCAGCCCTGGAGCATGGGCCTGGGGGCAGCGCAGCATCTAGGCTTCTCCCCTGGAGAAGAGAGGAAAGAGGGGTGCTTCAGAGGTAGCCACAGGGACCAGCCTTAGTCCCAGTAGGGTTACCTGGCTGGGGGCCTTTCAGACTTATTCCAAACTGTGCTTTTTTCCTAAACAATTTGAGTTCTACCTCCTATGGAAACCCTCATGGGTGAACATCTTGGGCACCATTTCTGCAGACCACACAGCTTAAATGAGATAATACAGGAGTGGCTGTGGCCCAGGGCAGGTGCTTCGGGCTGTGTTTATCTCCTTTGTTACTTTCCTCTCCCTTTCCCACCCTCTGCACTCTCCCTTCCTCTATAGTTGCCTTCTTTCGTTCTGCCTGCTCTTTCCCTCCCCTCTCCTCTATGGAGAAGCCCTGCTTCACTCTTGGGGATTCGGGACACCCTTACTTTGCTGTGGGCCCCCAGAAGGCCAAGGATACCTCACTGCTGCTGCCCACCACTCTCACTGTTCAGTCCTCTGTGGAGCATCCTCCCCTGGGTTCAGCACAGAGGGGCCCTGTGGGGGCAGGGCAGCGCCCGGCAAGAGCACCAGCTCATATCCAGGCGCCCCCCGTTTCACCCCTTGCTCTACTTTCTTCGTGGTCTAACCACAGATGTTTCTTTTAATCCCATATTTGAAAAATTTGCCCCTAGTTTTCAGATTTCTGAGCAACTCTTTATTACACCATTAACTGCCAAGCAAAAAACAACCCCTTTCACCCTAATGAAAATGGCAAGAGGCTCTTCTTACAGTCCTTTGCTCCTGTCTTTTCCTGGTCGTGCTGAGGACTCCTAGATTAAAATCACAGACCAAACAGCTAACATAGTACATTCCCAAACTGACTGAGTATCCACTGTCTATTTGATTCTCCAGCCATCTCATAAGGGATGCTATTATTAATCCTATATACGGATGTGGAACCGAGGCAGAAAGAGGCCGAGCAGTTTCCCCCAGGTCTCAGAGCACCGGCTTCCAGAGCCAGGATCTGAACTCAGATTGTCTGGTTTCTAGCGTGTGATGTTGAGATATATGGTGTGCTGATGGAACATGCAGCATTTACCTTGAGTTAGCTCACAGGTGATGGAAAGAGGGAGAGAGGGGAACAGTGGACCATGGACACATCCTGGAATCCAGAACAGTTGAGGGGACAAGTCACTAGTGTCCTGAAATAAACTCAGTCCTTGAGGTCTAGAGGCAGCAGCAGCCCAGAAGCCTCTCAGGATAAGCATCTCAGGACAGGAGCAGTAGGTGGCCTTCTAACCCGAGAGGGCTGGGTGTGAGCCGCCCCGGGGCCGCAGAACAGAGCTGTGGCTGTTCCCCTGTGGAGCTGCCCTGGGCCAGGGTATCAGGTGATCAGACAGAGCGAGCACAGTTACTTTCGCTGCCTCATTTTATCTCCAGGATCTCACAAGCCAGGTCCAAGTCTAGCATCTGGTTCCTAGTTCCGAGCCCCAGCAGCTCCATGGCCAGAGTTCAGAAATCTGTAACTCAGCATAGCAGGAGCACACTCCGGAGCTGCACCACGCTCCAGGCCAGGTTTTTCATAATTGGTTTTCAGAGAGACTCTTCCATGATGTGTAATTGTTAGCAGTTGTAAAAAGATAACTCACATTTTTAAAAGCTTAAAGCTTGCTCTGTGCAGATAAAAACTGTGACAAATTATGTTCCAAAAAATCATAAAAGTAGAGAGAGACATGTTAATAACCAAAGGTGCCGTTTCATTTAGAGGTCAGCCCGAGCTATTAAAGTGGTCAGGAATTTCAAGCTTTGGCAGTAGCGATTTGGCCAAATCACTTATCTCCTCCAGACCATGCCTAAGCATCTCCCTCAGTAAAAAATAATCCACAGACAGTAATACAGGAGGGCAGGGGTAACTGGGGAGAAAAGTAATACTTCCAAAATAAACTCCACTTTCAAGGAGAGCCCATCAGGTTCACTAGGGCCACTTAATGCCATGGAGCCCACAGTGTCACCCCTGTATTTGAGGACATGTTTGCACATGTGTCACTGACATTCACATCCGGGCAGAAAAACTCACACCTGTCATATGAAGTAGTCAGGTGAAAGAATTTTTTCTGAAAAAATGGTAAAGATGATGTAAAGTTTTGATGACACCCACAACAAAGAAGTGTGGGAAAGGATGTCTGGTTTTCCCAAACTTAAAAGAATAAAATGTGTTACCCTTTTGTCAGCAGAAAGGCAAACACAACAAATGAGCCCTCATTAGCCCGTGGGAGAGACTCTAAAGTTCTCACCTCTCCCCAAGAGGGGGGTCATGAGAGACGGACGGGTGGAGTGCATCTCTATGGATTGGAGTCCATCCAAACACCTGCAACCCCAGCGTGTCCTACAGCCAAAGGTTACACTCTTAGATGGGATCAATTTTCTACAATGAGTTATTGTTTTGGAATTAGATTCATAGCCCATGCCCCGGAGACTCCAACAGTATGGTCTTACAAGACAGTGATGACCAAGCAAGGTTATAAAGCCAGTCTCTAGCATATACTGTACTTTGGAAGAAGCACAGAGTGCAAAGCAAGGGAGCTGGGTTTTGGTTTTATGTCTAATTAGGTGGATACTGCTAAGCAAGCCCGCGGGCCCTGGTTTTCCCACTTGCATAATGAAAGTAACCCACCCTCATGGGGTGAGAACTGCCAATGTCTGGCGCTAATGCAGACACTGTATGGCACCTATCTTTTTCATTTAAGATTTTTTAAATGTTCCAATACCTCTTGGTATCCTGAGATCAGCACATTTTAGTCATTTTAGAAATCACTTCACTTTTATGCCATTGGGTTGGGTATTATTTCTTCAAAAGAGATAAAGGAAAACAAATGAAAGGGTATAGATGAGCAAATTACCCATAGTTAATTTTTCTTTGTTTTTAATGTAGTTAATATTCATCCAAGAAAAAAGGCAAAAGGGTCAAAGTGGCCTCTACCTGTTGAAGGGCAGTGTCATGTGGACTGTAGAGCGTGGCAGGTACATTTTCGCTGACAATCTTCTACTTCACCACAAAGCTCTGTGGTAAGAAATCCATCTCAGGACAGATATTGGCCTTTTTAAGCATCTACATGACCAGTTCTACAATAATATAGAAATCTTAATGGCCAAGAAATATTAACTTTCTGAAAACATTATAAAATCCATGCTATTTATTCACAGGCCAGATCAGCACACATAACTCAGGCAAATATATGCATTTGAGTTTTATGCATTGGAAATGAACATAATATTGCATGTGTTTATTTCAATTCTTCATAGATATTCCATGCCACTTAAGTATTGAAGAAAGAGAAAGAAGTTAAAATATGAGACAGGACTTTATAAGTCAGCAGTGATCTGAAATGGATTTCTGAACAAAACTTGATGGGAGATTTGAGGCAAGAAATCTCAACACAGTAACAAACTCACTGGGTTTTTCCCCTTCATGAAAAATTGTTACTATTTATTTTTATTTACAACCTACTATTCAGTCAGCTGTTTAGCTAAGAGTCACAGAAAAAATTAAGACTTCGAGAAGTTTAATTAATAAAAATCACCAAACTTTCTTCATTGAAATACTCACCTGATAAAGGTAATCTTATCCTATTCTTTATAGTCTTAAATAATTAATGTCATTTATGTTACCAGAACTGCCTATAGAGTAAGTATTAGTAGTGAATCTCAAACATTCTTGATAGAGACATTCAAACCCCAGCTTGTTCTCTTGATTCTATTTGCACATACCACCTTCTTCAAAGGTCTAGGTACGTACAGGTGATCAATAAGTACCCATGATTATGTCTCTATAAAAAATACACACACACACGTGCACGCGCGCGCGCGCGCGCATGTACATACAGCCTCAGAGTGGAAGGCTCTGATCCTCTTTGTCTTACTCAATATGCAATGACTATTCACATACAGTGATGAACCAGACTTGGAGCGATATCACGATGACATTAATAACTTCCCTCTGGGATTCGTGCTTTGACCTGGTGGTTTTTGGTTTTTCTCCTTTAATAGTGCATGTTGGGATCTTAAGTATGGATTTCCATCTGGCTATAAGAATATAAATAGATATCAAAAAAACAGAGGCTCCCCTGCCCCTTTGTGCATTAAAATGGCTTTGTATCCCTTATATATGCTTGTGGGAAGGGTTAAAAGGGCAAAAATGTGGGATGAACAAATGCAAATGCAAATGCTCACCAGCATGCAGTATCCATTCATGGAGGGCTCCGTTGACAGATGGGTCATGGGGAAGAGGGCGTCTGCCTTTGGTATGTGCTGCTGGCTCCTACCTGGCTAGCAGAGACTTTGCTGGCTTTAGTTACTGATGCTGATGCTGCTGATCTTGATGCTGTGGAGATGTTGCTGTTTATGCTGAAGTTGATAGTAATCAGCATGACTTTTACAAACAGATAATGCATTCTGTTTGAAAAGTCAACCATTGTAGCCTTGGTACAGAGTTAAAATTGTCGAACAATTCTGTGACTGAACAGAAATCCTGTGCTGACTCTTGCAGAAGTTAATGTGTGACTTAAAAAAAAAAAACCCTTCAGACTCCCTAAGCCAGAGTTTCCTCTTCTGTGAGGTTCATAGTATCAGCCAAACTGGATTTTTACTTAAAATAACTTACAGCTCTGATTGCAACCCCGTCTTCTTGCTCTCTGGCTGTCCTGTGACTTGTGTTGGGTCTCACCCTCTGTGTCACCTTTTCACGGATGCATCCATGCCCCTTTACTGAATGTAAGCTCCTCATTGTTCTGCTTGCCATTTCAATTCCTGCCCATGAACATACTTCACAATGTGTATTTGCATAGTAATGTACACAATATACATTACTATGCATATACAAATACACACTTTTTACCTGCTTGTTCTCCTTCCTCCTCCCCTGAACTCTAAGCTCTGAAAACAGCCTGATGCTTCCTGTCCCTCAGAGCCTAATAAAATGCCCTGGGCCTAATAAATGCTCAGGAAACACCTATTTAATCAGTTAATGAAGATCAGAAAACCCAAATTATAATCACAATGTGTAAAACACAATTTTAGTATTTAAACACATGAGTGTTTATGTGCTTATATAATTAAAAAGGAAGGTTTATGCATTTTTCATTTCACTTGCCACCCTTCCTTTGCTTTCTGATTTCACAGAGAGAACCTATAAAGTTTAAAATTGAACAAAAAAGCATAGCAGAATTTTATCCATAACAGTAAAATGAATTTTAAACCTTTGCTGGGACAGAAACAAAATTCACAGTAGATTGACAGTCTGTTCATCACTACTCTCAGTGTAATCCAAAGAACAACTCTGCCCCTTTATAAGTTAAATTGACTCACACATATTGACAAGTTAGCTATTTCCCTCAAAGGGAGTTGAATTTATTTGGGCTGTATATTAATACATTAGTATCCTTATGTACCAGTGACATGACCATTATTGCATCGCAGTATATTTATTAAAGTAAGTGCTTTTGGATGGGATTTCAAAAAACAAAAACAAAAACAAAAACCACCTGTGCCTAGCTATCTTTCTGGACTGGGACCAGTAAATCCCTCTCTCTGCAGGCCTTTTCAGACTGTCTCCAGAATTCCTCTCCAGCAATCCGCAGCAAGGCCACATGTTCAAGGATGACTTAGATGCTATCAGCCATTTCTTTAGTGTGACCCAGTGTATAATTTGCGACTTGCCTGAGAACTTGGCTACAATATCTACTGTTGCTGATGAACCACTGGTTAACTCTTGCCTGGAAATGTTCTCAAATACTCTCTTATAAAAGGCCATGTTTATTGTTAAAAATTGAGAAGATGGACAATGAGAACAGGCTGACCTTGGAGAGCTGTAACCCAGACAGAAGGATTATATTGACTTTGTTAGCAAATGAGAAGGTCTTTGAATTTAGCTAGGCCAGCTTGCCAGAGCTTTGAGGCTGATGCCCAGAGCAAAGGCATCACACAGTACGCCTGACCTCAAGATCCTTGAGCCATAATGTTTTCCTGAAGTCCTTTGAAAAGGGAACCAAGGAGAAGTTATTTCACACAGCACACAGCAAACTCCCTAAAACGTTCTCCACTAACTTGCCCAAAGCCCCCATCATGCCGTCTCCCTCTCTCCTGCTCTGACCCCTTGCAAACACTAGGCTCTTTTTCATTTCTTCTCCAACTTCTAGTGTATGATGTTCCTCTGCACTAGCTCCATTGCCATTTTTATGCAATTTTGCTTTGGTTTTCTTAATTCTGCACCTGTATTCTGAGCAAAGAACCTGAAATACAAAATCATCCCTGGAAGAAGAGGGGCTGGGATTACATATACTTTTATACTCTTGTCTCTGACTTTTACACTGATGACAGCTCCCAATCTGCATTCACTGCTTGGATTCTCCCTCTTTATAGATGATGGTACCGAGCAATGAGAACCTGTTGTCCAAATTACAGAGTTGAGGGCTGGGTTGAGATTAAACTCCTTAACCACATTTCCTCTGCCCCTTAGGTAATCTGAAATTGGGAAATCCAGCACCCAGCACTAGACAGTAAAGGGCCTCTGGCCCACCTTCAACTGCTCCACAAGAAACAAAGTAGCAAGAAACATGACTTGCTTCTAAGAAGCGAAAGTTCTCTTACTAAAATCAACGTCAAAATTGGAATTTGATCTTACTTTGCAGTTCTAGAGCTCCTCAGTTCTTCTTTTCAGTGAATTTGTATTCCCCAAACCCAGGGTCCCACATCCATTTCCTAAGGGGCTGATAGAGCTTGGTATGAATTATGTCAACACAAAAGCATCAACCGTGATAATACAAAGAGGCTGAGAGTTGGAGAAGTTAGCACTTTAGGACAGAAAGGGTAACACCAGACAGCATCTTAGCTTCATCCGGTCCTGCAGGGCTTTTAACTCCAAACTACCCACCATTTCTTTCCCTCTAGTTATAACGACTTGGGGCTCTGGAGAAGCCCACTCACTGTAGCATAGTCACACTGTCCACTGTTAGTTTATTGTTTCTTTCCTCAATAGAAACCATCTACCATGAAGCTGCCCACACTTTTGTCAGTGTAGACTCAAATCAAGGAAGACAGGTTGCACTAGAATCCCATGAAGCCTTGGTTAAAACACAGTTTGCTGGAATCCATTCCCAGTTTCTGATTCAGTGGATCTGGAGTTTTGGAACAGCAAGAATTCTGTTCCCAGAATAAGTTCATAGCACACTGAGATGATGCCAAGTCTTTATCAAGACCACACTCTGCGACCTACTGAATCAGAAGTTCAAGGACAAATTACATCCTTTCACTCAATTGTTCTCTGTGGCCAACTCCCTTCCATGTGACAGATCTTCATAAATAGGAAAACAGCACTCAAGTAACTCTTGAATATTCTCTGTCTCAAGGTAAGCACCCTAAATCTTTTTAAATGATGCTCGGATGGAAGACTTTCCTGACTTCCTTCCTATTCTGTGCATCACTATTTGGATAATGCAACCTGTCTCCCTTGACCCGGGTAGCTTCAAGTCCCATTGCTATCATATGCAGAAGGTTAAGTCAGACCCAAGGGGATTTTCCCAAAAAGAGGGTTTTCAAGACTATATATTGGACTTCTGAAAAAAATTAATCTAAATTCAAGATCTGAAAATATATCCAATAAGCTTTACCTCAATGACTAGTTCATGCGCCAGGGATGTAGCTCAGTAGCATAAGCACCTGCCTGGCAAGTGTAAGGTCCTGAGTTCTATTCCCAGTACCAAAACAATAATTTGCATCTCTGATGACTAGTTAATGCTTTTGAGCTATGAACAATTTTTTGGATCCTCACAGAGTTTTCCCTTTTCTCATACCTACTACACATTTCACAGGTGGATCTCTAAGTCCCTATTCAAAATAACAATGCCCTTAAGAAGGACCAGCCCAAGAACAGAGCTCTGTGATACCCCTATAGCAATATCTCTTCAAATAATAATAATAAAACAATAATCTGTGAAATCTCCTTCAGTAAGGTTTAATAGCTAACGATCTGCTGATGGCTCTCTCCCCTAATCCACATTTCTGCATCTCATCACTGAATATTTCTGGAGAGGCAGTAGCTCATGCCTTCCTGAGATCACCCATGCTCATACTGGAGCATTTCTTTCAGATGCTGGATTTCCACTTTGCCTCTTCAAAGCTGACATGGAGATAACCCATTTTTACATTGTGGCAAATATAAAGGTTAGCATCACATTATTTCTAAAATTGATCCTTTCATTCATTTTTTTTGGAAATCATAAGCTTTAAATTTGGTTTTCTTCCCTTCCCTTCTTGATCTTTTGAGTTCCCCCCTGTGAATATTTTCATTATCTCAAGATATGATGAGGTGTCTGGATACAGGGATTGAAATAATCTAAAATATCCAGCTAAATTTGTAGATTGTTTTATCTTTTGTTCCCATCCTGTCCTCACCTGAGTCCAGTTTCCATGGCATTTTAACTCCTCTTCTGCTTTGAACATTTTATTTGCCCAAAGAAGATATCAATAAACCAATTGATCAAATTCCTCTGGAGGCTTACAACTTACCGAGCATACCCTCTGTGGAGTCTGTTAGGCTTCACCTCTTATTTCCACCCCATTAATAAATCAAACAACCTAGATACTTTATGTGGTAGTAGAGATTTACTAACCTCTTGATGAATACATGAGTGAATGTAAGAATGAAGGAAAGCGATAGCTCTGGCCCTGGCCTCATAGCGAGGGTTGGCTCTGTTTGCCAGTGTTTGCATCCTCACAGCAGCTAACACCCCATTGCCTCGCTCATGTACTGCCTCGATATGGTTCCTGTAGTCCTGCTTTTTGTCTTGCTCTAAACCTCAGCATAAATGCCCCACTTTATGATTGAACATTTTCTTCCCCCTCATCTCTTTTCTGGGATATAGGGTTCTGACCAACAAAAGTAAGAGCAAATGTAACTTACAGAGATGTTACTAGTCTTTAGGGATGGAGAAAACTGTTGAGTCAAGAGTTACAATTTTTTTTAAAAATGTTACCACACTTTCCTTGCTAGTGGGATTTATTTGGTATCTGATCATATTTACGAGGTTCTAATGTGGGAAATTTGCATAGATGACTGCTAAATTTAATTTTAAATTTAAAATGATTAAAATTTTGCATACTTTAGATCTTTATTGCTGTTATGAGCATGATCTATTCTGAAAAAAAGAAAGAAGAAGAAATAGATTCTCAGAATAGGAAAATCTGTGACAATAAAGAATAGCTCAGAGGTTGCCTAGATGTAAATGGGAGAAATTGAGAGACATGAGGGCTGGTAGGTGGAATGTTTTGCTTTGGGGTAACAAAAACAAACTAAATTTGATTACGGTTCTAGTTGTACAATTCTGTCAACTGAATCCTACATTTTAAGTCTGTAAATTATGTGGTATGTAAATTGTAGTTCAACAAAGTTGTTTGTAATACATATTAAATAAAAAGAAAAAATTCACATACTGTAAAATCTAGTTCCCTGTTGCAGTAGCTACACATCATTTTCTCAGGGGTCGCACATGGTTACCATGTTGGACAGTCAGGATATGGAACAATTCCATCCTTCAAAACAGTGTTGGGTAGGTCTGTTACAAAATGTACGCATTTGCATTCTCCATTAGATTATTGGGATGAGGAGGATTTTAGCATATTAATTGGGATGAGGAGGATTTTAGCCTTTCATAGTGGTTGTTTCAAATTCCCCCAGTAGGATTAGACATTAACTTCCCAGATGAAATTCCTAGATGCACTGGAAGAAAAATGATTGAGTTGTGTCTAAACGGAAAAGAGAAAATGTTCTGACATGTTGATATTCTAGGCTGGCGACTTAGCTTGTGGCATTTTGGAACAAGATTCAGAATCAGGAAAGTGTCACCCAAGTTGAAAGCTCCCCTGTAAGAAATGTCTTAGTTTGACCTAAAGTAAGTGGAAGAGACAGGGTAAGGGAAAGGGAAGCGGCAGAGGATGTCTAAGTGATAAATGGTACCCTGTCATATCACATTTGACGTCTTAACAGGAAAAGGGGGCTGTTGAGTCAGATGTGGGTTAAGTGAGGAAGTTTAAACCTTGCTCTCGTCTTCATTTTGTTTTTCAAGGCGCAGGTTGAGTTCAGGAGCTCTGAGCTCAATCACAGTGTGTTCACTCTGTGGAGTAACAAGCCAATCAGGGCAAAGCGTTCTCCAAGGCAGCCTCTGCCTTTATCAACAGCAATGATCGCAAGGCTCCCAAGCAGTGGAGAAGCAGCAAACTGAAAGATTGCCATCAGCAGCTGCATCCTCCTCGCTGCAACTGCCCCCAGACAGAGTGACAGCCACCAAAACCCTGCCTGCCTCTTCTGGGTCCAGGGAAGGTGGAAGTCACAGCTGTCAGTCTACAGAATCTCTTGGTCAAAGGTTGCTTTCCCCGAATACACACCAAAAAAAAGCTACATGCTGCATCTCTCAGGCAGTTGCTTCTCTCTAGAGTTCATTTTTCTCCTGTTCTATTTTCCCAGGGTAACTTCCACATCACAAACACACTTATCGGGGCTTCACAGCAGCCTTAAAGATTTGGAGTATGGATCTGTTTTGCAGACTGACCGTCTGACTGTCTGACCTATGGCTGTTTGCTCTCACAGAAATGCATAATGTGACCCTTGTTAAAACCACAATTAGTCTAAGCCCTTTACAGGAAATATCGGTTTGGTAAGATGAGAGATACCGTTAATAGGAAGTCACGTGCTTTGTAGCGCGAGCAAGCATAGCAGTTGGATGTACACAATTTCTACTTATCATTGATCTCTGGCTGCAGCTGCTGCCTAATGAAAGCAAAGGTTAGCATGCACGTGTATCCTCCTTTCTGTCCAGGGAGGCCAGAGCAGGGGTGGCCCTGCCAGCCCTTCAGGCCAGAGGTCTCCCAGGCTGCAGCTCTGGTGCCAGGTTTGGGAGGCTTAGGAGTGCTGATATTTCCATCTGTGCAGATATTTCCATCACATTCCAAGAGGGAGGAGAGACCAGAAGGATTGTGATTCTGAAGGCCACTATTATGGTTTGGTTCTGGATGTTCCCCCAAAGCCTTATGCAGTCATGGGATGGGCTTCTAGAGTTTATGATTGATCCATGGTCCAATGCTGGGATTATGGGTGTGAGAGCTACACCTGCCCTTGGGGTGGGTGGTTTGCATAAATATGAGGGAGGGAAAGAGGTTTGCTCTTCCCTGTGCTGCTCCTCCATTTTGTTCTTGTTGCTTTTGCTGTCTTCTGCTGCCATGAACTGTTGCTCTCTGCCATGTGTCACTCTACCTTGGAGCCAGCCAAATATGGACCGAAACCTCCAGAAACTGTGAGCTAAATAAACCTTTCTTTCTTTAATTTGGGGAGTCAGGTATTTTGTCTCAGCAATGAGAAAAAAGTAACAAAGACAGCCACCCAGACTTGGCAGGCAACTTCCATCATGTCCCCAAAGAGGTCACCACAGAAAGGTTTAAATAATCAAAGTAATGCAAGAACTACAGGGCCAATGGCTGGTAAGTGTGTGTCTTTGGACAGGAATTAACATGTCCATACATTGGCTTTGGGGCTTTGGCGTCAGTTTCCCCAGCTGCACTTGAGTGATGCTGTCTATGGCATGTTTGAAATTACTGATTTGTAGCAGTGACATTGTTAATCATTGTTAGGAGCCATTCATTAGTTATTCCATTCTAGATGTACTACTGAGATGCATATCATAAAGCATGAGGATGTGAACAGTATATCATAGCACTTACTGCAAGGAGGACAGATAGCCTAGCTATCGAGGTAACCATGCAACAATTACTTAATCCAGCTAAGCTTTTCTTTCTTCCTCTGTAAAATAAAAATAATCATAACTCTTTTAGCTTGCATTGGAAGAATTAAATGAGGTAATGTGTAGCATGATTTCAATCTAAGAAGCACTTAAGGGAAGATAATTCTCACATTGTTAATATTATTGCTATTATATGTTATTGCTCTTACAATTATCATCCTCTTTGATGCCCATCACTACCTTTGAGTTGGGCAGTATTATTTTATCTTATAGACCTGGAAACTGAGAGTAAACAGTCCTTAAATAGAGTTTCAAATGAAGCCCTATTGGAGGAAAAAAAGAAACAATTTAAATCTAGCCACTGTAGAACTAGGATATTTAAAAGATGTATGCCATGACCAAACAGAATAATTAAGTAGTAAGAAAGTAGAGTGATTGGCCCAAAGAGATACATGCCTGGAAAGTACTGCATACATTCAAGGTTTTGATAGTAAATGCCCTTAATTCCTAGATCTGAGAGCAGAAATATTTTTACCTTTGGCTTTTTCCAAAACTTTGGAGATTGTGAACTTCTTTATAGACTCAAACTGTACCCAGAAACATCTCTGGGTCCCCCTAAATTTATTCCTGCATTCACTTGGGCCTCAGCAAGGTACCTGCCAGGTGATTGGACAAAGGCCTCCTCAACTAAGGGATTTACAGCTTGCAGGAGCTGGTTCTTAAGCATAGTTATGTCTACACATTCAGACTAAGTGGTAGTGACTTTCCTCCCTTCTCCCTCTCTCACCTAAACATGAAGCAGGAAGACATGGATAAGATTCAGTCTTGATATATGTTTCATTTACTCAATCTGTTCCTTAGGCCCAAGATGAAAATGTGATTTGTAAAGAAGATGCTAACACTTGACTAATTTTAACTGCAAAGTCAGAGAAAAAACAACATAATTTCAAAGAATTTTCTTACTTCAGTTAGACTATATTTAAAAGCAATTCTTGTTAGTGTGTACGTGTGTGTTTGTATTTAACTACATCAAGAAACATGCCACTTTTGCTTCTATACTCTCTTTTGCTTCCCCGATCTTAAAAATATTTTTGCCAGGTAGTTTCACACTGGCAACTTGTGTACAAATTCAAGGACAAACATATAAGCCAAGTGCTCTCTCAGTATGCTGTAGAAGAGGACAGGAACACATAGCCAGGATTCTAGTGCCCCAATGCAGCAACCTGCTAGGCATTATTCATGGATCACGACACTCAGTATCTCCCCCGAGCACTTCAGACAGATGCTACTAGTCTAACAGAGCTGACAAACTAGATGAGAGCTTTTTACCTTCATGGAGATAGAAGAAAGTTGTGTGCCAGTACCCGTGATCTGGAGATGTTACCAAAAATATCAAAAATTACCACTAATAGCTTCACCTTGTTCCAAGGAAAATCTGATTTTAAAAACCTTATGCTTTTGTCCTAAAAGAAGATCCCATTTTTTTCTTACTCTAATCCAGATAGAAACAGGTCTTAACTTCAAAATGGCATTGAAAGAAATATATCTGGGCTGATCCAGTAATGCCATATCTGAGACTCTAAACTGATGAAATAATGCTATTTCAGAAAATTCCTTTTAAAAATAGGTATTCATTTTGACAGTATGTATAATACCAATAACTGTAACCTAAATGCCCAAAAATAAAAGGTAAATTATTAGTGTATACTCCTTTAATTTACTTTTTACTTGATTTGGGCAGCTACTAAAACAACTTGATTATAAGATATATGTATATCTTAAAAACATGAAAACCTTAAAAGAGATAAATATAAATATTCATAATTTACAGCTCTAGGTAGTCAGATTATAGCTGGACATGTATTCCTTCATTCTGCTTAATATTCTTTCTACTTTTAATAATGTGTAATAATTTTTCATCAAATTCTTATTACAGTGTAACATACATATGAAAAATGCTCAAATTGTATGTGAACAATTAATAGTATGAATGAACCTTAATGTTTCAGACCAAAAGAACAGAGCAGTTTGGTTTTGACTTTTACAATAAAAGAATGAAAATTTACATTTTTTGGGTGGCCTCTTTCTGTACTATCATACTTCTGAAATTCAATGACAAACTTTTTCTACCAGTAATTGACATTCTTGCATAGTATTCCATTTTCTGAGGATAATACTGTATCCTTGAAGGACTTTTCCCTTTCTGGGCAATTCCACTTGCAATGTTGCTACCAGTGTTTCTGCACATAGCTTTTGATGACTATTTTCTATTTGGGTAATTCCTAGGTCATAGGGTAGCAACTTTTGCAATTAAAAATTAGCTTTAAAATATATAAAATTCCATTTGTCAAAGGCAAAAGCAGAGAAGATTCAAGAAATCCAGGTCCACATTTCCACACCCTGCTCCTGCCCTCTGCTATATCTTTGTTATTGGGTCTTCACCGCACAGTGTTTTCTGAATGAGCAAGAGAGAAGGGAGGGTCGAGAGGAAGGAAATAAATGACCTTTTCCCACTTCCCATGTCATTTGGCTTGCTTACTGCTGTGTAGAATCCGTCACTCCCTTCCCACTAGAACCTGTCACTGGCTACACATCTGTCTCCCCCGGGAGGTCACGAGCAGCTTTATATCCCTAACGTCCCTAATGTCTGCACGGTGGCTGTCTTGTAATAGCATCATCAATAAATTCCTGCTGAATGGAAGCTTTGTAACTTAGAAATATTACCAGGTGTCACTAGAAAAGGATGCTCCAGAAGGGGCCCTTGCAAGAACTAAGATGAAGGAAGAAGGCTTCGCCGCAGTTGCAGCAATCTTGGAGAGAAGAAGGGGGAGGGAAGAGGGGGTGGAAGGAGAAGAAGGGGCTGGTGTTAGAGAGGCTGTGGAGAATCCAGCAGAGCTCATTGACCAAGCTTCTGCGGAGGGGTTGAGAAGGGGAAGGAACAAAGACAACATTAAAGTCCAGGGTTGAATTGTTGGGAGCAGCCATTAATTCCAGTAGTTTTAAGGAGTTTGGGGAAGATGTGAGGACAGCTGGTGTGTGAAGAACTCACCAAGGTATGGAGAGTGTATTAGTTGAACCAGCACCTGTGTGCCCATCACCTCTAGGTCAAATAGCCCAGTGATTTTCTGCATGTTGTATTTTTCCCCACTCTTGCCTTTTGTATTTCATTTCCTTTCTAAAATACATCTTCACTGCAAAGTCAAGGAAGAAGACTGAAGACAGACTGGTGGAGCAAGCCCATATGGTTATTAAGACATTGCAACAGATCCTGCAATTTCTCAGTATGGTGAATATTTGCCTGATTCTCTTGCTGTGTTGGGCAATCTTCTTGGGTTTATTCATTTGTTCAGGTATTTATTGGTTCCCTACTCTCTTAGATATACTGATACAGTGATGAGGGGGAAGATGTGCAATTCCCACTCACACACAGTTCATACTAGGGCTAGAGATATTCCATAACCACTTCTATCCATTGTGAGAGTTCACGTTCATTTTCAACTTCCATGATGGAAACAATTCTTATGAGATTAATGAAGAACACTTCTGGGTGTGTCTGGATGGGTCATGGAGACATGACCATGGGGATTATGTCTCCTCTCTGATCCTTTCCTCCCATACTCCCCTCCAGCTCTCTGCTTCCTAGAAGCCATGAGGTGAGAAACTTTCCTCTGCCATGCCCTTCTGTCATATTTCTGCCTTGGGGTCAGCAGAGCATGAACTGGTACCAATAAACCAAATAAACCTTTTCACCTTTGGTTGTACATATCAAGTAATTTGTCCCAGCAAGGGAATGCTGATTCATACATAATGTAGAGTGCTAATGAATGAAAAAGGTTCCTTGAGGAACCTACACACATCACATAGGGGTTCTGGGGAGGGTGTGGCCCCCAACAAGGATGTAGATGAGTAGGCAACAGCTAAGAGAGCTGAGAGAGGGAGTAAAGAATGTTCTAGAAAGAAGTGAGAGTGAGATGATAGCCCTGCAACAGGAGGGAAGGAAGTGAATGAGTCTGAAAGGAAATCAGTAGATGTGAGGCTAAGAGGGGCCAGCTGGGAGAAGAAGCCAGGGGGAGGTCAGAGCCAAACCAATGAGCCTCTTTAGAGCACATCAAAGATGGCAGAGCCTGCCAGAGGGAGTGAACCACAGCCCCTGAGGTCAGTCTTGAAATTCTCCATACATCTGATTCACACGGATGCAGCCTGCAGGGGCTCCCCTTCCAGACCGCAGCCTGCCCTGTTGAAGTGACTTCTGAGGTGCCCTGGGCAGGTCCCCACAGCTAAGACATTACAGTGCCTCTCCTCGTTCTTTCCAGTCTGATGTAATCTTTCTCAAGACTGGCAGCAGTTGCAGGAAAACTGTTTCAGATATCTATTAATATTTTAACATGCTTTTAAGAAAATTTGGCCTTTTGTGGAGCTGGCCTCAGAGCAGACATATATCACAGTCCATAGTAGACATTACACTTAGCCCCAGTCAGTGGGTATATTTCCCTTGTTTGGATCCCTTTTTTAACATCTATTATTAAAAATCTTTCTTGCCTGTTATGTGTTTGCTCCTACAGTTCTTAAGCTTGTTTGCTCTGATCAAGTCCCCCATGCTCAGCCTCCCTGTAAGGAAGGGCATGCTACTAATTCTGTGACCTGGGTTGGGTGAGATTACCATTCTCAACCCCCAAAAACATCTGGAACCCAGAGGTCAGACCAGAATGTCTAGGAACATAGAAATTATAGCTTGAGACTGGTCTTACATTAGGACAGAGAAAAAGTTGTTCTCTTCTTTAAGTAATATTTATGGAAGCTGTACCTTGTCCAGTGACTTTGTGTGATGATTCCCTGTGTGCAACTTCATTGTCCTTCTTATGGGGACACTCTTAAGGGAGTGCTATTTATCCTTCTTTCATGGGAGAGAAACACTGAAGCTTGGAGTACAAATAACTATCCACAAGCAGAGTTGAGACTCATCCCATCCAACAATAGTACATGTCCTACCGCCCCCCCTCAGAGCTAAGTACTGGCTCTTACTTTCATTCTCTAAAGGGAGGCTTCTGGTCTTCTAGAACATTCTAAACTGCCTGGTGGTAGCATGGCCACGGGGGTTTCTGGGGAGAATCTGCTACTGAGAAGACTCAGACATGAACTGAAACCTGAGGGATGAGGAGGAGCCAATCATGGGAAGGGCTTAAGGAAAGGCATTTCAAATACAGGGAACAGCAGATATACACTTTCTGATGTTGAGAGTGGAAGAACTGGTGTGTTTGTTGAACAGGAGTAAGTCCATTGTGGTCTGATGGGAATGTGAGAAGAAGGATGTGGTACAGGCAATCAGGAGCTTGGTCATGAGGGTCTTCTTGGTCATTCAGAAAAATGAGTCTTTCTGAGGGCTGGAATGTGGCAAACAGAGTGACATCTGAGAGGCTCTAGGACTGCTTTGACCAATACAATATGGCAGAGGTTTTCCACTTGATTTAAAGCAAGGTTCAACATTTGCTTCTTGTTTTGAAACTCTCCTTCTGGAGGCCATAAGCTGCTAAGTAAGAACCTAGACTAACTTTAGAACTCCATGCTAGAGAGGTGACACATAGGTCAACAATTTTGGCTCAGCCTAGCCCTACAATCACTTCCACTGAAACACCAAGATCTATGAGTGTAGTACTCTTGAATTCTCCACATCAGAATCCAGTACAAAGCAGGATTCTCAGCTCATAATTTCCCCCATCTAAGTACATAAGTGACTTTAGCCAAAGCGGTGTGAAACAGGAAACCCATTCACAAGAGCCCTGTCTGTGTTCTTGACCCACAAACTGGAATCTAGAATAAAACAGTTGTTTTATGTCACCGAGCTTGGAGGGAGATTGTTCCACAGCAGTGGTTACCAAGAATGGATGGGAAGCCCTTGAAGGGCTGAATATGCTGTAAGAAGATAACTATGGCTACTGTGTAGAGAGTGGACTGTGAGGAGTGGGGCGGGGGAAAGCAGACGTGAAGAGATCCATGCTGGAGTTTACTCAGGCGAGAGGGTGAGGACTCACAACGGAGATGGAAGAAAGAAGTAGATCTAATATTTGCTTTAGAAAAAATAAAAAAAAAACCCAGAAGTCCCTGATATAAGATGGCCAAATGAGAGGAATGGGGGTGAGACCCTGAACTCTGAGGTTATGGACAGGTGGTAGCCCTGACTTTCTGTACCCCTGAGGACACGCCAGCCCCACTTGAGTTTTGCTCCTTAGAAATGCTCCATTCTCCAAGGAGGGCAAATGTGCACCTTGCAAGACTCATTTGCCTGCCTGTGTGTGAACTGAAGTCAGGGCAGGCTGAACTTCAGTCAGGATCTCTGTGCATCCCGAAATTTCACAGCCAAGTCACCTCTCTACATACAGTGTGCTCCATGTTGGAGAAATGTCTGAGGCACTCTTGGTGCATGACACCAGCTTGTTCCTTATCCCTGCTGGCTCTCTGTGATGGTCAGCAGATAATCTTTAATCTCAACCAAAGAGAAGGGATGCCAAAATCAGCCACCATTCAATGTCATTTCCCCACTTGACCCCACTCCTTTCCCCCACAGAAACTTTCCAAATACACCCTTGCCAGGTGGCCCTCTGGGGAAGGAAATTTTCAAGAAGTGACAAGCTTTGCTTCCTTGGGTTGACCCAGTAACTAGTCGTGTGGGTGAGTCAAGCTGCTCCTGACAGCATTTTATTTTGGGCCCTCTGTTGAGTCACCCCCAAGCCATTTTCAGGGAGTGCCAATAGAGAAGAGTTGCAGAAGGTTGGGAGAGGTGCTGGTGGGGGAGGTCGTCTCCAAGGACGTGGAGGGATGGCGTTTGCTGAATTTCAGTTCCCTTTCAAGTTATTGCTTCATGGGAGCCAACCTCAGATCACCACAGTCTGCTCTTTCTAAACTTTTCATGATTTGAGATTAGCCAGGACACCACTGCAAGCCAAACTCAGAACCTTTGCAGCCCCTGAGGGAGGTCGGTTTGCCTTTGGGCTGCAGGCTCTGGGCTGCTTTGGCACCGTTTTTCCAAATGCCAGGGAGAAGCCATGCTCCAGTCTCTCCTGAGTTGTTTCCATCTACACAGACTCTCCAGTGTCAGGCGTCATGACCCCTGAAGCTAATGTAGGAAAAAATGAAGAGGAAATAATGGCCAGCACATCTGTGGGCTAAGCGTCGTGGTAATGCATCTCCTTAGGACTTTGTAAATCAGAGCGCCCTCCTGTCCTCAATGAGAAGAGCAGAACTAGTTTCCTGGGAGGTCATCCTGGGGCTGGAACGTGGAAGACAGCGTCATGGAGTAGAAAAATGAGGACTTGGGGGTGAAACAGACGAGGATCCCATGCATGGGAGCCATGAGAGTCATGCGAACTCTTGTCCCCTACTCAGGCTCCTGGCTGTGTGGTCCCCCCATTCCAAGGACATATGAGCCCTCAACAAGGGCTGGTTGGGTGAATTCGTGAAAGCATCTCTCCTACTTATCAGCTCAGGAACTTCATCCACTTCCCTCATTTTTAAAGCTGGCTGTGAAGAGCTGTCATGAGGATTAAGTAAGAAAGAGTTCATTCATTCAACAAGTGTTTCTTGAGCTCCTCCACACAGTCAGCGCTAAGTGGACACCACAACCAAGTTTAAAAGGACATAAAACTCTTAACCCAAGCCCTCACGGAGCCTGTATTCTAATAAGAAGAGAAAAATAAACAAAAATTCATGACATATTAAAAAGTAAGGTATCATCCAGGTGTGGTGGTGCATGCATGCCTGGAATCCCAGCACTCCAGGGGGCCGAGGTAGGAAAGGAAGCACAAGTGCAACCTGGACAATTTAGTGACTTAGCAAAGTTCTAGCTTAAAAAAAATAAATAAAAAATAAATATATATATATACACACACACACACACACACACATGCTGGGGGTGCAGCTTAGTGTGAAGGCTCTGGGTTCAATCTTCAGTACCACAAACACATACACAAATAAAAGTGAGACATGAAGAGAACTGTAATCAAGAGTGCTGGGGAGTTTCAATTTTCAGTTGGTAGGGGTGGCTCAGGAAAGTTTGACTGGGAAGCTGATATTTGAGCAAAGAGTGAAGATACAAAGTGAGGATATTGGAAGGAAAAGCACCTATAAAAGTCCTAAGGCAGGAGTTCAGTTGCATGATCCAGAAACACACACTAGCTATGTGACTACAGTGAGCAGCGCATAGGGGAGAGGAGAAAAACAGAGGCTGTCCAGGGCCCTACTGGTGGGGCTTTTAGTGCCTTTTGGAAAAGACTTTTAGGGCATTTATCATGCTTCCAGTAGTGTGTCAGATATGAAATAGGTACTGCTCAAATTACTATGTCCTCTTCGTGGAAACTGACCAGGATCACTGCTTCCACAGTCAAGTGTATAAATCATGTTGCTAGATGGATTGTTCCATAGCATACAGCCTTTGCTGCTGGAGCAGAATTCCAGAAAAATCCTTGGGTCTGGTCTTGATTGTTCAAAATTAGACTGCCCTCCCCCCCCCCCACTGCCAACATCTTCTTCCCAGCCAGTGCTTTCAAATAGACAAAATCTGGAGCCCCAAAAGCTAGGCCATAGCCCATTCAGGAGCTTTTATGAAAGGAGCTCCAGCCAGATGGAAGACAATGTTCCAGACAAGATGAAAACCAGCCCATAGGATCCTTGAGCTTATTTCTAGAGCTGAAGATCTCACTGTGCTGCCTCTGGGGAGCTCAGGGAGCAGCTTTCAGACTGGAAAGCCTCAGCCTTGAGCAGGCCTTCAGCGAAACACTCAGCCCAGACCTTTCTGCACTTATCACTCGTCAGACAAATGGTCTATGTGATGACACAGGACATCACGGTTGGCCTGGTCTAGTGTCTGCTCAAATATTTCTCTTCTGTGAAGCATTTAGCCTCTGGCAAATCCTAGGAGAGCTGAAGGACTCTAAGAAGCATCTGGTTCTACAAAAGCCTTGCAAAATCAGGGGAAGAGAAGGTTCAGAGTATAGGGTTAGTGTTCTATCACATACCCAGCTTCCTGCATTCACTGGGTCTGTGCTGACCAAGAATGAAGGCATGGGGAAGTTACATGTGTGACTGTTTACATGCAAATTAGTTATTAAAATGACATGGAATTTAACATGCAGTTCCTTGGTCATAATGTCTGTGTTTCAGTGCTCAGTAGGCACCATGGCTTGCATCTTGGATGGCACAGATGTAGATGGGAAGAGTTCTGAATGGTGCTGCTATGCATCCTGGAGCCCTTCTAGTACCCCCAAAGGTGGGGAAGGAACCATCACATGCAGAGGAAAAGATGAGTCCGAGAGAACTAAGCCTCAGGTGGCATTGGCAGGAAGAGATGTGAGTTTCAAGATGCTTTCCTCTAGCAAAGATTTGGAGATGGGGGGAGCCCTTATGCACTCCAAAGGCTAGCTGGCATGTGGGAAGGATTGGGAGAGACAGTCTGTGGAGCTCTGGGTAAGGATGCTGGTATTCTGGGGGAACATATCTTACAGAAGGCCTTTTCATCAGGTCAGGGAGGCTGTGACACAAGGAGGGCAGTCCCCCACTGAGTCTTCTGCCTGTAGTCAGAGGACAGAGGAGCAGGAGGCAAGGTGGCCCACTGTACACACAGACCTCATTAGTGGCCTCCTCTCAGCTTCTTTCCTGTGTGTTGGGGTGAGAGAGCTGACAACAGGAAAAAGACCCTTAGAGGCAGCGCAGACCCCTTGGTTCTTTTAAATATGAAGGGCATATTGTTGTTCAGTCTGCAAATCATCATCCAAGAAGGGTACCAGGAGAAGCTCCATTTTATACACGAGGACACTGAACAACCACAACACCAGGTGATGTGATTGGTATGTAGCCACAACAGAATTCTGAGAATCTGGTGTCTTTCTGTCTATAATATTAGGTAAGAATTGCTGCTACCCTGTCCCTCGTCAGTATAGTATAGTCTGCGATACTCTGCCTCGCTCAGATTTAGGTGAGAGGAAAGTGGACTGACACGAGTCAGGTTTCTGCCGTTCTTAAATATCAGTAATAAGATTTTATTCAGATACTTGGCAGTTTTGAAAGAAAAATTTGCCTTCCTTCTTGTTTCTCCTGCTTTCCTTTTATCTCCTTCCTCTCTCTTCCACTGTCTCCCTTCCTCTATCCACTTCTTTCATTTCTTGTTTTGTGCCATATCAGATCTCTGTAGGGGAAAAGTAGTTCCTCCAGCCCACTCTTCTTCTGGCTTAACTATGAAAAGCAACAAAAAACTTCATTAGGGAGGGATGATAGACTTTACCCTGCTATGCCAGTGAGTGAGGTCACTTTTCACATCTTTTTTAAGTTCAAGCAGACATTTTCCCAAGATAGGTATTGTTGAACCCTTTACCCAGGTGTGAAGATTGATGCTCAGGAAGAACAGGTCTCTCCCAGGTGACAGAGCTAAGGCTTGACTGGGGACTCCTGGCACTAATGCCTGGTCTAAGAGCCTGTGATCGCCCATGGGACCAAATAGCCTCTTGCTTTAATTTAATTTAGAGGAAGATTTCCCCATGATGCTCTCCTTCTCACTCTGTGGAGGCCAGGTATCCGCAAGGAGCTGACAACGAGGTTCCCAAACCCTCCTTTATGGTACATTTCTTTTCCTCTTAGTATTAAAGAAATCAAGTGTGGAAATGCATCCGGTGAAATTTGGCTGTCCAGAAAGCGGGCTATTGCTGACTAGCTTACAAGCCCTTTGCCCTCCACCACTTTTCTGATCTGTAGAGGTCCTGACTGCAATTCCAAAACACAGCTCAGCCAAATACTTACTGTGCTCCAGACACATCTCTTCTTTCAAAACAGAAATGGAGACATAAAGTAATTATCTGAATTCTTTGACCAGCAAGACAGGCTCTGTAGTTTATTAGACCCAGTGGAAAATAAGAATGTGGGGTCCTTATTCAACAAAGCAGGTACTAAAATATAAAGCCTTTTTTTTTCATTGTCTAGGGACTCTTTCTCCAATTATCATGACATTTTTTAATGTGTTATTTCATTCTATTTTGTTTTAATTTTTTGAGACAGTGTCTCACTATGCAGTTTAGGCTGGACTTGAGCTCACTTTGTAGTCCAAGCTGGTCTTGAACTCATGATGATCCTCCTGCCTCAGCCTCCCGAGTGCACTTTTTCATATAATCTGGTTTTTAAGAAAAGTTTTTATTTTTTTTGGAACCAGGAATTGAACTCAGGACCTTGTGCTTGCCAGGCAGGCACTTATGCTACTGAGCTATATCCCGGGGCCTTTCATTCTAAATAAGGACAATATAATATTTTGACTTATAGCACAAGTTTGGCCATTCACCCTCATGTTGTTAAATATTGCTTTTAAATACACCTATGATAGCACTTAACTCATGGGATTTTGACAAAATTATACAATTCATCTGCAGTAGCTTATTCAGGAATAGGTATGACATTTTCCCCCAGGATAATGGGACAGCTGCGTCAAACTCACTCGACTGTTCCATGCCCTTTCTTGTTACAAACATGTACTCCTTCTCCTTGGTCACTCATGCTCTTTAAAACAGCATGGTTTTGCTTCTGTGCCCAGAGCGAGTAGCCGTGTGAATGGAAAACAGAGCACTGCTCTCAGCCCGGGCTGCACCTTTACTTTACTCATCTGTGGTCGTCACACACTTATCTGCTACTACTTGCTTGAAGTCTCACTAGATCCTTGGTGCTATAGGCATGCTGGACATCCCCACTCATAGGACACTGAAAATGCTCTGCATAAACAAGGCAGCAAGGATAAGTGATACACACACACACACACACACACACACACACACACACTTCATGTATCTCCTCTGCTCTCCACATGCTGCACAGTCAGACTTTATTTATGAAAAAAAATTGTGGAGATAACATCATCAAGAATCCTAACACAGCGACGGCAGAGTGTTAACCACCCCTATGGTTCTCCATAGGCTGCTCACACATGAAGTCATCCCTCTGGGCCAGTAGTTCCTAAACCCTCAGACTGTAGGAATGACGTGGGAGTCAGCTAAAAACTTGGATTTCTAGACCTGCTGCAGATCCCCTGAGTATGAATCTCTCACCAAGGGCATAGATGATTCATTTTAATTCTACAGCTTTCAAGATAACCATTACAACCCAGAACTCTGGTGAAGGCCAGCATCATAGACAGAAATGCTTCCAAGGCTGACTTCCAAGCTGAACTCCTCACCCTGCAGACCCCAGGGCCAGGCAGCCTCAGCCTGCTTCAGCCCCATGAACTCCCTGCTTTCCTTATTTGTAAAGAGGCTATGAAGGCTTGCACACCTCCAGTTGAATTAGCCTGAGGAGATGATGAGCTCACAGACACAGTCATGGTGGCTACTAGTAGTGGCCCATCAGATGAGAAACTGTGCCCAACCTGCAAAGTTGGTGCTTCCAGGGGGAGGGCCTTCCTCCTCCTGTCCCTCATGTTGACCATTTAACTGGCCCCAAGGACTCCAGTTCCTTTCTGTCTCAAATGTTCTCACATGCAGTAGTCTCAATCCTTATTTCATTTAATATCAGCACTTTGGAGATAAAATAAGACTTCTGGGGCCTGGGTGCAGCTTCAAAGCTAGACCCCACTGGGCCTATTCCAGTGGCACAAGAGCAGCCTGGATCTGTGTCTGTTCAGCTTTGTTGCCTCTGCAGCCTCGCAGGTGATAGTTTAAGTCTCCCAAGCCAAAGAAGGAAGAGTCTGTCCCAATAGTTTCAACTGGTGGCCGTCCCAAGGCAAAGTCAGACTGATCAATGCCCAAGGAATCATTTGAGGAGCAGAGCTCAGAGAGCCAGTTTCCTCAAGGAACTGGGTACTCAGCAATCTCAGTCACCCACAGAATTGACAGAAAGAACTGTCTCAGGTGGAAGAGAAAATTGATTTGAATTGTGTTAGATCTAAACTCTACACAGCTGATCTTTGAACTTTAAGGAAGGAACAGAACACAGAAAAAAAGAAATGACTATAATTGAGGGGGAAATTATTCTCTGTCAGAGACAGAAAAAAGTTCTTGAACTTTTTAGCTTTTTTTGTATGAGGGACGACAATAACAACAAATATTTATGAAGCACTTACCACATATTAGGTGCTGTGGAATCCTCTGTCTACGTGATCTCAGAAGATCTTTATGACAGTCTGCATAGATCAAACTATGCTTCAGTAACTAACATCTCCCAACTACCAATAGCTTAAACAAACATGGGCCTAGTTTTGGCTCATGCTACTATCTGTCATGGCTCACTTTCCACATCTTTCTCTCTCCAGGGCCCAGGCTGATGGGGAAGCTCCATCTTGAAGTTACAAGTTATTAAGGAGAGGGAGGGAGGGAAGGCCTGAAAAACTGCATCCTGACTCTCAAAGCCTTCCAGACGGAAGTAACACTCCAATACTCTAATGCCTTTGATCAAACCAAGTCACATAACTGTATCTGCCTTTGGGGGAGGAGAAGGTATGATCTCACCATAAAGAACAGACAGACTCCAATAGATGTAAAGTCCCTAGCTGTAGTCTCTTAGTAGTAGTAGTATAGTAGTAGTAATATGTAGTAATAATGCACTTTTACTGCAAATGAAACTGAGACTAAGAAAGGTTATAAGACCTGTTCAAGATTACAAAAAGCAAATAAGGAAGGCGTCATCTTAGAAATTTGAACATAAGTGATCTGACCTCTACCTACTAGGTCCAAACCCTACATGTACTCTTACCTAACTTTCTGAAAGATATTCATTACCATGAACTACTGGCCAATAGTCATTTTTGAAAGGTAGAATTTCTCATAGTTGAATGCACCAGAGTGACAGCTGGTATACCAAGGATGTTCTCAGCAGCAATAAAACAAATGTTCATTTCTCTGAAGAAAAATACAACAGAATCTTATATGGTTTTTATAGAGAAACAGTCTCAAAATTAAGCATTTGTTTGCTAGAATGTGCACAGTTAAAGCATTGACTGGACAGACTAGACCGGGTTTTCCTCGAAAAAAGAGTCATTAAGTGCAAACAGGTTAGAGTGCCTCATTCCTCTGAATTCTTTGCTTTAGTGCACATGCAGTTTGGAAAAGCATTGCTCTAGTGCCACTAGTAGGAAACAGTACAGGTTAAATAATTGAAAGAACACGTACTTCGTTAAAAGTTTCATGGTTCTAAGAAACTTCTCCCTACTGAGATAATCGTCCTCTGGGTATTACAGCATCATTTGGAAGATGAGAAAATAAAAACATTCTGCCCCCAATCAATCCAGCCTAGAACATCCAGTTTCCAGCCAATCCACAGACGTGAGACTGAGCCCAGCTGAGACTGGGTCTATGACAAACAAACAAAAACTGCAGGAGAATTGCAGAACCTATATTAGCTCTACGGGCTCCTGGGCACCAAGTATGAAAGAGCTATCACCCAGCAAGCATTCATGTCTTTCACACATAGGTACTGAGCTACACCTAAATTCCAGGCAGTCCAGAGCCTTAGCCACATTATCTCTGTACATATTCAAGGACTCCAGTGGTTAGTAGGGAAGCCAGCCACTGACCAACAAAACACATAGGGAAATGTGAAAATACAGCTGCTGAAAACGCTACAAAGAACCTTTTAGAGCTGTGAGGGTAGAATAGGTGATGTCACTTAGTCAGGGGTAGGAAAAGATAGGACAGACTTGTAGAGAAATGGACACATAGACTGTCGCCATCAGCACGGTAAAACACTTCCTGAGCAGCCTTAAGGACAGCTCCAGTGCCTGGGCTTCCTACAAAAACAAAGCCAAATCAACTCACTGTAAACAAGAGAATGAACTTAAAACTTAACCAGTCAGAAGCAATTAACCTCTAGCCATTAAACTCTAACTAGAGCTTTGCCCAACCAGAGAAAGCACCAGCTAACCTCTAACTAGGAACTTTTCTCTTTAACCAATCAAATATCTTTCTTGTCTTGCCTTTGCAAACACCTTGTAAATATTTCCCACCCACATCCTATCAGTGGAGCGCAGAATCACTTGCGGTCTGGTGTTAAATCACTAAATGCTCACATCAACTCATTAAACTTTTAATGTGCCTATGTTTATCTTTTAACAAGTTTATACACAGAAGATTTTAAAAGGTTTTCTCTTTCATTCTACACATGCAAGGGCTTGGTTTCTTCAAGACATTCGCAAAGGAAAATCCCACGAGTGTGGGACTCCTGCTTAAGGATTTTCTTTGTAGGCAATCACATTAAAATGACAGCAATATACTACAGGTTCTCAAAAATGATGCCTTGGAGATGTTCAATTTGGAACACACCAAATTTTCTAAATAATATATTGTTTGGAAACATTATCCTCTGTTAGGAACTCTTTGTGACATGTTTGATCTGTGTGCATGGCTTCAAGTCCCCAAAAGTTTCAAAAACAAACTATTTTACCCTTCTCTGAAGCCAACTTTTCCTATCATCATCCAGATTCCAGTGGACGGCATTGCCACCCACCCATTCTGGCCAGGACATCCATGTACCTCCCTCTAAGAGTCAGCAAGAGCCAGAGATTATGGGCAAGAAATAACTTATTGATATCCTGCTATTGTCATCCAGGACCCACAACTTCAATTCCATCCCTTGCCTTTCCTCTCTGTGTCACTGGTTTGTCCCCCTTGAGGTCCATTCTCCCAAACCATTGTCCACACACCTGGATCAGTTCTCTAAAGTTCAAATATCACACAGCTACTGCTGTGGTTAAAATTGTCTCAGGGCTCCTCCCCCAGGACGTAGAAACTTGCTATTATAGCTACAGGACCTCACAGGACCTTTTTTCTCCAACTTACCAATTTTTTTCACTTCTCCAATGTCCTCCAGACCAGTAATCCTTATCCTGAACTGTCCTGAACTTACTGGAAGCCTGACAACTGCTCACATTCTTTGCCCCTCAGTATTCATTTGTTCTCTTCTCTTGCTGAGAGGCCCATCCACTTAATGAACCTCAGCATACTCTACTATCTGATTCAAATCTCCTAATATGAATTTTTGCTTCATTGACTTTGACCAGAATTAACCATTCCTTCCTTTATGTTTTCACAAACTTTAGCAGCACCCATCACATGTATGCTATAATTATGCTGCTACATCTCCTTCCCTATCCTCAAAGGCAGGGACCTTTTACACCCTGCATCTGGATCACCTTTGTACCCCTAGTATTTGAGTCAGGGGCTTTGTAGATGATTTTTAAGCAGGCAACCTCAGCTTTGGCCCTTTACTTCCCTACATAGTCTTTCCTTTTCTTTAGGAATCTAAGTAAGATGCTCATAGAAGATGGAGGGCAGTTTCAGAAGATGAAATTAGTTTACAAGTGACCAGCAAAGTCCATTATGCAAGCTCACAAGGTTTAGTAGTTGGACAGCTAACTAGAAAAGTAGTAGGATTCATAAACACCAATGCACCCACACAGGACATATATTTGGTATTAAAGCATAAGTGCACAACCCTCCACCGATCTCTTTGGCAACAGCAAGGCGTCTACTTGTGCAAGCGTGTGTAAGCCACACCCACAGTGCACTCTCTGCAGCTGGGAGCTGCACTTCTTTCAGAACAAAGAACATGATGGCATTCAGCCTAGCATTATTATATCAATGGCTTTCACCGTCTTATCCTGCCCTTGACAAATATCCCAGAAGACTCTTTCTAGCTTCACTGCTCCAACTTACCCAATACCCATGGTTCATTCAAATCTTTCCATGTCTCAGTTTCCTCTTAAGACAATGACATGTATTTCTCATGATGACTGAAATAGTTATCATGTGCTGTGCTCGGAACTTTCCACACCCCAGATTGTTTCAATAAACCCTTGACGAAAGAGATCTCAGCATAACCTGCCTATCACCACTACCACCACCAAAACTCTTTTGATTTTACAGCAAGCACTGTTTTCTCCCTCTGAAAAGTGAAGATAATTCCTATGTGAGAAAAGAATTTTCTTTGTAGGCAATCACATTAAAATGACGGCAATATACATATAGGTTCTCAAAAATGATGCCTTGGAGATGTTCAATTTGGAACACACCAAATAATTCTTATTGCAGTAAGATCAGTGTGTTAGTAAAAAGCCCAAGAAGTTATAATTACTAGACCTGACCCTCTGAAATACACATATAAGCCAAAAACTAATACTTAACAGACCACTTACTACATTCAAACTACTTATCTGAATATGTAATTGGGTTAACTCATTTTATTCTCACAATGATGTTGTGATGAGGTTAGCAACATTCGTGGGACACAGAGTCACTGCTAGAAAGAGGTCACTAAGTGAAACTGGCATGATAAACCCAGACAGTTTAATTCCAGAGTCCACAACAGTGCCTAGAATCAACTGTAAATGAGGTTAATAACCTTCACCTTACAGAATTTTGGAAACAACTAAGCAAAATCATGATTATTTTTGGTCAAATATTTGACATTCTATAGTTGCAGGATAGATGTCCCTTCTGCCCAATTTTTTTCCTTCATCTGCACACTATGTCTTTCTGTGGGAACTTGGATATTTGGAATTTATCTTATTTTTCTCAATTCCTTCATATTCTCCCTAAAATAAAAATCAAAACAGTGGGGGTTGGTAGCTAATTGAACACTCTACTTCACCTTGGAAGTTGAAAGACCACCAAATCTGTGTATAAAACAACCACAAAAAATCAATCTTCTGTGCAGACACAATTTCTCTTGAAAGGTGACACAGTCCTGTAAAAATAGCTATGGGCTCCATTGTGCAAAGATAGTGACAGAGATTGACAGCTTTTAGAGAGTGTAATGTTCCCAGGCAGCAGGCTAGCATGGTTCACTCAGATAGAGATCAGTAATTCGATCTGGAGAAGAGTGCTAAATGTTAGAGGTGAAGCTGCTATGTTCTTATTACTAATCAAACTTCAACACGGTGCCTTGGCCTTCTGAGCCCCTATAAGGAAAGGGTGCATTATTGAGAGGTGCCAGTCCTGGTGCCTGGCCGCACAGACACTGCTCATCTCCAGTCACTATGAGCCCAGCACCATTCCTGGGTGCATCCATAGGAGGGGCCGTGAAGGTTCTCAGTGGGTGAGCTGGTAGATAACAACCAGGACAGCCCAGGCAGGGACCTTCAGCTCTTCTAAGAAAGGGACTAAGGAGAGAAACAGATCCTTGATTGCAAACTTCTCCAAGCATCTTCTTTCTGGAGATCAAGGTAGAAGATGCTTCTCTGAGTTTAGTGTTTATCTGAGTTACTTGTTCCTCTACCTAGAAAACACAAAGATTCTGAAGACTGTTCATGGGCTTGGGTCTTTCCTCTTCTACTGTTGAGGGCAGTGGTCTGCCACACTATGATTATTTACCAGCCTTCAAGGAGTGGAGAGTCTTGATTTGTAGTTTTTGCCAATTTCCATGGTATAGATGTTCCCACTGTGACAGATTTGCTGTTACTAACATGAAGTCACTGGACAAAGTTAGGAAGAGATGTCATCATCAGCTGCCATGATATGCAGAACTCTAGCACTCTGGTCATTAAAAGGTAGCAGATGCTCTAGAGTCATCCCTGTAAGGTCAGCTCTGATACTATCTGTAGGATCCACTCCCCCTGCAGAAGGATCTTGTCTCTCCTCTTAGACTTATTGCAAACACCCACAGAACTTGCGAAGTAAGCAGAAGAGGTAGAACTAGTCCAACTTTGATCTTCCATGGATTGGTGCTGCTTGGTTCCCAAGCTTTAGCTCTAAAGTAAAATAATTCAATCAAAATGATCAATTTCTTTTCCTGAAAAGTGAAACCATTTCCCTGAGCCCATGTATATGCACACATGATTTTACGTGATGCCTCACAGTAATCTCAATCAGTGGGTTAGTGCCTCACTTTGTGTATGAAAAAATACATTCAGAGGAGCCTCTGACAAAGAATCCCTGTGACTTATGAACGGTGGGGTTGAGTGTAGAGTTTGTTTGTCTTGCTCCAGAACTCATGCTTTGGTCCACTACCATGTCCCAACCAACCCCAGAAGGACAAGAACATTTGGGAGGCTACAGCTGGGAGATAAGTTTAGTAAGTGAGATTCCCTAGGAGAGCTAAAACTTAAAGTTATCAGACTATGAGGCAAGCGGAGGTGAAGGGGCTCAAGAATACAGGGTGAACAATAGAAAAGTATGGCGTGCTTCTCACTGGAGCTAACCACAACTATTGGAGCCACGTGGCTGATGCAGACAGAAGCAAGACAAGACCTGTCTTCCATGTGCAGCTCCCTGTGTCCTGAGATATGACTCAGGACTTAGGAAGCTTCTCCTTGCACGAGTCCAAAAGCTCCCCCATCCTTTCCACAAACTGCCCTGTGCTAATCCTTCTCATCCTAATCTGAATAACTCCATCCCAGAACAAGGCCCAGGCCCAGCAGTACTCTCACAAAAATAGTGCCCCTTTGATGTTGTATCATAGTGATCTGGCATTCCACCAGCTTCTCCTCTGCAGCTAAGACGCATCCACTTTCCAGTTGTTCCATCTTTGAAATAGTTGCTGATCCCCTAGCATCATTCTCACCTGCCTCTGAGATCTCTCCTGAAGGTCAAAGTCCCCTTGCAGGTACAAGAGGAGAACAGCTTACCTGAAGATTGGTGTGGCCCTGCCCTACTCTGTAGTGCCCATCCGTGGAGAAAGGAGGGGTTGAATTGGAGGATTATTGATTTGTTAGCTGCATTTTCTTTCATGGCTGGAAGGATCCCAGAGACAGGAAGTGTGGCTGGTTTTGTCATCTGGCACAGTCCACCCCTTGGTATTTTGTGGTAGCATTTACTTAATGGGGCTAAGTGGATGAGCTGATCAGCATAGAGGACGATATATTAAACCTTCCCCTCTTCGGGAAGATTCTTTAGCAGGGAGTGGTCTTCAAATGCCAGTTTCCTATTAGAGAAACTTCTTGGGGTGTGAGAATTTCTTGCTAATATTCCATTAGCCAATAGCTTCTAGAACTCACTCACCATCCTTTTGAGGTTCTCACATTAAGATAGATCTGCTTGCCCTTCAGGGTGCAGCAGAAAGATGACCTAGCTTAGTAAAGATAGAGATAGCTTAGAAAAACTCTTGATTCTCCATTTCTAGAAGACAGAGGTTGTGTGTGTGTGTGTGTGCGCGCGCGCGCGCGATACATAGAGAAAGAAGGATTGGGAACATGAGGCCTATGACAGTCACAAAACCATACTGGTCTCTGCGAGTATCTAAATTCCTCTCTGCCTGGTTATAGGGATTCCAAGGGGTCCAACCCAGGTCCCCTCTCGCTTCTGTCCTGCCTTACCCAAACCTGTCTGGAACATGCACACTTTGTACTGAGCCAGAGCCCCTTTTATAGCTCTTAGTCCATGGCCCTCTTGGCAGCGGGAGATGGCCTGGACTGAAGCCCGCCATGGCACATACTGTCCCTGCCAGGAAAATCCCCTCACATCCGAAGAGCCCAGGCTCATCCTTCCTGCAGCAGCCAGACCCGTGACCACCTTTGGCCCACTTCAAACTTGGACTCCCCAGAAATGGGCTGCAGAGCAAGAATCCTAGCAAAGCCCACAGCAGACATGGCCTTTCTAGTTGGACAGATACGCAGGTTTCGTGATGAATCCAAAGCACTTGGGCATGGCAAGCAGTGCCTCTCTGTGTGCAGCTGCCTTCTGCATGATCTCTCACCCTCACAGGAAGGTGAAGTGGCTTGTCTGCATTTCACGAGCAGCAGCGGTGTGGACTCCACACTCCTTCAAGCTGGTCTTGGCCAGGATCACTGCAGTGAGGGTGATCATATAGCTCTGCCAGGCTGCCTTCTCCCAAATGTACGTCATCAAAATTAAAAATAAGCTCAGCTAGGAGATCAGGGACCAGGAAGGGGTCAGGGTCCAGGAGCCTGTCCTGTGCTCATTGATTAAAGCCAGGCTGATGTGCCTGGGACAACAGACTTTGAGGGTATGGCTTGACCCTGGCAATTGTCACCATGCGGCTGAAGTGGGAAGGAGTTCTTCCTCCCCCAGAAGCTCCCACTGTGATCCCTTTGGAAAGCAAGCAACTTCTTGTGGGGAAGAAGCCCCTGCCCCTGCAGCTCCTTCTTCTGCACACCAGGGGTGGCATGGAAGAGAGCTGTACCTCAATGCTGCCTCAGATTTCTGCCACATACCTGCCAGGTCCCGCTGGTGGCAAGCTGACCTTGTCCACAAATTGGCCATTCAGGTACCTTCATATGGCACCCAGAAGCCATGCTGGTTGCTCTATACATGGACTCAGCTCAGGAGCCTCAGTTCCAAGGGAGCCATTGGGGAGCCAATGCCTGCTGAGACCAGCAGAGCCCCAGTGAAGGGACCACGTATCCTTCCTTGTGCCCCTGCATCCTGTACCACCTCTAATGTCAGATACTGGTGAGGTAGGGTTGGAGATAGAGCACCCCATGCTCTTCCATGCTTGGCAACTGGGAGAGGAGGCCAGCTCATCCCTGACTTGGCCAGCTTCCACTCCCTGAGCAGTCACCCCTGTGGCACCTGCCCTGGATAGCTGCTGGGAATTTGGTGGTGAGGAAGAGAGATGTGACTTCCAGTCTCATGGAGCTCAGGGAAGACTAATATTCATTAGAATAATCACGCCAGTGGCTACAAACCTCTCCAGATGCCCCCACTGTGGGGCCTGTGGGAGCTCTGAGGTAGAGCCCAGCAGATTTTCAGGGGCCCGGGAAAATATTCTGCTTTCATTTCTTTTAAAACTAAAGTAAGATTTAAATGATAATGCAGTCCATAATGAACCCAACCCAGATGATATCTGCCTTTGCATCAATGTCACATCTAATTTTAATAGTTTCAATGAAGGGAGACATTCAAAAATGCAAGAGTATTCAAGACCCCAAGAACTCCATAATGTGGCCTTGGGCACGGGTACCCTCAGGATGCCTATGAGGATGGACTGATTTAGTATGGAGGTTCAGGAAAGCTTCACTGCGGGAGAAATAACTGAGCTGAGAGCTGAAAGAAAGCAGGAGTTAGCAGCAGAGAGACAGGAGAGATTCGGGTAGCATATTTAACACATGGAGAGGACCTAGGGGTAAGGGTAAAGATCAGGTCTGGGGAACTAAAAAATGTTGCAGAGAAAAGTGGTGCATGGTGTGAGCAAGGCTGCCAAAGTAGGCAGTTGTCTTGGTATTTGACACCAGAGCTATGGAAACCCAAGAGTGCTTGACGCCGGATGGTTGGGGTGGTGCCAGCAGTTAAGGACTTATTCTAAAAATTGCCCTGGACATGAGGAGATTGGATTACAGGACACCAAGAGTGGAAGCAGGGTGAGCCATAAGGAGTCTACTGTAGCGGTCCAGGCAAAAGGTGGTGGTGATGGGGTTGAAAAGAGGGGCAAACCTGAGAGATGCCTAAAAGGTCAAAAGCATAGAATGGGATGTGTTGCCAGAGGGGATGGAGAGATCAAGAATCACGCCCTGGTATGGTCTGACACAGTCTACTCATGGCGGTCTATCAGTGAGGTACCAGGTTTGGGGCATTAGAAGTTGGTTTGCAGAAATGGAGGTTATACTTTGTACTGTCTCCTGCTGGAACCCTAGCTCAGAACCTGATGCCTGAGAAATCTTTTTTTTTTTTTTTTCTTTTTTTTCCGGGACCGGGGATCGAACTCAGGGCCCTAGTGCTCAGCGGCAGAGAAATCTTACTGAATGGTTTTTGAGCAAATGGAGAAGGAAAAAGTTCACAAGGCAAGGACAAAGAAGCATGTCTGAGACATCAAGGTGGGAATCAGTGTAGTTAAATCTGAAGAAGTGGGAGGCAGGGGAGGGAAGCAGGGAAAGCCTGAAACATCCTTGATGCCATGCTAAGATGGTTTGAGAGGAGACTTAGTGGAAGATTCAGGTCCAGAAAGGTGACCACACTGACTTCAGCCAAGCCAAGCACCCATAAGGCTTGTATCCAGCCAACAGAAAAGATGATCATATGGCTGAGGATTTCCCACACTGTGATTAAAACTGAGGGTATTCCAGAACTGAGCTTTGGAGGGATATGCTGCAATTATGTGAATGTATGAGTCTGTGCAAGTGTGTGTGCATGTATAAAGGAGGAATGTGTGAAAGTGTAGGTGTGTAAAGATGTGCCTGTAAGGGATGAGAAAGGACAGCAGCATGGAGAAGCTAGAAATACTAGTAGTGGAAAAGAAAGCGAAGGAGATTTTGTCTGGCTGCTCAGCATCCCTGTTTTGGGGTTCACATAAGTTTGTTTCAGAGAGATCTATCTCCCTTAGGGAACAGTGACTGGGACTCCCAAGCCCCAGGCCCCACCATGGCTGCCATCCCACACACCACACACAACCCCTCTCCTAGTGCAGGCCAGGATGGGGGGTCTCTCTGCAGAATACAAAAGCTCACCATGGACCACACTGGGATGATTTCTCTCTCCCATATTTCAACCAGGTCCTCTCAGGTGCTTGAAACAACTTCACTTTTGATTGAAACAAATGGTAGCTGAGTTCCTACTGGATGCTTTTCTCATGTCACCACCAAGACCAGAGGACAGGACTAACTCCGCAGTGAGGAGGCTGAGGCTAAGCCTGACAGGACTCAGACGTGTGTCCTCCAACCCCAGGTCTCAAGCTCCATCCCTCATGGGCCTGACTCAGTGTCACAATTCCACAGTTATGGAACATTTGAACCCTCTCTCTTCAGCTGTGAGAGGTCCTCATGGGACTCTACTGGGCTCTCTTTGACCCTGTAGACTGAGACTCCATTTTAAATTTGGGAGTTTCTGACACTTCAAGGGACTGAGAGGCCAGAAGGAAACAGATATTTGGACGTGTCCCCCCTTGCTGTCCTTTCACTCCCCCGTCTTGGGTAAAACCCAGACCCCATCCTGACCTCAGCTTTTGCCGTGGACCTCTGCCTCCTCTATGCTAGGAACTCAACTCCCCATCTGCCAACCCCAGCCTCAGACCTGGTACTATTTTAAGAATGTGGGATGCGTTTTCCAGGAGGGAACATTGTGAAACACCGGGGAGTCAGATCCAAGCTCTGCCAAGATTTGCAAGAGTTTCAGTAGGGATCCTTCCAGAAGACAGACTCTGCATGAACTCCCTTAAAGAAAAGAAGATTTTAGCACTGTCAAACTGGCCAGGGGCAGGTCGGTGGGGGGAATCTTATCAAGAAAGAAGAGATCTTTTCTGTTTGAGCCAACTTTTGTTTTAAAATGTTGTGAAACAACTTCTGACAGTTTCCAAACAGGCTCCTCATCCTGTTCTTTTCTCCACAGTTCTTTCAGCTCTTAGGTTCGGTCTCCCACATAGTCTCCCCTCCCAGTCTATCTCTCTGGATTTCTTATACACATGATTTGTTTTGTAGTATTTTTTCCTTTTCATCTATGAGCATGTCTGCTAGTTTGGAGACACATTTCACTCTTCCCTGGCTCTGTGCACTAAGATGACATAGAAATCCCACTCACAGTGAGCCCTGCAGACTGTGTCCCCTTGAACACGTGGCCATAACAAACTCTGTTACCATTTTTGCCCCAACACCAATCCCTTTTGTTATTATAAAGAGAAGGGAATTGATGGACACCTATAATTCCTCCCAAATCTGACTTCTAAGTATCCACTTCACAATTCTAGCTCTTCTTCTTTAGCCTTGGAGGCTTCCATGTTTCAAAACTCCATTTCTGACTTCCTCTAATGGAAAGATTCACTCCTGCCCCTCTCTGATCTTGGCCAAAATGTGCAGTGCTAGGCATGGTCTGTCACCTACATAGGTAATGGCAAGACCTGCTATGTTCCTGGATCTAGCCTCCTTCCTTTCGTACTCCCGGGACTTCTCTGTATCCCTTTCTTATTGCACTCTTGACCTTCCATGCAATGGCCTGGCTCCATATTGTGACTCTACTGCTCTGGCCTTCATGAAGGCCAAGGCATCCCAGCTAATGTGCAGGGCTCCCCAGCAGAGTTATCAGGGTTAGCAAACACTCAGGTATGCCCTGGCAGTAAGAAATGACTTCACATCCAGCATGTGCTAAATAAGAGTTGGGGTTAAACTTTTTTGGGGACCCCAGGAGTTAGGACCATTATCTGAGAGATTTTGATTTAAATCCTAGTTCTGTCACAGACTGACCATAGAAACTTGGCCATGTCCCTTGTCCTCCCAGAATCTCAGCTGCCTCTCTGGAAGGCAGAGTAAGAAGTATGCTGATAGGACCTGATATCAGCAGATGCCATAACAATGATCCCTGCCCTGCCAGCACCTCACACTTCCTGTCCCACACTTTGGGGTCTGTATAGTGTAGTAAGCCTTGTGACATGGGTGTATGGTTGAACATACTGAAGATAGAGTCTCGCAGTCTCAAAACACTTAGAAATAACTCCTGAAGAGCGTGAAATTTGCTTATTTTAGTAATTCCATTTTTTATGATCTTAGAATCATAGATGCTCGGTATTTGTTCCATTATTCTAGATCTCTCTCTCTCTCTCTCTCTCTCTCTCTCTCTCTCTCTCTCTCTGGTTATAGGATAAAGGTTCCAAGTGTTGAACTATGCTAGTGACATATATGCACTACATAGCTACTCCACATTCCAGGTACGGCAGCTTCCCAGCACTATCCCATCAGATTCACCATGAATCTCAGCAGTTCCTAAATGGGAAGTTTCCCCACTGCTCAGCTTTGGGCAACGGTTAGTAGCCACAGTGGGTGGAGGGATAAACACTGTAGCTAAACATCTATAGCACACAGGATGCTTCCCATCAGGAAGAATTATCTGGCTGCATATGTCAGCCTCCAAATTTGAGGAGTCTGCCCCAGTGGCATAGTTGAAAGCTAGATGCCTGGCTTCTAACTTCCACCATTTTTGCTAGCAAACTGGTCTTGGGCATTTGAGGTTACTCGTTTTTTTAATCTTTGCAAAGGATGCATACTATTTAGTTGATGAAGCTGTTGTTTTTGAAGTGATGTTTAGCACAACCCTACCACATAGTGCTCTGCATAAAATAGCTATCATTTTGTGGAATTCAACATAACCTCCAGAATCCAGAATCCACCCAAGTCATACAGTGGAGGCAGGGCAGAGTTGGGGATTCCACCTGTCTCTCTCCCCAATATCTACCTCTGTGTCCCCATGCCTCTTTCCTCCCAGCTATGTGAACATGGGACTGAAATGGCCTGGAACAGCCTTGGTAATTCTAGAAGAAGCAGAATACATGACCCTTGCTAAGCAGTCCTGCAATGACAAAAGCAGGTAACAAGAGTCTCAGCGTGACGTGAGTCTTGCCCAGTGGTTGGCCGTGAATCCTCCCGCAGCCAAGAGGGTGACTTAATTCTGAGTCAAGGGTGTGGCTGCCTCAGTCCTTTGGCAGGACATTTTGTGATTCAGTCACTTTCCCAGGTCTCTCAAGCAGGTGCCACCCCCCATAACAGCCAGCCTGATGAGCCTCTGGCTGCCTAGAGCTCCGGACAGACACTTCCTGGGCAGCTCAGACCCGGAGACAGGAAGCAGGGCCAAGAAGAGGGCTAGTGTTCCCTCAGTGATGACATTTCCACACTGGACATGGTCCCAGGGAGACTGGCTTGAGCTGGGAAGCCAAGGCGGTTGGCATGGACCACGTCCTCACACGCTTCTCTCCCATCAGGGTAACAGAATGCAGAAGGCGGTGCCCCAAGGAAGCCCTTCTATGGCAGAGCCACTCAGCCTCTAGGCCACATGTGGAGGTGACAAGTACGTGCTCGCACTGCCTTCCAGCAGCGGACACTTGTCACCGAAGCCCTGGTATGTCACTTTAGCGGCACCTCACTTGGGGAACATGGATATTTTGTTGCTAAGCCTGGAGTCTGCTCTCCATCTCACTCCCAAAATTATGTAGCTTTAGAGCCTGATTGAAAAAGAAAAGGATTCTATCTTTCCAAGTTTTGCTGAACCCACAATTCCAAGGTTCAGGAATTTAGAGTTCCCAGAAATCTTTGCCTCTGAAATTCAGACTCCATGACCCTAATGCATGGAGATGTGGGTTTTTGAAACCACACCTGTGCCACTTCCTAGCCCAGAGAGCATTAAAAAAAAAAACACAAAAAACAGCAATAACAGCAAAAATCTTTCCCACAAGCTGGACAAGAACCCTAAAAACACAGAGAGTCCAGGAGCATGTCCTGTGTACTGTAACCCCTTACATACTCTGTGTGCTGTAAGGTAAGACAGAGAGCTTCTCTGGGAGCCTGCCCTGCTTTTCTCTATTTTGCAAACAAATAACAGTGCCTCTGTGAAGAGTAAGAGCAAGTACCAACACCCGATGATCACAAGACAGAGGTCGGGTATCACCAGTTGCTGGGGTGGCAAGCCGATCACCAGGTCTAGAGGAGAGAGCCTGTGGGGGTCTGGGGTCTGGGGGTTGTGGGGAATATGCAGGAGAGTCCATGGAATCAACTTCCCCAAGCCTGAGGCAGGGAGTCCTTCCACCTGGGTGTTTACCCAATGCCTCTGGAGGTACAGGACTTTGTCATCTAGGCCTGTGACAATGAGGCAGAATACCTGGCTTACATTCAGGGTCAAGTGAAGAGCCATCAGAGTGTATCACTGAACTGCCTTGAAGTAGCAGTCATATCCTGGGGGTGCAGGCTGCCATCTTCCCTGAAACTCACCCTCACCCTGCAGCCTCATCAATGGATGTCACCATCCCTGGATCCGCATGGCACTTTGATTTCTGTCCTGGAAGTTCAGCCCGATATTATAGGGACACTTTGAATTCTTCAAAGAGTAATTCTCACTTACCTTTTTTCCTCTTTTCCCCTTCAGGTTCAACCCCTTTTATCACACTAAAGTGCCAATCAATATTGCGAGATAGATGTTACATCTTAGCTTTTTATAACATTACTCGTCCCAGAAGGGACACTGTATCTTTAAGGAAATGGACCTCGTCTCCTGCTTCTGAAGGATTAAAACCCTTTAAAGAGACAGAAGAGGCTGTAAACCCCGATCATATTCTTATTCTCTCTTCATTATCCTGTCCACTATCTATCCCTGCTGAGTAAATCTGGTTGTGTGTTTCTCCAAAGTGGTCATAAGAAGAAATTTATTTACTCCGCTTTGCACTGGAGGGGCATTACTGAGCTTCAAGACTCTCCGAAGTAATAAAGATTTTGCAGTGTGTGCAAAAGGAGCAGAAATTCAGAACTTCTTTCCCCCTCTGAGGTCGTTTGGCCATCCGAAGGGGGAGTCACTTCTCATTTTCTGACAGGGTTTATTTCCGTAAGATTTTCCAATTAGCAGGAAAAGGTCACACTAATGTTGGTGCTGGGTAGAGGAAGAGGATCCAGCTATGCAAATAGACACATCCTTGAAAGGACAATATTAAAAAAAACATAGAGTGGATTTCCTTCATTTCCTAATTTAAAAATTACTTAGATATGTATATATTCTGTGCCTTTAGTCCCTTCTTCTCTGAGGGAGGAAAACGTGGTTGTGGCTCTGTTTGACCTGCTGTTTGCACCTGGGACTGCAGAATCCAAGGTTCCCGAGTGCAGCCATAGGTATGTGACAGCAGGTGAGTTGGGTACATAAGACAGGAGTTAAGAGGCAACCCTGGAGCTCTTGGCCTGGGGTGCAGGGCCACAGACCCGGAATCCGGCTGCCAATATAGTCTCTATGGACATTGATAACGGCCCCATGGTCCCCAGCCCAGCCACACAGACTGCCCGCATATCATTTTAAAACCTTCTTTGGTCTTTCTCTGATGCTTCCCCTGCTGCTTTTGTTTCCTGCTCCAGTACATTCGAAGCACAAGAACTTTTCTTGATAATAGGGAGGGCTGGGAGCCATGTTAGAGAAGATGTACTCCAGCAGTGGCAAGGACAAAAGTCACCGGTGCCCATTAAGAGGGATCAGGGGACAGCTTCACTTTGGGTTCAGAGCCAGGGATGCCCCTTATCTTGCTAACGTGCCACGCAAATGTTATGACCGAGATTCCTGGCTTGGTGTGTATGCTCATGTCTGCCATCCGTGACCACTGTCAGGGGACCAGGGTCAGGGAGCCGGCTGGGAGAAAGAGCCCTGGGAAGAAAAGGCTCACAGCTCTATAGGCCTGTCACACTCAGTTTTGCACACTCGTGTGTGTCGGCGCAGCTGCAGTCAAAAGGAAAGGTGACGTTCCTCCAGCAAAGCTGTTGCTTTCACAAGGAAGTCCCGTGGCAGGTGAGGATTGCAGCAAAAGTGACAGCCTGGCCAGGTCCTTGCAGTCACAGTCAGCGTTTGTCCCGGGCCCTCTGAGCGTCAGGTCCTCTGCCAAGTGCTAGGGGAGGGGCTTGGGCAAGGTCACCCACTGCTACTGGCTGAGCGTGGATTTAGGTCCAGGGTAACCGTTAGTGATGGTGCCACGGAGCCACACAGGCAGCAGGTCTGACTTAGTGTATGAGCTGGAAAAAGGGAAGGAAGGAAGAAGGAAGGAAGCAAGGAGGACAGAAGGAAGGGAAGAAGGAAGGAAGGGGGAAGGAAGGAAGGAAGGAAGGAAGGAAGGAAGGAAGGAAGGAAGGAAGGAAGGGAGGGAGGGAGGGAGGGAGGGAGGGGAAAGGATCTAGCAGGTGGGATGATTTTGACAACAGGTTTAATTATAATATAAGTATCACTTGCCATTTATCCCTAGGATGTAAGGGACAAAATGATACAGAAACATGACATTGGGTTATTGAAAATCAGAAATGTAGCCTGGCATGGTGGCACACATCTATAATTCCAGCACTCTGCAAAGTGGAGGTTGGAAGATTACAAGTTCAAGCCCAGCCTGGGTGATTTAGAAACTTGGTGAAACCCTGTCTCGGAATAAAAAAATTAAATAAAGTACTGAGGATGGAGGCCAGTGTGAAGAACCTGGGTTCAACCCCTAGTACTGCCAAGAAAACAAAACCTGCAATGTGCCAGTAGATCTCGAAGTATACTTCTGCCACAGAGCCGGTGTTCACACTCTGTCCCTCCTAAGACACCCTGTGACTCTGACTATAAGGTGGCACCACACAGGTGGCATCAGAAGATGTGTATTCTCTGGAATCATTTAGATCCCCTGCAACATTTATTTTTGCCTCGAAGAAGGCAGAAAGGGGTGCACCTTCCACTTAACATCCTTTTCCTTCCTTGAAGTTGAAGACTAATGCCTCAGAGGGCATTATTGGGATTTCAACGTGAAAGAGAAAACCTTTTTTATTTTGCTTTGCCACTGAACAGAGTGACCCATTTTTTTCTGTTTTCGTAATATCATTTCTTTTTATTGTGTAGCAAGTATTCATTATTGGAGCCAATCGCTGGCCCTGATTTTCCTTAGAACAGATTGATAAAAATGAGCCCCCAAGCCAGACAAGTATGGAGAATGGGTTATTGATGGATATTTCAGATTCCACCTAAACAGAATTAAATTCCCAAAGTCAAAAATCATTATTTTGGCTTTATCTAGAAGAAATTATTGAAGTGAATCAAAGCAAGCAAGCTAATAGTAATTATTGTACTCAAATACCAAAGCAATTAATGCCCCAAGTATGCAGCTGGTAAATAAAGCATGATATACAACTAAAAAGAATACTAGATACCCATTAGAAATATTTCAGTGCTGTCTTATACTCTCCTCCTCTCTCCTTTCTGTGTCTCTCTTATACCATTATTAGAGCAAATTCTTAGCCCCACCATATATTAGGACAAAGTTAGATGAAAGAGGAAGAGTTACACAAAAGTGACTTTGAGAAAAGGGAAATTAGGTGAACAGATATCAACTGGAAGTGTAGTGGTCAAGAATTTAAGAAACACATTATATTATAACAGATAAAGTAATATATAAATGTAATGAGAAAAATTATGATGATCAATCAGTAGCTTGGAGACTCTCGGCTACAGGTAAAAATAATAATGGTCAGTGTGTGTTTGTTGAACTCTTTCTACATGCTATATGTTTGATTCTAAATAATTTAAATGTGAGCCAATTAAACTGGGATCATCCCATTAATATTCCTTTTAAGCTAAGTAAACCAGGCACACAGATGTACAATAACTTCTCCAGTACTCACACCACAGCCTAGAAGTGGTAGAGACTATTTCATTTTAATTGCCATCTTCACAAAAGAACAAATTTTTCTAATAATTTTTTTAAAAGATGAGGCTCTCCCTCTCAAGATGTGGCAAAATTTCAAATTCAATCCTTATATCATTAATAGCAGTCTCTAACTGTAGCAAGAGCATCAGAAGCGCATGTTAAAAATGCAAAATCCCGAGCCCCAGACCAGACATATCTCATGCAAATAAACAGGGGGAGGCGGAACCACAAGTCAGTGTTTTAATAAGTTCCCTGCATGACTCCGAAGTAGTCAACTATGATTTGGGGACCACTTTGCAGTGATGAAAGTCATCAGGGATGCTTATTACATGGAAGGTTCCAAGGCCTCCTCTGGAGAATTGGCTCAATGGATCCAGGCTGAGACTTGGGAACTTGGGTGGTCTGGGGCTATTCTGATATATGTGGCTGTTAACAATGCCCTCTTCCAAGTTTGGACAAGAAATACATGCTTAATTAGGGCCCCATGAGGTCTGTAGGCACAGCACGGTTTGGAGGAGGCACAGCTCTACAGAGTATCGGTGACTTGGCTCTAATCTCCTCCCCTCACTTGCTGGCCATCCAGCTTGGACAAGTTATTTAACTTCATGAGGCAATCAGTTTTCTCACCTGCAAACCAGAGATAAGGATTCCTAACTCCTGAGCTGTTGTGAGACATAACCACATGTTGCATCCCTCCTGGGGAAACAGTGGGCTCGGGAAGTATTTAGCAAACACCAGCTCCTATCTCATAGGGAATATTGGAATTCTTTGGCTCAGGGCTAGGCAGCCTGGTCAAGGTCATGAGCAGCATTCTGCTGAATGTGGACACCTCTGTAGTGAGCAACTATGAACATTTCTCAGTTTTCCAAGGATGCATGACCACAAGCATCCACTTGACTTCACCCAGGCAGTGCAACTTTTTGCACAGTTTTGCTTTTAATTCAGAGTCACACCCTGGTGTCATTTTCTACGTCACTGTACCAAACTGTCAAGAAAAAAATAAGTGAGCTGGGGGAGACGAAGGGTAGGGAAACCCAGTCAATAAACCATCTACCAACATTCAGACCTGTTGCCAAAGACAAGCAAACCTGCCAGCCTGTTTGTAGCAGGAAAAATTCTAATAAATAATCCAAGAGGAGACATAATCCAGATGACAGTTTAAAGATCATTGATCAAGAGTCAGGAGTTTTACCACAAAATTTACATTCACAACACCAGCTCTCTAGACCGAGAAAAGTATCGACATGGCTGACACAAATATGATACAGACCAGGCAATCTGTTTTCAAACAAGGTGAAGAAGGTATTTCCACCGGCTATTATAGTGTGTGGTGTATACTTCTCTGAGACTCTACAAAACACTTTAAGGATTATCTGTACATGTGTGGGCTTCAATAATGTGACACGGTCACCCAGTTCCAACAAATGGTTGTCTCATGCCTTACGAAGAGGTCATTCACAGCCTAGCTCGAGTCAGGTGCTAGCACAGGAAGTCCCTGAAATGGACTGCCCCGTGCTGTGAGCCGCCCATAGAAAACCAGCAAGGGTAGGTGGGAGTGGAACTGATAGGTGTGTGATGGTGTTGTTTAGTGTTGGATTTGGGGAGGGCTTGGTGATTTAGACCTCACTGTCTTAAATTTTTGGTGCTGTGATACATTTCTTTGATGAGCAATGTGATATCACCTAGAAGCATCTGAGTGCCATCTCCAGTTCTATATGATGTCAATTTTCCCTGACAAACCTTAAACCTATTTTGCCTCCAACACAGTATTCAAATAGCTGAAGTGACTGGGTGTTGGAAGGATTTTTTTTTCTGAAATAAAAAATACTCAAGGGACATGTACATATGTATGGAAAACAAGTTAATAATGATAATAAATACTTTGGCCCAAGGACTCCAAGAACTTTTAAGGGGTTTGCATTCTGACCAGGCCACTTCCTGACCTTGTGATAGGAGTAACTTTAATCTTGTCTAAGCTGTGGGTTTTACTTCTCTGTGTTGGGTTAATAGCAATGTTCACTTCACAGAACTCTAGAGAGTTGCAGTGATGATGACGGTGGTGGTAATGACGGTGACGGTGGTGGTGACGGTGATGGTGGTGACGGTGATGGTGGTGATGGTTGTGGTAGTGATGGTGGGAAAATTCAGAGCCACTTCTTGGAGCCTCCGTAGGAGCTGATTAGGCCCAGAAAGTTTTGGAGAAGTGCTTGGAAGTGAGGGAACCAAGATTTAAGACCTTGTAACTGCTCTTTTCCTAATTCCTTTAATTATAGAACACTGTGAAGAATTCACCAGGACATGTACTCCAAGAACAAAGAGGCCTCTCTCTTGTCCAGGAGCATTTGCAAGGCATGTTTAGCATAAGGGAAAGTAGGGCCAGATGTGTGAGCCAGGGCTTCCCAGCCAGAGAGAGGCAAATCAGGACCCTGGTGCTCCATTGCTCCCTGGGTAGCCTTGAGCAAGTCATTTCACTTCCCTCAGCCTCATTGTTGCATCCACAATATCTCAATCTAATTATGATTCCCTCACAGCATTTTGGAGACTACGAGAGAAAGCTGTAGAAGTTGTCTGTAACCAGCACGTAGATACTTGTTGGAAGATAACCATGAGCTTCGTTGTCGAAGTAGCTGTTCTTAGTAGTGGGTTTATATGACATTCAATTGTCTACTGAATACAGAAGTAACATCCATATGCTCTTCCTTCTATCACATCCAGTCCATTGACAAGTGGATGAAGACATGTCTTTTCTCTCTAAGATATTACTTACCACAGCTGCTGATCTCCAGGCCACCCATCAGCGCTGGGTTGAAGGATCATCCTTTCACTGTATCACCACTGTGACCTCTTACCTAACCCCCCTACTCCCACCCCTTGTACTGCCTCCCAATCCATTCTCTACACAACACAGAGTCACATTTTCCCAAATGTAAATAACATCTTACCATTCTGCTCCTTAAAACCTTCAAGAACCAACCTAATAGTCATAGCTAGTAACCAGAGTTGCACTGGAAAGTGCTTAGCCATCACCACTCCATGGGATGGGTGAAGCTTGATTCCCAGTAGTGGCCAATGCCCATGGTGTAAATACTCCACCATGGCTGGTTTCCATTCAGGCTACCAATAGTATATGATTTGAGAAAAGATGCACACATCAACTCTTAGGAGCTCCTTCCACTTCCCTCTCTCTCCAGATCCTGTTTCCATCCTTCCCACCTTGCATTCCTAGCAGCCAGTTTTGCCCTCTTTCTTGGCCTAACTGTAGAGCTCTGGTTCTCAAAGGGGATGAGGATGAAGTGGCTAATCTGCTTCCCAGGGGACATCTGGCAATGCCCTGAGCCAATTTTGGTTCTCACACCTAAAGAAGGGAGCTGGTGAGCTACTGACATCTAAGGCTTGAGGCCAGGGATGCTGCTTTGCACCCACAATGCAATGCACAGGACAGCTCCCCTCCTACCAGCAAAGACCTCTCTGTCCCCACACGCCAATAGTGCTAAGACTAAGAAATGTTACTGTGAACTGTTTCTTCTCCCTGCTAGAATGCAAATTCCAGAGAGGCATAGCATGGATGGCTTTGTTCTCTGCTACATTCTCAGCAGCAGACAGAGCACCTAGTACAGAAGAGATGTTTTAAAACTGGGTGTGAAATGACCAAATAAAACAGTATTGCCCATAATATTGATAATGATAATAGTGACAGTAGCCATAATAATGATACTGACACAGACATACTTTCAAAGGGTCCCATCTAAGTTTTCAAGGCAGGACAGGGTGGGAAAGGTGCTGTTCTTCTATTCTCAGTTCAGCCTTCTTTTGGAAGCAAAGACATGAGAAGAAGGGGCAGGCACTTGATAAAATCACCTCCTCCTCCATCCCTGACCTCCTGGAGCAGCCGTCCACTAAGTGTTGCACTTGGCCAGAGCTTCCCATAGTAATTTGGTTAATTGGATGAACAGGCACTTTAGTGACACCAGCTGGATTTCCACACCGCAGTCCATCAAAACTAATCAGTTGGCTGGGTTCCATTTCTCAGCAACTGACAGCTTGGCCAAGTCAGTGAGTAGATGGTAACTTTTTAAATTGAAGAACTTGCTAAATAATGGCAGTTAAAACTTGGCAGGATGCTTTTAAAGGCAGAGGGGAGAGAAGAAATACAGCATCGGCTTTGTTTTCCCTCAAAGAGATAATCTTGTTAGGCACTGGCTGATGAAAAGTTTCTCCGAAAGACACTGGGAAAGAGTAATCACTAGAAATTCTATTCTGTTTCTTTTGTGTGAAAAGAAAATGTCCAAAGCTGGAGTACTGAGCTCGCCCTTTCTATGGGCTTAGCAAACCCTGGTGCTCCTTGTGTGTCTAACTTAACACAACACACTGTCAAGAACAGTGCTAGCTGCTATAACAAACAAGCCTTAAAACAGTATTTGAACAGCTTAACATATGATAGCACAGTTCCTACAAGTCTAACCAGGAGCTCCTCATCGGGACTCCTCTGTGCAGTGACTTGGAGACTCAGGTTATTTTCATCTGGGTGCCATGATCCCCTAAGCCCTCGATGCCACATGTGCCCAAGCCAACCAAAGGTACCAAGATAACGCATGCCCAATTTTTAAAACTTGAAACCAGAAATAGCTACATGGCTGCAGAAAGGCATAATTAGTGTGTCCCTCACCTAGCAACAGGCTTAAACAATAGGAAGGAGAGCCTGGGTTGGGGTGGATAGCTAACCATGCCAGCCACAGCTGGCAACTCTCTCTCCCCCACAACTGCTTGAGAATTTATTAAGATTTTGGGTTGTTTTGTAAATAAAGAAACTGGGGTTCACACGTAGTTAGCCACCGATCTGGGTTTTTGTTGTTGACAAAAGCAAAGCCAAGATTCACACGTGTCCTACAAGAACAGGTCCATCATGCTTCTCTGCCTCCTTTCTCTCTTCTGCTCTCTCCCTCCTTCCTCACCCTCTGTTCTGTGTTTCCCCATCTTTCACTGTCAACCTGTAAATTCTGAGAGCAGGAGCAGATGAGACAGATGTTTCCAACGTGATTGTTCGTTTGGGCTCCAAAGCGATGGCCCACAGAGCAGTTGTTCACTGAGAGGAGGTTTGTTGAAAGCCTAGAAGATTGTTACTCAAGCATTCATTTCGCTCTCAAAAGTATAGGGAATATGAAAAGGAAAATGACAGAAAAGAGATGCTTCTAAAAGGCAAATGTGATACCGCCACCCCCTGACGTAATAATCGTGATGTCTCCCTATAGCGTCCAGATAGATTTCACGTTCTGTGTCTCAGTGTACAGAGAGGCGTGATGCAACTCCCAAAGGCCTCCCAGGCCCTCACCCAGGCTTCAGGCATCTTGGCGTGTGTGCCGTGCTCCTCACACACCGTGCTCTCCCTCGCCTGCCTGCCTGGCTCCTGCTTACCCCCTGCTGTACACTGTGATACCAACGACACGCAGGCCCGCCTCACATCTAGGTGGTAACTGCCACCTTGCTTGTGTGTTCTGTGTTCTTTTGGGCTCCCAAGGACAAGGGCACATCTTCTTTATTTCTATCTTACCTGTCCCAGCTCAGGGCCTAACACAAAGCTGTGCTAATTCTATCCCAAATCTGTGGAATTGCCATGGTGTATACCTGTGATTCTAACCCCAAGAGAGGCTGAAGCAGGAGGATTGCAGTGAGGAAGGTTTGCTCCAGCTTGAATAATTTGTGAATTAGCAAGATAATGTCTCAAACTTTTAAATAAACAAATAACTAAGGTTAGGATTGTAGTTCACTGGGTTTAATCCCCAGCACCACAGAAGAAGGAAGTGGGGAGGGGGAGAGGGGAAGAAAAAAGGGATGGGGAAGAAGAAGAAAAAGAGGAGGAGGAGGGAGAAAGAGGGGAGGGAGAGGAGAAAGAAGAAGAAATGGACCTTGATATCGAGCAACAACAATAAAATACGCAATAGGTACAAGAAGAAATTAAAATAGAGGAGACACCACAGTTCCATTTGGAACTGCAGTGGAATGAGCAGTGTGGCTCAGCCACGCTGTAAGCAAGGACTTGACCTCATTGTTTTACATGGGGCAGTTTGTAGTTGACAGAGAGCTCTGTCCAGAAGCTCCTCTTACCTCCCATCACTCTGCGGAGGAGGCCGGGCATCGCATGCTCGTGTGCAGCTAATGTGCGCACCGCTGAGGCGACTGACAGCCAGCGATAACAGTGGTGTCCCCAGCACCTTTGAAGGTGATGGAGCGAGTTTCCAGGCTGGGCGGGCATGGTTGCAGATGGTCTAAAGCTGTTTCGTAGGGTTGCGTCTCTTTTTGTGCTGGTTTGATGCAGATGCTAGCCAGAGTAGGAGGATTGCAAAGGAAGCCTCAGTACCCCCAGACTCCAAAACAGGGGTGACTCCGGGGCCTCTGAGTCACTCACTGGCGTGAGCAAACATTCCCAGTGCTGAGCGGAAACCACCCCACGTAGAGGTTGCATAATCACAGGGTACAGGGAGGCTGACAAGGAGCGCGCCTGAGCCAATTTTCTGAACAGTCTGATGATTTATTTGGTGCCTTTGGATATTTAAGTAGTCTGTAGCATACACCAAATGTCTAAAATGTTTGCTTTTTTTCCTTGCTTTAATATGTGGGACCTCTCACAATGCCTTGTACCCTGTAGGCACTCAATTAATATGATTTATGGAAGAGGTAAATAAATTCAAACCGAGATTACATCTGTGTTCATTAACGTGTAGCTCCATCGGGCAGATCCCCTCTCCAAACTTGAAAAAGAGGAAAATCCTCACCAAATGACAGAAGAAAAGAAAATGCGTGATGGGCACTAGTTGGGCCGCGTACAAAGTCTAGTACCCCGGGAGTGAGATATTAAATGCTGGGTCATGTCCTCAGTGCTGATGGGTACACAGGTGACCGTGAAGCAATGGCTTCACATTTCCCTATTGTCCCCTCTGTCACAGTATCCAACTGAAGTGGCTCTGCCCTGCCACCACCGAGCTTCGGAGAAATGAGAAAGGGAAGAAAATAAACTGCAGAAATTTGTGGAGAACCCCCGTCCCCGGTGACCTTACTCAGGGTTTCCAACTGTTCTCTTCTCTGCATCCCTAAAGAGGATAGCACGGTGGTTAGGAACGCAGGACGCTGGTCCAGCTCTGTGGGTTTACGTCCCCACTCTGTCCTTTTCACTTTTTTCTTTTCTTTCTCTGCTTTTTAAAAAACATAATAGGTATTTAACCCAGGGCCTTCACACTAAGTTACATCTCAAACCACTTAAAAAGGATTTTTAGTTTGTGACAGGGTCTCACTAAGTCACTCAGTTGTTCTAGTTGATCTGGAAATTTGGCTCCTCCTGCTTCAGCCACTCCAGAGTTGCTGGGGTTACAGGCGTTCACCGCCACACTTGGCTCCAGCTCCGCTTTTTACTGGCTCGGTGACCTTGGGCAAATTGCTTAACCTTTTCTCTGTCCCTTCACTAGCAAAGTGAGGAAGAGAATAGCTTGGCCGAGGGTTGACTGTGAGACTGGAATGTGGTCACAATAATGTAAATAACTCTATGACAAGGGATGGTGAGAATGTTGCTCACCCTCAAAGTGACTATGATCCTCATTTGGAAATGGAAGACTGAGCCACAGGCACTGCAGCATCTGGCCTGAGGGTCCACTGGTCCTGTTCTTCTCCAGAAATGGATAATATGGACCAGGAGTGAAAGCTTTAAGCCTAGTTCCACAGCTCCTTGGCCCTAGCTCTTGTATCAGTGCTCTATGATGTCTAAAGTTGCAACAGCTTGTCTACAACCCAGCTCTGAACCCATCTGATTCCTGGGAATGGCCTATTCCTAAACACCATTTGGGCAGGTGTCTTGGTCAGCTACCCTGCTTCACAGACGCATACAGTGTCACGGTGCTGCCTCTCCAAACTAAAGGAGAAACACGGTGAATGCTTAAACTGACAAAGAAATGCATTATGGCACAAGACACATGGCCAACATTCCCTCGGAATACTTCTGATCACTCTGAACAACTTATCCTGTCATTCTTTCCCCTTTCTGAAACAGTTCAGAAGGTGCTCTTTCATGAGTTTCTTTAGCTATGCTATTGTAGCTGCCTTCATGTCCTGAATTAATTCACAATGTGAACCCTCCATGGTCATTTTGACTTCAAGAAGAATCAGAAGGCATGCAGTAGCAGATCCAGTGAACAAGTGGATGAGGCCACACCATAATTTTTTTTACAAGTCTTCCTTTCCATCTGGTGGCAAGCAGCAACAGCATTCACTGTATTTTTGATCAAATCTCTAAAGGCACTCACAAGAGAGGACTTCCAGAGCTGCTTCAGAAAACAGCAAGAATGATGATGAGATGAGTATGTTTGAAGGAAGGGAGAATATTTTGAGAGGTCCTTCTAGTAAATGTTTTAAAATTTTAAACATTTCCCATGTATGTTGACCACCCCTGAATGTTTTATTATTAACATTTTTGTTGATGGATAACTAAATCACATAAGGTGCACTAACCCTGCATGCAGCTAAGCCCAGCCCTGCTTTATGGATATAGGGACCCTCTGAAGACCTTCTTTGCCCAGTGCTCCGCCTTTGCCGCTTGCTGCCTGGGCTGAGTCCCCTGGCATTTAAACCTTACCTGGAGCCCTTTCCTTGGACATCTCCCATTCTTTGCTGCAGCTTCTCCTGCCCATAAATCCCAGCTGACAGGAGAGATAGTCACACTCGTTCCAAGAGCTCATTTGTCAGGCCAGGCAAAAGATTAAGGAACATCTTTCATCTTTCATGTAAGATCAGGTGGGCACTTGCTGTCTGTTTGTTAAGGGACTTGATCTACTTGCGGGTCGATGTGCTGAGTGTCAAGTCTGCAGGAAACCGAGGCACTTCCTTCTCTGAGGACTGTACTGGTTTCTTGAAATATCTAAAGCCATTTCTCACGTGAGCCCAGTGATGAGCTTACTCTCTTGTTTTGCAGCTTTCCATGGTTCCTCACCTTGGTCTGTCCTTCGGGGGCGTGGCCGTCACATCCCGGGTTCATGATATTTTGCACAGTAAGAAAGGAGACTGTACATTGAGGTGGGGGCCCTCAAAGTCAGGCAGACCTGGTAGGATGAGCCCTCATTTGGCTACTTGCTCACCAAGTCACCGTGAGTCACTGCCTTTCTCTCTCTATACCATGTGGTCCTGGGGCCAGCACCCAAGTTTGTGCCTCACATCTGTGAGCCCTGCACCCAGCTCCTGGCTGCTCAGAGAAAAGAAGCTGCTTTGCTGAGTGTCGTGTCCCCCCAGAGCCCCACAGCACATCCCCGCCAGAGCTGCTTTGCCTTCAGTCTATGTCTTTCCCAGTGCTTGCTCCCTGCCCATGTGTAGATGACCCAAGGACTCTTTGGGCTTCCTGAGCCCTTTAGATTTGACTTCAGAGCATTCTGACCAGGATCAGGGCATGTCCTCCATAAGGCTCACCTTTTTCCACCTGTCCTTACAGGTACACCTAGGAGTTCAAGGCCCAGAGCCTTAAAATGTTTGGGTAAATAACAGAATCATAAGCACAAGTTTTCTTGAAACTTTTCATAGAATTTCAGAGTTTTTAACAGGGAGGGAGGCCTTAGAACTTCCATTTCCTTAGAAAATCCACCACTTACAGGAAATTTATTCTCAAACGTTAAGTTTATGTATTCCAGTTATGTTTGGAATGATGGCAACACCAAGGAGTTTAAACCATAAAATTGGATGACCAGGCCATGGAGTACAGCAGTGGGCAGAAACCTCTGGCCCATTCTTCTATGTGCACTGGATCAATGAATGAACAAATGGACATCCTTGTTTTTTATGTAAAAACTGGCAGAGTGTGTTTAACTGAGATATCTTCAATTATTGGTCAGCTTGAAAGTCTGTAGGACTGACTAGTTGGCCACTCTCTAGTCTGTGATCTTTATTAGTTTCCTGTGACAAGCTGGGGTTTATTTTACATATATGTCTGTTCTTTATATAGAATGCGTATTTGTTTAACCAACATTTCTCATTAAGGATGGATTAGAAAAGATAATAAAGTTGGAAGGGAGCAATTCTGAATTTGTTTTAAAGCCCTACTTAAACAGAGAGCACATTGGTTTAACTTAGATTATATATCACAAATTAATAAGAACAGTAGAGCTTTCTAAAGTTGCTTTTATTAAAACATGAGAGAAGGTCACATGATCAAGTCATAGCCCAGGGGAGAGGATATGAAGGGCTCCTTCAAGTTGGAGCAGACCACACCTTTCATCCGGTTTTGGGGTAATGCATTTCTTCCATTTTATTACTTACTTTATAGTCACCTTTTAATTTTTCACACTGTAGATGAATACTTTAAATAGAAATTTTTAGATGCAACAATTTTCCTCCTGTGTTTTCCTTTACAAATTCTACTATAAACCCAAAAGAAATTTTCTCAAAGTTATGTTAGATACCAGGGATGTGAAATTTCATTTACATGGCACTTCTTTCCTATATAAAGCTTTCTGGAAGCAAAGGTCTGAAGCAAACTCTCACTTCTCTAAAGTCCAGATTGGTTAGTGTCTAAGGACCCTTTCTCTGCCTGTCACTGGCAGCCCCCAGCTTATGAGGAACTGGATTTCGAAGATCTGTCCACATGGTGCCTCAGAGTAGTGTAGCAAAGAGGGGGAAATGAGGTTTCCTCTACCCCCACTGTGCCCTGGTGTCACTTGCTTGGTTCAGTTCTCCAGGAAGAACAAAACCGGAATGTAGGAAGTGAAACAAATGCTTTAGAAATCTCACAGAGGGAGAGAGACAAGTTGCAGGGCAGGTGGTAAAGCTGGACTACGACTTGCAAAATAGCCCCTTTGTGTTTCAGAGTTGTGGCTCTAGGAAGCACTAAAGAGACATCATGAAGGGCGCAAACACCCTTGAGTCTGTCCTTAATTTTTAAAGACGCGTTGCCATGAATCTCCCTCAAAATACTTCCCCTTCCTCCAAACACACTCATCCCAATTGTTGCTCTCACTTTCTAAAGCAGTTCTGCAAGTCCTCTTTCACGAGTGTCGTTACAAGGTGTGATCACAATTGCAGTGCGTGTTGATGCACAGACCCGTGAAATGAGAGGCAGGCTCATACCAGCATCACAGTGTGTCCTCATCCACTCTATTCACTGGATCTGTCAGCAAGACTCTTGTGGCTCTTTCTCAAAGTCAAAAGAAAAATTAAAGGTAAACATTTTGAATCAATTCAGCACATCAATGCAGCCATGATAGTGCAGTGAAAGACATGAAAGAAGACTTGTAGCACTTGGTCAGAACATGGCAACAATCAGCAGATGAATGCATAAAGAAAATGTGTACAAATAGATTACTACTCAGCCATAAAGAAGATTAAATTAGAGTGGCTTGTAGCAAATGGGATACACCTTCAGGCCATAATGCTAAGTGACAAAAATCAGACACAGATGGTTAAATAATACATAGTTTCTCTTATATGAGATACCCAAAGTATAAATAATTTAAAGATCAAAATAAGTGGTAAATTGTAGAAATCAGGGAGGTAGATTTTGTGGAGATGGAAGGGATATAGGGGTGGGGGAGACAGGAGAGAGGAAAAGAGAGGAAAAAAAAGGACCAAGCTGCATCATGCATTTGTACTAATTGCCCACAGTGCAAAGATTCATTATGTACCACAAACATTTACAAATAAAAGTGAGGAAAATTTTTACAAATAAAACAATAAAGGAAGCCCTTCAGATGCAAACAGACTTTCTAAAAGTGAAAAAAATAACTGATAAGTGTGCTCCAAGTGGAGGGTAGTATTTTGAGGGCACTGGTTAACGGCAATACGCCTTTCACTGTACTAATTACTTTAAATTTAAATATTCACAAAATGGGGCTTCCGGGACTGCTTCAGAAAATGGCACTCATCTTATTTTTTTATCACACCTGATAGATAGGCGACCCAGGACTGCAAACTAAACTCCTTGGCAGGAAACCAGCTAGAGTTTAAGGCCCAGCTTCCTAGCGTTCTGTCAGATGCAGGGTAGCTGGAGAATGAGGGGCAGCTTTTCAAAGGCTTCATTTTAATTATGAGCTGGTGGGAGACTATTACTTTCCAAGCTGCCCCTTCTACCTGGGTTGGCTTCCAAAACCTAATGGAGTCACATTGGCCAAATGAAAAACCCCAATCACATTGACAAGCTCCCTGCCCAGCCTCAATAAACTTTGTCTTCATACAAGTGCCTTCTCAGCTCAAGGGATTTTATTTTAGACTCAAAAGAATTAGCTCCCTCTTGCCCTATTTCATTAAGAAACTGGCAACAGATCAAAAAAAAAAAGAAAAGCGCACGTTGTTCTCACATAGGGTCCCACCCTGCGACTTCTACTGCCTCTTTAAAAACTTGTAGAGATTTTGAATTTTCCAAGTTCATTTCCTTTTCTAGCATGACCAAGGGGTCCCCAAAACTGAAACTGTCCTAAATGCTTCAGTTTATTTCCTCATCTGGAAGCTGCTTTAAAACAAAATTTGACTTCATTCAAAAAAACCAAAAAACTAAGCTCTATCTGCCATAAAGAATAGGCAGGTATTCGTAGGTAAATCGATGCACCTTGAAACCATAGTATTAAGTGAAATGAATAAGACAAATTTAAATTTTGCATGGTTTCTCTCACACAAGAAACCTAAACAAAGAGCAAAATGAAAGCCTGGTAGCAGGAAGTAGGGGGCTCTCTCTCAAACAGGAAGAGGAACAACAGACGGATGGAGGGGAAGAAGGGGGAAGAAAGGGAATAAAAACAGAATTGAAGGAAAAAACAGAAGTAGAGCTTTTGTAAATGGAAAGGGATCAAGAGTTGGAAGGAACAGGAAAGGACAGGAGGTGTAAGGGATGAAAACAGAACATAGGGTGTGTTGTGTCTATTGCAGTCAGTCTCTACAAAGGAAAGGAATTAATACAGGATATGTAATTTATAGGATTATTTTACAAAGAGTGCAGAAAATCTGCGCACACACTAGAGACCCAAAGAATCCAGCTGAGGGCCTAGATCCCATGGCAATGTCCTGTACTAGTCCAGCTGGAGGCCTAGAGCCCAGGGAAATGTCTCATGTAAGTCTGTATCAAGGATCTGTGCTGGGAAGGCCCAAAGGTCAGTGGCAGAAGTTAGAAAGTCTGCACCAGCAGGATGAAGAATGCGTGCCAGCAGGCTGAGGGATCTACGCTGGAGCCAGGAAGCAATGCTCAAAGGACCAGAGCTCCCCCAAAATGAATCTCAGCCATCCTCAGCAACAGCAAGATCCCAAGCCCCTCCAATGAAGACAGCCAAGTCTCTATCAGGAAAACTAGCATGACAAGCTTCTCTGGGAGAACCAACAGCACCAGCTCTTCCTTTCCAGTTCTCTACTTTATGCTGTTGGCAACAATTCCCAGGTGGGACGCCCATGCCGATTCAGTCCAGTTGGGTCCGCCAGTTGTCAGTCCACCATTATCCATGTCCCAACTCCCTATGATAAATGGAATCATCATGTACTGTAAACATGGGTTAATCAGAATAATAAATTTTGAAAACACAAAAATAAAGTGGGCTGTAATATGCACCCCTCTGAGTTTGTACCTAGTGGGGTGATCTTTACCCTCTGAAAACCAGTGAGAGGAAAAGCGGTGACCCTTGGGGGGTCAAGGTCTATTAGGCACCTATTGTAAGGCGAGTGTCCAGCACCTCCTCTGGCATTTCTAGGATGAAGGCAGGCGTGATGGAATGCACTTTCACTTCATCCTTTCAAGCCAGAGGTTGGGCATTCTCATTCCCATGTCATAGAGAAGGAACCTGAGGCCCCAGGCAGCTTCGGGAGCTGGCTCAGGTTCTCTCATATCACAAGGAAATGAACAGCAAAGCTAAGGTTGTGCCTAAGTCTGCGTCTGCTGGTTGGTACCAAACCAGGTGGTGGAGAGAGAAAGGCTTCCCAGAGGATATTTACACAGGAGTTAATGTTACCGCACATGCTCCAGTTTCTGTGACTGAGCTTTAGTTCCCTCCTGTATGAGATGGATTCTAGAGTGTCCACCTCATGGACTTACTAGGAAGATTGAAAGAGAGAGCAGATGAGGGCAGAGTCAATGCCAGGCTGCCCGAGGGATGTTCGTGTGATTAAGAAAAGTGCATATCATTTAGGTAGAAAGAGAGAAAATTCCTACTCCTAGCTGGGAAAACATTATCTCTCCATTAGTTGTTTTTGAGCCACCTGCAGCAAGTTTGCCAAATGCTTGCTAAGTGGTCTTGTCAAATGCATGCCTTGCAGCTTGCTTCTTTTGTCCAGTGAAAATTCACTGCTTGATCTGTGCATGGTCATAGCTGTCCCCAAAGCTGTATCCTCAAGGGAGGAATCGCTGAGAAGTATATTGGGGAGGAGCAGTGATTTGAGAGTGCCAAGCACATGCTCTAATATTACGTGTGGTAGGAAAACAAATGTTGCAGTGAGACAACTACCTGGAAAATGGGAAGGTTTACAGGAAGTAAGGAATGTTCCACAACTCAGCAGCCATCACCAGAATGGTTTCCCTACTCCCCACATAGCTTCTGCCCTGGACCATTCTGCACAAAGGAGGCCATTAAAAACCTTTTGAAATTTAAAAATCCAATCAGCTTCTGCTGCACACCATAGAGATTTCCCTTGCATTGCAGGCATACTCTTTTTCTGATCCCAGGGTTAGGAAGTAGAGAGGTTCACATATGCACCCTGAAAGGCCAGAGTCCATGGGTTCAAACCCTACAGCTGCCACTTGCAGTGTGAATGGCCTTCGGCAAGGTCTTCTGAGCCTCAGGACCAAAACCAGGCTTATTCCTTCTGGAATCCTTTGTCTGCTTTTTTCTCTTTTGAAAAATCTACTCATTTCCTGTTCAGATGCTCCCAGACCCTAGCTTGCTTCCCTGGACACCTGAAGAACGACTAACAACATCTGCAAACTTTCTCCACACCCTGCTTCAGGGGGCAGCAAACTGCCCTGCATGCCAGATCCAGCCTCCACTTGTCTGTAGGCAGGGTTTTATTGGAACACACCCACACCCCTCATTTACATATTTCCTGTGACTATTTTCCCACTAAAACTGCAGAGTTGAACATTTGCAACAGATTGTATATGACCTGCAAAGCCTACAATTGCACTACGTGTCCTTTAGCAGAAAAATCTTGCCAGTTTTTTCCAAGTTCAGCACCTGCAAAACCAATTTCAGATGCAAGTCTCACATTGTGATTGTTTCTCCTGAAGATACAAAATATTGCTATATTCAATACAAGTATCTAAATTAGATAGAATTTATAGAGCAGATTTTTAAAAGCTGCAATTTTGGATGGGAAATTTTTAAATTGTTGGGCAATCTTCCTCATTAGCTTTTGTAGGCAGCAAACTGGGCCAAATATCTTAAATCTAATTTCTTAAGCTAGGCGTGGTGGTGCACACCTGTAATCCCAGTACTCAGGAGGCTGAGGCAGGAGGATTGTTGCAAGTTTGAGACCAGCCTAGGCTACATAGTGAGCTCAAGGGCAGCCTGAACCGCACAGAGAGACCCTGTCTCAAAAAAGATGAAAAGCGGGCTGGGGATGTAGCGCAGTGCCATAAGCACTGGCCTGGCAAGCCTGAGGTCATCAGTTCAATTCCTGGTACCAAAAAAAAAAAAAAGACCAAAAAACCCCACAAATTTCTTCAGTGCGCAGTATGCCAGCCACCAAGATAAGTACTTTTCTATGCATCAATGTATTTAACCCTTACTCTAGCCCCATATGGCTGTGACTGATTATTTCTATAGTGGACCACACATTCTGGGAAAAAAGAGAAATGTATATAATGGGATCAGTGAGGTCTTGAGTCTATAAAGAGCTGTAAATTACCTAAGTCCTCAGACTTTATGTCCAAAGACGTGTCTCATATGTTTAATACAGCAGGTGACATGCTGGAGCGCGGGTTAGGAGTCTAGGTCTTGGAGGGTTCATCTTCTGACTCCATCACCTCTTGGTTTCCCATCACGCAGTATCAGTGTTCCCTGGACCAGAACTTGAGATCCTGGTAAGACAACTTCCCTGAAGAGCTCGTCTCGTTTTCCCTGGACTGAGCTGTCTGTATCATTCCTTATCTCAGGTTCGGTTCTCTTCCCAGCTTTGGTTGCTCTGTTCTTTCTGGTTTAAGTTCATTGCCTTGAAGGGATAAGACAAAAGCAAATGACAAACTGAATGCTCCTTCTCATTATCTTTTATCTTCACATATCGGCCTCAAGCAGTGACTTTATGTATTGCTTTGTTCTGGTTCTTACCAGAATGTGTGTGTGTGTGTGTGTGTGTGTGTGTGTGTGTGCGTGTGTACACATGGGTACACATGTGTGCACATGGGTGTGTGCATAATTTAAAGGATCTTTGCAGTTAACCGGTCCACGTTTAAATCTTGGCTCTCATCTACTAGCTGTGGGCTCCGAGTCAGTTACTTCCTCTCTCTGAGCTTAATGCTCCTCTTCTGCACAGCGATAATGATGACAGTGTCTGTGCCACATGGTTGTGGCGAGGACTCAGTGGGACGGCATCTGAAGGCAGTGCTTAGAGGAGCACCTGTCACACTGGAAGCATGCGATGCTGTCGGCTCAACTGGTGGTTTTCGTCAGGGTAGGGTTGATTCCAGTTTTCCTGGTTCATTCTTGAAGATCTGCATCTTTATCATGGGGTTCATGGTAGCACTCCAAACCCCATAAGTTACCAAGAACCTGAGAATGTGTTTTTATTTAGAAAGAGTCTCTACAGAGATAATTAAATAAAGGGTATGATCATCATCCTCTGGTGGATTAGGGTAAATGCAAAATCTACTGGTAAGAATCCTGATAAGAGAAGAGAAGAGGAAAAGACCACGGAGGAGAAGGCCTGAGGGTAGAAGAGACTGGAGTGATACATCTACAAACCAAAGAACTCCAAGATTTCCAGCAGCCGACAGAAGCTGGGAGAGGCAGGGAAGAGTCTTCCCCAGAGCCTTCAGGAGGAGCATGGGCTCTGCTTTGGCAATGGACTTCTGACCTCCAGAACTGTGAGAAATATACTTGTGTTCTTTTAAGCCACTAAGTTTATGGTCATTTGTTGCAGCAGTTGCAGGAAACTAATACAGTCTCTTCCCATCTTTATGCTACTTTCCATTCGTACACTTTTGTCTTCTCTCTGTCCATTTCTCAGTTTTCCAGAGGTGGCTGGTGTCCTACACAGAGCTTTGCATCCGAACTCTGCTGCTTATTACCTGGATGTTTATGACTCAATTCCTTAGCCTTCCTGGACCTCCATTCCTTAATTGTATAGCAGAAATAACAAGTGCTTGTTCATGGAGTTATTGTAATAGTAACATGAACAACAGTGCTGACAGCCGCCAACGGGAAGGCACAGTGGTGAAATACAGCTTTTTATTTGATCCTCCTCCGCGTTTTACAGATGAGGAAATGGAGGCAGGCTGAGTTTAAAGTGATGTTATCTAAAGAGACATAAATGTAAAATTGATGATTCCGGGACCTCACTGCATCTTTCGTGCTCGCATACTGGGCTGTGAGCACCAAAGGTACACGGAGATGAAGAACATGGTGCTCCCTTGGCGGAGTTTATGTGTGTAGTGTAGACATAGACACAAGAGGGAACTGTGTAGTGCAGAGATGAACACAAGAGGTGATCAAAATGTAGGAAAATTTAAAATGTTTAAAAATGTATCACAGTAAACGAAACATTGCCATTAATTGCCCTCACTTATCCCATCTTCTTTGCCACACTCTGATGCACTTCTGGAAGTTCATGATCATGACTGTCTTTATGAAGAGTAATCAAAAATGTGGTGAGTGCGGCTACCAAGTGCCGTCCAATGGAAATACAAGTTGTAAAAACACTACAGTGTGTCCTTATCGCCTTATTCCCTGGGTGTGCTTTCATTTTTGGAGACAGAGTCTTGCTATATAACCAGACTGGCCTTGAACTCTGAGCAGTCCTCCTGCCTCAACCTCCTGAGTGCTGGAATGACAGGCATGTGCAACCATGCCTGGTACCACGCGACTGTTGCCTCTTTTTCGAAATAAAAATAACCATGAAAGGTCAATGTTTTGAATTGATTCAAGGCATTGAGGCAGGTACAACAGCATAACTGAAGACACACACGAAAGAGGATTTTCAGAACTGCTTCAGAATGTGGTGAGAATGATGGTATAGTGTGTTTGAAGCAAGAAGGAATTTGCTTATTTGTTTTGGGTGTTTGTTTTGGGTCAGTGGCAATATGTCTTTACTGTACTGTAATAAACGATCATACCTCATAGCAAGTAGTCAATAAATATTCCTGCCAGCTGCTGCATGAGCCTATTATAGGAGATAAAGGGAGGAGTTTAGTAGCCATAAGTTCATGGTCACTTTCTCCTAAGTTCACATTACTTCTTCTTAAAGACTGGTACATTCTCCTGGGCCTGCAGTTCCCTTCCCTACTCACTTAGTCCTCTGGGAAACCCAGCTGGCAGCACGAGGGCTGCTCTCAAATGCCCCGTGGGAGGGACCCAGTCCCCAGGCGTGGTGTGGGCTGCTGAAACGTCACCCAAGTGTCCTCTCCTCACCCCTGTGCCAATCAGGTGCTACACAATCTGCTCTGCTCGGAAGCTATGCCTGCCCTGTGCTCTGCCACAGCCGGAAGTGCCACTCATTTTCCCTCTCCTTTCATCCTAGTTCACGTTTTCTCTGTGGGTCTTGCAACCTGTGTTCCTTTTCCTTCTTTTAATTGGTTTTTACCACTTTTTTAAAAGTTGCACCATTACTATAGTTGCAGATGGGAAGCAACACAGAAGGGTCATTTAAAAATGCAAAATAAGCCATCATCATTCCCACCTACTCCTCTCCAGTGAGAGGCCTGACGCATACAAGGTCCCCTTTCTCCCCCAGGATCCTCCTCCCTCTGAGTACACTGTGGTTCTCCCCAGCCTGGCCAGCTCCCCTGCTGTAGGCCCAGGCCCGTGGATGGCCTTTCCCCTCACTCCCTCTGAACTAAACACAGAATGCAGTGCTTAAGGCTTACTTCCTTCTCCCAAAAATTGCCTACTATTGTCTTCTTTAAGAGAAGCAAAGGCCAGGAGCCTCCTGCAGGTGTCCACTGGTGGAGTCCCACACAGTGACCTCAGAGGAGCTCACAGCTGGCCAGATGTCCACCCCAGGAGGCAGCTACACTGCTATGGCACATGTATCCCCAGGTTGCTGAGAAGTCTTTCCTTCCACCCAGGAGTCCATGGGTAACTGTTGTCCTTGTCCCCACACTCCATTACCTGCAGATCTTTTACAAACTATGAATCAGACCAAAGCCACTCTGCCATGGAAACTATTTCAGTGGCCTCCAATGTGCCAGAGTGAAGTCCTTGCTCCACCAGCCCCTCCCAGCCCAGGCTCCTCCTTCCAGACACTTTGCTACCCACCCTTTCCCCTATTTCTGACACCACCCTTCTTCCCTGAAATCCACAACCCAAGCGAGCTTGGACTCTCATGGCCTTGAGCTAAGCCACAAGTGTTACCTCTGTCTGTATCTTAGCATCTCCTAGGATGTATTTTAAAGATCTTCTTAATATTCAAGATTTACCTTAAATTCTACCTTGGTACAGAGCCCAGTCCCAGCCAACCTAGCAGCACACAACTCAGCATACTCTTAGCTACGCTTGCCCACACCCACCAGCACAAAGAATGTAACTTCCCTTTTTCTCCACCAGGGAAATCTTTATGATGCTCCCTGGAATATAAACTCCAGCAGGCCAAGAGACTCTCTTCCTCCCTTCTTCCTCTGTACTCCAGTTGCCTCCAATAGCCTTAGCACACCATTGTTTTTCAGTAAATTGTATTGGAGGATGTATAAATTAATAAGGAGAACGTATAAATTCATTGATTAAAAAAAGAGAGTGCCAAGAATTCCCCATGTTTGTTTCAAGATACATTATTGTTGCCCCAGATCTCACACCTACTGTTATGGCTTGTGTCTAGATGTCCCCTCAAAGTTTCATGTGGCCATAGGTGGGGTTTTTCGTGGTGACTGGATCTAGAGTGTGTGACTCTGGAATTAGGTGTGTGATGCTGGATTAATGATGCATGGTTATGACATTAGTCCACTAATTGGTTTGGTGTAGTTCTGGATGTGGATAATGGGAAGGCCCATGCTGGGTGTGAGTGCTACCTGTGCTAAGGATGTGTTGTTTGTATAGAATATGAGAGATAGAAAGAGGGCTGCTGTGGTCACTTGCTGCTTATTCACTACTTCATCGCCTTGCTGCCTTCTGTCCTCCATGACCTATTTCTTCTCTGTGACACCCCTCTGCCATGCCACCCTGTCTTGGAGTCAGCCAACTATGAGCTGAAACCTCTACAAACTGTGAACTACCATAAACTTTTCCTCCTTTAACTTTGGATGTCAGGTATTTTGTCTCAGCATCAAGAAAAATAACCAAGACATGCACCTCACATCCATTAAACACATCTTCTACTTTATATGTCCATCTGAGCATTTTTCATACTCAAGCAGTAGCTCTTAGTGCAGGAGGCAATGCGTGAAAGGCAGCCCTATTTTTACACTAGGATGTTGCTAACATACAGTTTCCCAGCCTTCTGCTTTCTGAAGCTGCACTGTATAGGTAGTTTTACAAGTAATCTGAAGCATTGATCCATTCAACTTCTAAAGCTTATTTCAATTAGAAAGTTTCAGATAGAGATCAAATTAATTAAGCCCCCCCCTTAAAATTCATCTTAATTAACCACTTTTTTCAATGGGTTAGTAATTGGCTGGGCTTCAACCTGCACAGAGAAGAAGTGGTGGGGGACCCCGAGGTAAATGTAGATGCCTGACAGAGGCTAGGCATTCTACTGGATGTTCAGAATATATGAGAGATTCAGGGGAAATTTGCTTGCTAAATAAAATCAAACTGAGTAATTCTCACATAAGGAAAAGTTTATGGTGTTTCACATAAGTGAATTTTCCAATTTTCCTAGCTGAAATAAACAGTTGCCCAGGGAGAACTATTTTATTTTTGCCCCTTGAATTTTTTCTTTGTAAGTTTCATGAGGTTTGACAGTTTGGGCAAAAGATCTGCTGTGGAGATTCAGGCAAGCAGATCTGCCTTGGGAATGGATCTATGGCTTGTCTCTTCCAAATCACAGCCTTGACCTGGATAAAGTAGGGGAGGCTTCCAGCAGAGGCTGTGTTTCTGGTGTCCTGAGATAGCCTTTTCCCTGTGTCTCTCATAGCCTTAAGAGTATTTTATGGCACAGTCTTTGATACTCAGGGAACAGGTGCAAACACTTTAAGTGATATAATGTGTCGCCCAGATGATTTTAAAAGGAGCCATGAAATGGATGTATCCAACAAAAGTATAACATTTAATTCACTCCTGAGAACTAGTGGTGTGCCAGGGGCTGCCAGCAATAAATCACCGGCTGACTTAGATGACACTGGGTGATGTCGCTGGGAGAGCCTCCTTTCTGGCAGGTTCACAGCTGGGCTGATGAATTTATTCTGTCTAGTTTCAGGGCAGGTTTGCAGCTGCTATCTGATCATATCTTCACATTGCTTGGTAAGGAAGGCACACACTCTAGAAATTTCTGGAGTACCTGGCAAGAAAGATGACATTCTCCCCTTCCAGGGAACCATTCCAGATTAGCATGACTATGCCCAGGGATCTGGTTGGCATTCAACACGACAATGGTCTCCATCAGAGCTATTTGGGACTGTGCGGTAGCAGCTTCCGAGCAGAGTCACTCAGGTGGGTGGTCCCTGCTTAACATCATCTTTCTTTCTGGCCCAAAAGCCTCCAGGGCAAGACTGTATCTGTCCTGCAGATGTCTATAGCCTCAGAGTCTACACAGTGTGATTTACAACACATTATAAATGTAAAAGTATTCAGGATATATTTAAGGAGTAGAGGCATAAAGGAAGGGAGGGAGGGAGGAAGGAGAGAAGGAAAGAAAGGAAGAGGAATGAAGGAGAGTGGGAGGGATGGGAAAAGGGAAGGAAAGAGGAGAGAAGTGAAGGAAAGGTAAAAGGAACAAAGGAAGGAGGAAAAAGAAGAAAGGAAAAAAGGAGAGAAGAGGGATGGGGAAGGAAAGAAGGAAGGAAGGGGGAGGGAGGGAGGGAGGAAGGGGGAGGGAGGGAG
>PVLD010000161.1:0-109709 GCA_004027595.1 Dinomys branickii | reverse complement strand
GCCCTCCTCCAGAGATGGGTGCTGAGGCCTGTGTTGGCCTGTGAAGTGGGGATGCCTCAAAGAACAAGATAAGACCACAGCTGAGGGCGTTTGGCTCCAATCCCAATTAACTAAGAGGAGACTTCAGCTGCAGGAATCGCACTCCTACAGTGAAGGCCTTCCTGGAGATAACATAGTTCTCCTAAATTAACAGAATGTATTAGCTGGAAAAGTCCTTAAAGGGATTCCCAAGTCCTGCCCAGATTTCTGCATTTTCTTCAGTATTCCCCTACTTTGTTTGAAAACCTAATAAATACAGGCCACCCAGAGAAGTTCTGGGTCTAAAACCCCAGAATCTCCATTTCTGTAATAGGGTTAGACCCTTCTGGAGCCCTAAAGTCATTTCAGTTGTCTCATTTATTTAACACTTTGCTGTCCACTCATTTGGGAGATTACAGGCCTCATCAGCCCGCAGTGACTAAGGAATATTATAAACGCAATACCAGGCTCGGAGTAAAAGGCTAGGTGAGTCCTAGCTCCATCTCTTTTCTTGCTTGTCCTGTAGAGCAGTCTCACCTGAGCCTTGGCTTTCCCTTTTCTAAATGAGGACCATAAAGACCCTAGAAGGCCACTATGAGAACCCATGAAGTTGTTCGTTTTGATCCATTGCCATGGTTCAACAGTCCTCGGCTTCTCCAACTTCACCTCTTCCTTCTGGGTCAACCTTGTGATGTTGGCCATCAGCCCAGGAAGGAAGGAGGAAGCAAGGCACACCTGTTTGGGTTCTCCCATGAGTGCGCTTTCCTCTGCTTCTGCCTTTGAGGGTCCTCTAGGATGCCACTGAGTACTCTACATGACCACCTGCCCTTCCTTCTCCTCCACCCAAATGACCCATTTCCTCTGAATGCAAAATGAGTTGCCTAGGAGAGATGGAAGCCACCTCACACTCAGGCAGTGACTGAGCACTGTATCCTGCAAAACGATGCTTCATCAACTCAATAGGGACATCATTTATAGAAGAAACTGAGGCTCAGTGACACGAAAACCTCTTCCTGACTGTTGTCTCTCCTTACAAACACAGCGGATGTGTGTCGGAAGAAAGGCAGGAAGTTTTTAACCCATGTCCTACTGACAACTCCTTCTGCACACATGCGTGAAGTGGCTCTGTGGAGAGAAGCTTCTAGAATATTAAGCAACCTCTGAGTTCTCTAGAAATGGCTTGCGGTGAGCTTGTCAGTATGATCTTCTCTGTTTTGGTCATTCTCTGAGTAAGGTCACCTCAAAGTAGTCTCCACCATCAAGTTGGAAATGGAAAAAGCTCACCATAGGATGAGTCATGTTCTGACATGCTCCCACACCCAGAGGTAGTATTGGGCTCTGTTTTCAGCAAAATAAACCTGTGTTTTACATTGTTAAGATGATGTGTGTTGGTAAAAATTCATCAAAATGTCAACTAATTTTCAGCTGGGAGCATGAGATGATCCACCTTGGGAAACCAGCAGTTCATGCAGAATATTCCCAACAGCCGAAGCCAGTCCTATGGTCATCAGTGCCCCTAAAGGACAACAGGGACCCTCCTGAGGACAGACTAAGAGAAATGCTGAACATTCACCTCCAGTCTTGCTAGAAGCTTGGGCACCTCAATCTCAGTAATCAAAGTCACCCTATTATTAAGAACCCTATTATTAAGAACAGAGAGAAAGGTATAGAGATTTCAGAGTGTAACCACTCTAGATTCCAATTCTTGTGCTTAGTAATGTGGTGTGATCCTTTCTTCATCTATTTGAGTAAAGTCCTCCCACTCCACCCTGGAGCTGTTATAGCAGTAGTATCAAACATAGGCTCTAGTGTCAGACAAAGCCAAATTTGAAACCCACTTAGTGCTATGAACCTGGGAAAAATATTTTACCAAGCCCAGCTCCACATCTGTAAAATGGGCAGACTGAACAATAACATCCATTTAAAGTGACTAATGAGTGTGTAGTATAGACTCCCAAAGCATTGATGGGAGCTGTCAGACTAATTGCTTTTCTAAGGAATTTTAATAAACAAATTTTTGTATCAATAGACATTAACATTTTGTTAGTCTAGTAAAATATTTTTGTAATTAAAATAGTAGTAATTACAACTCTCTTCCAGGCACCACCCAGTTCCATAGTTCCCTAATGAGCTTCTTTTCATTCATATTTTTGGAACCTCCTGGGGTGTTTCAAGGCTTTCAATGTGCTATTGCCATGTTCTTCCCACTGACATAGAAGCCTCAAAAGGTTGGTTGTTATTTCTTTCATCTCTGTATGCTCAGCCCTTAGAACTTGCTGGCACAGAGGAGATACCCAACGAATACTAGATGAATAAATAATTGAAATTTTTTTTTAAAAATGACAGGCACAGAGGACCAAGCACACAGGTAGCCCATGTCAAGGGCTCCTATCTGTATTAATTCCTGATGTCTCAATAATCTGCAGGAACAAATATAGAAATAAGTGACTTTACCTTCTCTCAAAGAGCCAGTTCCTGCATCGGAGGAACAGGGGAAAACTGAGACCCCTCCCCCAGCAAGATCTTGCTCTGAGTTTCCCTAGTATCCTGCTGCCTTCTGGGAAAGGAAAGAGAGATGCATGGTGGGTAGAGATACATGATGGGTAAAGTCAGCCTCCATATGGGCCTCAGACTCTCTTTGTCATTTCTAGAGTCCCTTAAGCACGACAAACTGCAATTCTTAGGGGCTTCCTAGTCTTTGTTGTGATGATCCCGGAGGAGAACTAGCTACTAAGACACTTGCATTGCTTCTGGCTTAATTTGCCAAACAGAAGCTCCCTTGATTGTAAAAATTCAGGGTCTTTCCATCACTTTAGGAAGTCTGTCCTCTTTTCTCTGCTACATTCCTTCTTGGTCACCTCCTCCCTGGGTTCCTGATGTTTAATGGGACACCTGGCCAGGTGACTCACTGCTACCTATCTCAATCCCCAGAATCCCTTCTAAACTTCATAGCCAAAGTGCTCAAGTCAAGGGACTCCAGGACAGTGAGGGTCCTCACAAGGAGGCTATCCCAGGAAGGCTGAGCCCCTTGGTGGTGTTTGATCACAATATCCCACATTTCCTCCATTCCAAAGCTCTGTTGACCGCAACCATGCCCAAGATTTATGTAATAACACCTGTCCAGAGACAAGCATGAAGAAAGGACTCTGCCACATGAAACAGGCACAGCAATCCCAGCCCACGTCTTCATTTTAGAATGGCAAAATGTGAAGTGTACTTAAGTCAGAATCAAGATTCGGGATCCCACCAAACATTGCTCTATTCCACTCACAAGGTGTCCCCTGGGGATTTTATTTAGCCTCACATGATTGACTCACCCCAGAACCCCTGAGGTTGTGGGTGCTCTTATACTAAATTTCCTCAGGAAGAGGCAGCACCAGAGATATGTGACCTCCCCAGACCAGGGAGTCCTCCAGCTTGTGACAAAGTCTCCCAGACTTCTGAGCTTTGGTACCCATTGGTTGGCAAGCTGAGCTGAGGTCCCAGGGCTCCTATCTTCCCCCTTAAGGAGCTGAGTAAGATGGAAAAGACTTCCAAGAGTGCAGTTCAGAGTGCAAAGAAGCAGGGCTAAAACCAGGAGTCCTCTCCCAAAGAATTAGGGGTTCCAACAGCAAAGGAACGAGACCAACAGAAGATCGAGAGGGCTTTCAGTGTGGCAGAGCCAGAGTCTGACTCCTGGGATCCACACACAGCAAGGACAGGATGAAAATAATAAGGCGAGGGAGGATTCAAATAAAAGACCCAAAACAGCCCTTTTTTAAAAGTTCATTTTACTATTTTTGCAGTGAGAGGTGGCACCTGGCCGCTGGCTCCACGGAAGCTGGCAATGGCCAGGCTCTGACTGTAGAGGGCCTAGTTCTTCAGCCCTGACCGCCTCCTTCCTCCTCTGCCTTTCTCAGCTCACTGACCGCAGAACACTGTGCTTCTGCTTGTCATCCTGTAAGGCGCCTTTCTTCCCTTTCCTGTAGTATAGGTAAAACTCATCCCATCACCGAAGAAGACATTACCATCCTCTCCTCAATTCCCACAGGGTTCGCTAACTGAGTCCTCACCAAGACCAGAGTGTACCAGGCACCTGACCAGCTACTTCCCAGGGATTGCATCATATGAAATGGGAGCTACCCTTTACCTTTCCAGATGCAGAAATCAAGGCTCAAAAGTTCAGCTTGTGCCCAAAGCAAATCCTGAGTGGCCCTCTCTCTAAGTGTGTGCTTTTAACCGCATGAAACTCCTGACTATCCCCACTTGCCTCCTAGCAGTACACACCGGGCAGATGCTGCCACTGCATGGACATTCTCAGGTCTCTTCAGGGCTTCAGACAGCCAAACATAACACAGACCTTTGCCTAGTCAGAATAAGGAAATTTGCAAAGGTGTGTCTTATGTGGAGTGGAGACGATCCAACTCATCAAATACCCTTATCACAGATGCAGGGTGAGATAAGAGAAGGAATATGTTCTTTTCCACTGAGACAGACATAGAGACAGGCCCTGTGATTAGATACGAAGGTAGTGGCTCACTGGGTTACAGAATAACTGCCTGCTCACCTGACCTTGACAACCGAGATGCTTCCTTTAGAGAGTGTCCTATGCATCAGGCACAGGTCCTACCCTGAAAGGTCTAGAAGGAAGGGATTTCTGACTTGTTGCTCTGCCGCATGGGAATTCAAACCAAAGATAATATAAGCAATCACAGAGGGTCGGGGTATGCTATGGCAGAGAAGCCAGCGGGGAGAGAAGGATGCTGAGAAACAGCAAAATAAAATAAAATCAGGTACCCGAAAGGACCATTATTAGTAATGCTTTATAGAACTTTTGTTAGGGTCACTGCCATGACCCTTCAATGTGGGTATAATTTGCTGTCCCTCAAGTCTGTGGCTTTGCAGCCTCCTGTGCTTGAGAGAGGCTACACAGCACGTGGGGACCATGGGTGGTGTGCATGTGTCAGGGACAGGTGGTTAATGACGGGGAAATGGCAAGTGTTACCATACATGCTTAATTGCTTTTTAGTTTTAGAAAACAAGTGTTGCTTTAATAATAAAAAAAATGGTGGAGGAGGAAGGAGAGAGAGCAAGAGCAAAGAAAAGAGGTAGAAGGAAAGCAGGATGAAAATGACCTTCAGAGCATGATGGGCAGCTCAAGGTCACTCACCCCAGTGGGTCATGGACAGCTGTTGCTCCTGACCCTCCCCCTACCCCCTCCCTCTTCATGGTCCTGCCTCTCCCCTCAGAGAGAGTGCAGTGCTGAGAGCTCACTGTGGGCTCTGCCCAGGGCCCTGAGCCTGTGTTTCTCTCAGAGAGGCCCTGGCTGTCTCCTTCAGGCCACTCTGAGGATGTCACTGTAGCTCAGTGGCTCTAGACTGGCCGGCATGGCATCAAGCTGAGACAGGAAAATGGTGACAGAACAGTGTGGGGCAGGGTGGGGGTGAATCTTGCAAACTGACCGAGTGTCAGGAGTGCAAGAGCAGAAGGTTTAGGCCTGAGTCCACTGCAGAGACCCAGGTGGCTGCCTGGTGTCAACCCCGGGCCTGGCTGCTGCCTCTCTTGTCATCTGAGTGGCCCCTCGTTCTCCACACTCCATCTTTCCCAGAGGCCTGCAGCTAAAGGCAGGCAGGAAGCCACTGCTTACAAGGAAGACCAAAAAAAGGGCCAAAAACTTCCCATGCAGACTTTGTAAAATTGCAGCGACCACTTGCATGCCAAATCGTGGACATTCCAAATGGGTCTGGAAGACTCACAGGACCTACCAAAGGTCACAGAAAAAGGTTGCTGAACACATGTTTTCCATTTCAAAAATGAGTTAGGAAGAGACAAAGGCCAGGATGCCATGCTGTTCTTAGGAACCAAAGATGCAAGCTCCAGCTAGTTCGGAGGGAAAAATACAAACAAGAGAAAAGGAAGTGTGAGTGAGATGCTCTGGACAGAAGCATCTGCCTCTCTCTTGTGCTGAAAACAGATTTGAGCCCAGATAGGAAACTAACCCGGAGAACAGGAGGGAGGAGCTGGACACCAGAGAGAAATCCTGGCGGCGGAAGCCATGAGATGCCATGGGGGTGGGGCTGACCTGTGCTGAGGCTATGGTGTCTGAATTTGGTGCATTTTGCTGGAAAAAAAAAAAGAAGAAAGAACAAGAAACAGCAGCTCCGCAGCCTGCAGGGTGTAAGCATGCACTCCTGGGAGCAGCGGTGGTGCCCTGGCAGTTCGCTGAAGCAGCAGAGCCCCTCTGCCCAGCTAGCACCTGCCAGCACTCAGGCTGTGCCAAGAGCAACTCGGTACCAACTTCAATAATATCGCAATTCAGTATTTCAATAATGCGACAAGACTTGTTTGGAACCCGACCAGGGATGGCTCAGGGCAGTAATTTTCCTTTTAGCAGCGGGAGCTGAGAATCTACAATTTCCCAGAGATAATACCACTCCACCCTTCCCAGGAAGAGCGCCCTCAACACAGCAGAGGGAGACATACTGACGGGGTGGGAGGCCCCGGCAACAATGGAAGGGATTCCAGTCCCCGAGGGCGGACAACGGAGCACGTCCAGCAGGGGTGGATACATGCGGCTTTGTTTCTGCCCCCTCGGTGAGGGGAGGAACTACCTCCAGGGGCAGCAGCAGCCCCACCCAACTCTGGACGTGAGGCGGCTGCCTGCTAAGGTGGCCAGTCCATGCTACCTGGCTTGGCTCTTGATCCCGCTTTTCAGATTTCTCGCTGGATTCTTTCTGTCTCAGGCAAAGCCAGTAGCACCTCAGGACTCCTTTTTGCTAATTTATCACTTTTCCCTGGTTGGTTCCCTCTAACTTTTCCCTCCCTATATGCAAAATGAGAAGTTAGAAGTGCTTTGTGTTTCCATTCTGGTCACAGCCAGGTGGTGGCCTTATATGCAAAAAAGGGTGGCGGGACCTTTGTCAAAGGACACTGAGGTTGCATATTACCCAGTTCCATTAGAACGGGGAACTGGAAGGGAAAGCCCCAGATTTTATTAATTTCTGATTCTGAGAGTTCTTCTTTTGATATTTATTCATACAGTCTGCTAACTGACCACTGCTTGCCATGTGATAGATAATGCCCTTTAAGTCCCCGTATAAGTTACAGTAATGTCACCAGGCTATTAACCTCGGGGTATTTGCATTATTAGTCAATTTCTAAGTCCTTGGACTTAAAGCAACCACTGAGATTTTTTATTTCCATCCTGCAAAAGCCAGGGTCAAGTTGCACGAATTTCCCGCAGCAGGGAGACTTGGCTGAGGCGTTACAGTGGGTCCCTATGGTTTGTTTGCGGGGGGGACCACATAGCACATCACGTGCCTGGCCGGGAGGGAGATATGCTGACGGCACCTGTGATTTGCGGTGAAAGTTGAACAAAAGAGCAGACTTCTAAACAAACTCCATCTCCTTGCGCTCAGCAGACAGGGCGCGGGGCCTGGGGTATAGTTTGTCTGCTGTGGAGCCTGCGTTAAAGCTGACTGATTTTAGCTTTTGACAGGTGTTAGGTCCTGCCTTTCAACATGAAATATATGTCCAGATAAAATATCCGTGCAGATGCTGTATCTAAATCCGGGGCCAAACAGTTTTCATGTAAAAGCTACCTGGAACATGAAGACAGCAGTTCAGGCAGAGAAAGAAAGCACAGCCAGAGAAATAAGGACGGGGAGGAAGAGCGAGGGAGAAAGACAGGGAGAGGGAGGGAAACGAGAGGAAGACAGAACTGCAAAGCCGACAAAATGGCAGCCCTAAGTCAATCTTCTACACATAGCCAAGAAAGGCGATTACATAACAGGCCACAGTGAGCCGCTGGCCGTGACTCAGGGCAGCCGCCCAATGAAGCCACGCCATGCTTGAACCAGGAGGCTGCCTACCGCCACTGCCTCGCTCCCTCCAGTCCTTGCTGGGCGTTGGTTCCTCTTCTCACCACTCTCATTTCAGTGCCCGTGTGAATGGCTTGTGGCGCCCCCCTCAAGCTCCCTGAAGGCGGCCTCCTGTGTTCTCTCAGCCGCGCCAGCATGCACTGGGCAGCGTGCAGGTTCTAGAGTCGGGGAAGAGCGGCTTCCTTTCTGAATCGATTTCCAGCCATGGGCGAGTGGATGCCAGCTGTCTCTTTTTTCTAATTCATGGCAAGCCAGGCACTCTGGGAGGCTAAGATAGGAGGATCACGAATCTGAGCCTAGCACAGGCAATTTAGCAATTTGGCAAGACCCCATCTCAAAATAAAAAATAAAAATAGCCGGGATGTAAACCCAGTGCTAAGGCCCTGAAAACAAACATCTCATAGTGTTACTTTGAGGATTAAAGGGTATGTTTGCCGAAGACAGGCATCTGTCGGTACGAACCCCGGGAGCCGTTAGGCGGGCTGAAGAGGCTGCTGTAGCTCAGTGGTAGAGCAGGTTCCGAGCACACACAAGGCCCTGGCTTCCATCCCCAGCATCACAAAAAGAAAAAAGGGCGGGGTCTTCAATAAGTTTAGATACCCATGGAAGGAAATTCTTATTTGGAATAATCTTTACAAATAACAGGGAATTTTACTGAGTCCTTTGTAATTTTCTGGCTTCCCGCTAAGCATTTCTATACTTCACTGAGACCGTTGCTGGATCCCAATGGCCCCATGCCTTCTCTCCCATTTTCCTGATAAGGAAATTGAGTCTCAGAGAGGTTATTTGGCCTGTCTGCATCCACGTGGGTTGTTAAAGGATGGAGGTAATTCTCAGAAGTCAACTCCCACCATTCAAGACTTCTCTGGTGTCCAGGGGATTTTCTAAGTTAATACCTTACTTCTCAAAAGGCTGCATCCTCACCCAACTGGGACCTGAGTGATCCAACTTCCTGAGCCACGGCCCAGCAGATTTGATCGTTCCAGGTGTCGCCAATGATCAATGTGGACCTGTGTCGGGTCAATTCAGCTGCAGTGATCAGTATTGATCATCTCGACAGCCCCATCGATTAGGTCAGCAGAGCTGTGGATCATCAGGGACCCCACAGACATGACACAGGTTGACCCTCCCCAGTGTCTGTCAGATATCATCATCCCTGTAGTAAAAACAAGGGAAACCAAGGCACAAGCAGGTAGTTTGCATGGCAGATGGATGGATTTAAAGAGCAAGAGGACCGTCCTACTTCTGCAAAATCTTACCTAGTACCCTCCATGCTAAAGGGTGACAAAGGACAGGACATGGAGGAATTGCCTCCTGGGGTTGTACTGATTCTAGGAATGCCTTTCTCTGTAGTCCATTGCAGCTTTACTAGCTTGCAGTTTGGTGACACGTCAGAGTGACCATCATCCTGGCACCATCCAGGAGCCAATTATTTTAGACTGTTTATATAATTGACAGGCAAACACAGCTATCATTCCAGAAAAATCAGGTACAGGCAGGGACTAAAATGTCTCATTTGGGCCAACTGGTTATCTTATATGGCACATGAGCCCATTTTGTATGATTAGATTTTATGTGGTTTCTATTCTCACAGTTGTTGTAACTGCTTCTTAAAGGTGTTTCTCCCTCTTCCTTTCTCTAAGTGAAAAGCAGCAGTACCATGCTGTAAGGTTACTGCCTGTCACTGGGAGGCTGTGATTGAGCTTATAGGTGCTTCTTCACTTCCGGTTTCCAGCAGGCACAGGAACAACCAGTGCACTAAAGTCACCCGGAAGGGGGCCGACACAGGATTTCCAGACAGGCAAGCAGAACCTGAGAACACGGGCTGTGCCTCCCCCTGGCCCTTGAGACAGCTATCCTCATGTCTGAGACCGGGCCACACTGGGGCAGCCTGGGTCCCACCATCAGTGGAGAGTGTGAGTGTGTGGAAGAAGCCAGTGATGAGCAGACGGAGTGAGCAGGGCGTCTGGGTCACAGTGGCCCCGCACTTACCGCCTCAGTGCTCCTATTTATAAATCACAAGAGATTTTCATCTCGGTGCGGTCTGGGGAGACCCATTTTCTCCCTCTGATTTTCCAGTGGAAAAAGAGGCTCAGGGCTGGAGGATTCACCTTGTAGACAGACTCTTCAGAGCATAGACATGGATGTGAGTGGTGTACACAGTCTGAAACATGACTGATGTCAACCACCAGGACAGCACCTTGTACATATGGAAGACAGTGGTGTACCAGATCCAGTCCTGAGCAGTTTTCTTAAAATAGCCAGACACAGCCCAGGTAACCATAGCTACTTTTAGCATCTCCATTTTACAGGGAGGAAGTTGAGGAATAATAGAAAGTTTAAATCACTTGCCCAAGGGAAGAGTCAGCAAAAAGCATATAGTTGGAGTCTAGTCCGGAATCCTACCCTATATTGGATATTATGTCTGTGGTGATTGGCCTGCCATTAGAAAAAAAGAAAAAGGAACATCACGATGAGAAGCTGACAACCCTGTTGGCAACTCATATTCATCAAGCCTTTACTATGTGACCATAGCAAACAAGAAGTAAGCCAATGGCTTTCCCATGTGAATGTCCCAGAGATCACAGCTGTCTTTCTTTCCTTTGTCTCCTTTGCCCCACACATCGAATTCGTGGGCAAGTCTTGTTATCGCTCACACCTTGTGAGCTACTTCCTCACTATCTCTAATAGGAGGCTGGAGGCTGTGGCATGGAGTGGGGATTTGCCCTATTGTGATTATCACTATAAATCTACACTAAGCCTTACACAACACATGAAGACACACAGTAAATGTGTGTGGGAGGAGCTAACAAAGACGCACCTGGTCATCCCCCATTATAGCCTGTCACTATTTTGCTGTGAGCAGCAGAGGTTGAGAGTAGGAGAGAACATCTATCACATAGAAATGACAAAACAGAGCAGGGAGAATAGAAATTTCAAGGCAGTGCCAGGTTTGAGAGCGAATCTTATTTAAGGAGAACTTAGCCCTTTCAGAATCCACTGGAGGCAGAGACCCCTTTCCAATTTGGAAGCTGGGAAGGCCAAAAATACCTGTCGTGTTGTCCCTTAGAAATGAGTGGGTACATAGCCTGGCCTTAACCAATCAGAAAGTGACATAAGAACCCTAGATTTAGATGTTGCCAAGGAAGCCAAGAAGTGGCAAGGGACACTCAACCCTTGAGATGCTGGAGTCGGAGGCCAGGATCTGGGTCAGTGGTGACAGAGAAGCACAATCAACTCCCTGTGTCCAATGTTGCCCATGAAGGCTGCAGCTGTGGGACTGGACTGCCTTCCACCTTTCTCATTTCCTGAGCTTTCCTGAGAGCCCCTCAGCCATGATCCTTTCAGTAAATTCTCTATGCTTAAATCATCTAGATGGCATTTCTACTGCTTGCAACCCAGAACCCTGCTATTATAGCTCAGGGTCAAAGTGATGCCTTAGCCACAGATCCCAAAATTGTATCCAATTTCTCTATTACCTCTCTAGTGCATCAGGAGGGTCAATTCTCCACAATTCCCCGGCAGCTCCTCGCAGGGACCTGAGGAGGCGGGGCTTCATGACCTCCTTTCAGGCCCTCAGCTATGAGCCAGAGAACATCAAAGTATCTCTGAGGAAGGGGCACCCCTCACTCACACTCTCCCATGACCCCAGGGAGGAAGAGCATTCAGCGTTGGGCTTGAGTCTGTTCCAGCAGCAGAGCGAGGTTGGAAGTAGGTTGGGGCTGCTACTGCGAGACCTCACCCCTGCATTCCTGGCTGCCTTCCGGTGAACGTGAGCAGGAGGGGACGGCTGCGTGATGGGTGACGCAGCTCTGCTGCCGGCCCTGGCGGGAGCTGTCAAAAACATATTCATTGCTGAGCTCAAGGAACAGCAACCGTTCACCTGCCCTGGCTGAGTCCCCTCCCTGCCCTGCTCCCTGGGACGGGCTCCTGGCCTGTTACTGTGACCTTGTTTCTTTGGACGTTCTAATACAAGCTGAAATGGATATGAGCTGTAATTACTCATTCCCCACGATTCCGTGGGCTGCTCTTTGTACCAGAGTTGAGAACCTTCATTGTCCACGTTGCTTAAATTACGGAACATTGTGCCATCCATTCTGAATTAGTGCTCATTAATGGGCTGGCAGTCCCAGAAACTCCTTATTTATTATTCAGAGGCCAAGTATAATCCAAGCAGCTGCATCCCAACCCCACTCATGTGACTTTTGATCTGTCATGGAAAGAAACGAGGGAAGAAAAAAAAACCACATATATTAATTTTTTTGTTTTCTTGAGCAAAGGTAGCATGGACACATAAATAATCATTCGACCACCCCCTTGATTACAAATGACACTTCTGCTCTAAAATAAAATATGTATGATTGAGAAAGAAGTCTCTTCTCTCCTTCCTCCTCCTAGTCCTTTTCTTCCTCCTCTGCCTCTTCTCCTCCTCCTCCTTCTCTTTCTTCTTCTCTTTCTTCATTTCCTTTCATGGGGATGCTTTGTCTTGATGTGTTGACCCCTGCCACTCCTATTTTCGTAACCCCAATGCAAAAAACACCACCTTTCTTTTCCTACCTCTCACTGACTTCTCTTTTGTTCTCTTTGTCTCTAATGTTACAATCAAAAGGGCCAATTCTGATAGTGAGATTAGACCAAGGAAAAAAAAAGACAGAAAGACAAAAATTAACGGTCAAACTAACGCTCCAAATGGTCTCGCCCCAAAAGAGAAGTCACAGTTGGATTCTTTAAGCCTGCAGAATGGGAAGATTCAGAACAAGAGGCAGCACCTGCTTCCTCTTGTCCTTACGCAGTAATCGGAGACAGTATCCACAATCGCCCAGGCGTCCTCAGCCCTTCTTAGGTCTCAGCATTTCTCATTGGAGGGCTGCTCGCCTGCAAAGGGGAGGGAGTGCTGCCTCCCAGGCTGACACTGATGTTTCTGCAAGGACACTCTGCCAGGGTGCGACAGGTCACCACCAAATGGATGCTCCCCAGTGGGCTGGGCTCCAGTCACATTGTCGGGTAAACACAGAAATATCCTGTCTTCGCCTGCCAAGCCTCGTCAAGTGTCTGTATTTGTTATTGCATCTTGGGTCCCCCAAGGTCCCCCCACCCCATATTTCTTTAGAGAGGAAATGTAAACCATATGCTTTTGCCTTATTTCCACTGAATGTATCCAAATGCTGTTTAGGGCCAGACGTACTCTTTTGCAGTGAGTCTTTTCAGCAGAGTGCATGAGCAATTGCCCTTCTTTTTAACCTGTTTTGCCATAACTAAAGTGGATCTGACTTTCTGGTGTAAATACAGGAGTCTTTGTTAGGTCTTCAACATGAGAAAGTGGATTCTGAAGGTCCTGACTTGTCTTCCATTTGGTTTTTAATAAACATAGGCTCACAGCAAGGTCTCCTAACCAATGACAGAACTCTTTCTTCATGGTTGTGCCTCAGAATCCTTCTCAGTACAAGTCACTCAACAGTCTGTCTGAATTAAAAGGCCTCATCATTCATCACGCGAGCAAAGACATACTTGTATGGGACTTAGTGGGCAATAGGTGCCACCAGCAGCCTCGGAAAAAAGTACATTTCCTCAGGCACTAGGGACCCGAGAAACACAGTGCGAGGAGGCTCCCAAGTCCAAAGGCAAATTGGAGTCCAGTCCCAGCAGGGAGCAGTCTTAAAAAGTTGCACCCCAAGTAACGCTAGGAGCCCGTGTATCCCACATCTTTGAAGAGGAAGAAGGCACAGCCTTTAACTTCCTGCTGGAATCCCATGCCAGGCTCTGACGCTGTCTTAAGCCCTGCTATTTATCTGCCTGGTGAGGCACAACACTTACTTATTAAAAACATATCTATCATGGTTAATGACTTGATTTTTCCCTTTAATACACTACAATGACAGGTGTAAGGGAAGATGAGAGTCAGATGCTGCTTCAATATGCTCCTCCCTTGAAGATGTCTAAGCCATCAGCCTCACTGCATGGAGTCGGGGGGAGTCACTCGCCCCACTGCCTGGGATACACACACACACACACACACACACACACACACACACACACAGATTACACGCTTGTGTTGGATGGGAAATCGTGCCATTTGCAGTTTCAGATAAAAGCATGTTTGAGTGCATATGGAAAGTACCATTAAGAACAACTCGGAACGCTGAGTAAAATGGGTCATTAGGCTTTTGTTTGTTGGAGAGTGTCTCCCATCTGACAGTACCGAATGGTACCACTTTTAGCAGCTTATGTTCCCAGTTACATTAAACAGACAAACAGATTGACTATTTTGCATCTCTCATTCGACAACAGCTTGTCTTCATTTGCCGCACACGGGTGGCAGTGCTGAAAGCATGGTGGATTGCTGCAGCCAAGGTCCTGGTTTTGAGCAACAGCAGATGCCAACATTTAACTTCAAAATCAATCAATTCTTTTTCCTGAGTGTGGATAAAAGGTCTAGGAGAGCGCCTGGAGGAGGATTTCTGCTGCTTACAGCTGAAAATGTAGAAGCCGCATTCGTTACCAAAGTTTCAGCAAGCGATAACTAATGTGCGGAGCTTGTGGAGGGAGGTGTTGGGAAGATGGGCAACCCTGAGGAGAGGCAGAGGCAGGGCACCTGCGACAGTCACCTTGTCACCTCCACAGGAAGGGGTACACTCTGGAGTTCCTCCAGATTAAAGCCAGGGTGTTACCAGTTCTTCTGATTCTGGCACAAGGTTTTAATATGCAGTGACAGAAAAGAGTCACTTTCACGCTGACCACTTTTCTCAGTAGCCTGTGGCCAGAGAGTTCATCTAAAGCTTTCTGTATGAGGCAGACCATCCCGGAGACCTTTTCTCAGTGGGATCTAGAGAGCCCGCTGCTGGGTTTGCAGCACATCACAACTCTCTGGCCTAGCTGCCCCATCCGCTCCTGTCCTGAGCCTTTCTGACTACTGGCTTCTCTGTCCCTATTATTATTTATGTATGACACATTACTTGTTGTGACAGAACCTCACCTCTACTCAAGGGACAGGAACAGGGCCATCTTTCATCCTGTCCCCCCACCCCATCTCCTTCAACATTGTCACATGAAGGTGCGCGCCCTCGAACAGGAAAACAAGACTCTTCCTTCGGTGTCATAACACTAACTCCTAAATGAGCTCCTGCTCCCTGCCATCAAGGATGATCTGTAACCTCAAAACCGGCTGGAAGTTGGTGCTGCTGTGCAGGAGGAGTGACGTCTGTCCCTGAGCCTCCCTGGCCAGTGGGCCAAGGTGCACTTGCATCCCAGCTTTTTCCACGTCTCCAGGGTGTCCCCTGGATGTTCGGGAGACAGGATCTTGTGGAATCAGACCCCACTGGGACTGGTTCTCCTGAGTGCCAAGCTTGCTCTGTGCAGCAGGAAAAGCTGCCACCTCCTGCCCCACTTGGGGAGTCCTCTTTGTCAAGTTGCAGGCTGCTTTTTCCCAGGGGACCGATTTTATGACTATCACCTCTGTCTCCTCCTCGCTAACCACTTCCCTCTCCTCCACTCTCTTTACATTTCTTCTTAGGGTGTTGCCTAAAAACAGACCCCAATCCAAGCATTTTAAGCTACATCCAAACTTGCAGTCAACTCCTTAGCTTATATTTTAAACATTTTGTTGACCTGTAATCGGGTAAAACATTAGACTTATGAATAATCTCTTATTGCCAAACCCAAAACAAATCATTGGTTATATCTGCTCTCTCCCATCACCATAAAAATTTTTTTTGAAAAGTATGGAATGTTTCTGGTTTTTATTCTGTCTTTCCCCTCATCACTTTCAGGAACTCACAAAAATTCTAGGATGATCTTAAGATTTGACATAAGGCTCAGTAAGAGTTAAATCACTAACATACAAATGGTCAATAGTCTATAAATGTGATTTGGGTTTAAATCTTTATTCTACACACTTATCTGGTTTAGGAACAATCATTAGCCATTACGGTTGCTGTGAGACAAATCATAATCAGTACTGATTGATATTTGAACCTCACAACCAAACATTTTTAGAGCCCAGCCTTCCTGCCATGAGTGTTCCTGGGTGGTGGATGTGTGCCCCTCCACACACGAGGACCCGCAGGAGTTGGACAATCCCAGCCAAGTGGGCAAAAGAGAAAACAGCTCAGAGCATAAAAACAAAAGATAAAGCCTTTTAATAGTCATATTCGGTGTCCACACCAGAGAGAGAAAGGAGCAACGCTGACCATGTGATCTAGATGCCCTGGTATCTACATGGAGCTGGAAGCAAGGGTCATTGCATGGGAAGGATCAAGATCAAGATGCCTATGGGCTACAGGACACTATGTAGGACACTGGTCTCAAAGTGGCTATTCCTGGGTCCTCAACTTTTAGGTCTGAAATGTCCAGGGCATCCACTCAGCATAGGGTGAGGGCAGAGCCACCCAAGATAACTCTGAAACCTGCCAGTTAATTGGTTTCCTGCTCTTCCTCGGCCCCCTTCCTTCTGCAGCTCCCCTTTCTCCTCATGCTTTGCGCCCCTGGCCTGGCATTTAGGGCCTTTTGTTGGCTTAATAGAGACTGAAACTTGCTTGGGGGCTGGAGTTTGCTGTTTCAGTTCAACACTGGAAGGGTTTTTTTTTTTTTTTTTTGTCTTTGTTTGTTTTTCTTTTCCTTTTTCTTCTCCTAAGCCAGGCAGACAATGCATTTGTAGAGCAGAAGCTGTGTGCTGGGCGCTCCCGGATCCTGAACAAAACCCTCATTAAGGGGAGGTGGGATTTCCTGGTCACAGCTTTTAGCCAAAGGGCAAAGGTTGCCCATTAACCAGTGTCCAGTCTAAACAGAGCTGTGTAAAACAACAGGGAGGGGAGAGAGAAAAAAGAGGAAAAAGTGAAATATATGCTCGCCATTCTCAAGTCCACAGCGGGACAGCAGAGCGGGGTGCCGATCAGCCTCCATTCTGACCCTCCAAATCCCTGGAAGGGAAAGGGCCTGCTCCATTCCTGCAGCAGAAGAGAGGATCAGTGGGCAAAGGGCTGGGGGCTGGGACTCTGCAAGCCACACCACATTCCCACCTGCCTTCAGACCTAGTGTCTAAAGGATTTAGCGTCTCTCACGTTGTATACAAGGACTTTCGGAGCATTGGAACAGTTTCCTGTCTATAACTTTGGAGAGGTCCTCTTAAAGCCCCCCCAAAGCCAGTAAAATTCTGGCAGGTGTGTACAGATTCCTGTCATTTCCCCTCTGCCCTGTCTCCATCCAAGTAAGACCTCACAACTTCCCTCTTTCCATGTCTGTGACATGCACAGGTCCTTGCAGCCGTTGCCTCTGGGCACTGGCCCGTTCCCTCAGTGAGAGAATCCTTCTGAGCCTGAGTATGTTGGCTCCTCCTTGGTGTTCAGCCCCACACTCTGTTCACTAACAACTTTCAGACCTCAGCCAGAAATTACCCTGCTCCTTCCCTCCAAAACTGCAGCTGGGTTGCAAAAGCAGCCTCTGGTTCTTCTACTCCACAGGCTGAGTGAGGGAACTGGTAGAGTTTGTATCCTGGCAGAGTGTGTTAGATCACTCAGGCCTTATGAACAGAGCAGCTTCTGTATGTTCCAAACAGAGGAACACAGCAAAACACCTGCTTTCCACATGCAGGCTGGCCCCCAAAACCCAGAGAGGGGTGAGCTGAGCCCAGGATGGGTTCTCCCTTCCTCACATTTACCAAGCAGATACTCCGCTTCCCCCTTCCAGGGACACAGTCTCCATTCCCTGGGCAGATGGGACCGAGAACACTCTGCAAACAGTGGCTTCTCAACCTCAGGCTCGAAAGTGCCATCTCAGGGCCATCACTTTCTGCTGTCATAGTTGTGAAATTCTGAATAATTTTGAAAAGGGGCCCTGCATTTTAATCTTTTAACAGGTCCTGTAAGTTATATAGCCACTGTAGTCATGGCCTCAGCTGCACATTGGAATCAACTATGTAGGTTTTTGGAAAACACTAACTCCTAGGCCCTGTCCGAGAGGCTACATCTGTCTGGGCAGGGCCCTTGGTTACATGGATAGGCCGCTCAAGGGCAGGTGCACTGCTCTGTGGACCAGCTCTGTGCAGGAGAAGGAAACCAGATGGGGGGATGCATATTGTCCCAAATGTGCCCTCAAAAAAATAAGCCAAACATTCCCAACCTTCTATCTCTGTAAACTCAATTCTTACCTATGCAACAGCCCTGAGACCCATTTTTCATAATAATGATGTGAAGGGGGTGATATTTACTGGGTGCTCACACTCAGCCAGGCACCCCTGCCTTGTTCCTTATGGCGCCATCACCTGAGAATGTGCCAACTTCATACATCAGGGGTCACACTTTTGTCCATGATTACAGTTGAGAAGCTGAAGTTCCAAAGCAGTTGAATGGTTTGTCCAAAGAACAAAGGCTACCCAGTGTGACCACCCTGAAGGTCCAGTTCCCCATTCACTGCCTGGTTTCCTTACCAAATTGTACCCCTGTCCAAGGCATGGGCAGGGCCTTGTTTACCTCTGTTTTCCCAATAGCAGGCTCAGCACACAGTAGGTTTTCAGCAGACACTGACTCTATTCTTCCATGATAACCTTTGCCACACTTTTTCAGTTTTCTTTGGGTAGAAAATCTTACTTTGCGTTCAATGCTGTTGAGAAGAATAGCCAGGCAAATCTCCAATGTACTTTTTCATGTTGTCATTTTTGGATTCCCTGTGCTACCCTATAATATTTTACAGCCTTTAGCTAACCAATGGAGCAGGATCTCATGACATGAATGCTAACATGATCCAGACAGCATCCCCATGAATGTGAACCCGGGAAAAGTGGCCACTCACATGTGACAAATAGCTGTCCACAAGCAGAATCCTCAGCAAAGCCAGCAACACTGATCCACAGCAGTGAGGACGCTGCACAGTGTGCACATTCCTAGCCATTCACAGGCAATTCTCTTCCACAAAGGGCTTTTGCTATCCCCCCAAAGCCAAGTCTTGCCTACCCAGAGGAGAGTCTGCTCCCCAGGACACTGAGAGCAGATGGATTACAAGCTCAGAAAAACACAGGAGGGAAAACGGAACCTTCTCAGTAGCCTTGAACTACAAGGGGAAATAACAGGTAACCTGGAGAGAAATTGAGCAGCATGTTTCCCATTAATCTGTGTGTTTGCTGAGCAGGGCCAGCCCTGGGTCCTGAGGTTTCTGCTTTCCTTGACCCTGGGGCAGGGAGGAACTAGAACAAGGCCTGAATTCAGTCAAAAGATTTAAAGAGCTGAGGAAATAAAAAAAAAAAATCACTAGTTTTTGAAATACCAGATAAATATAGGATAACGGGGAAGCTGCTGAAAAGCCAGGCAGGTGGGGTAACCTGCACAGAAGAGGTGTTTCTGGGATCCTCCATCCAGGAAGGGGTGCTGCCACAGTTAGAACGGAAGCCCTGCTAGGTGAGCTCCAACAAACCCAATTCTTTTTAATAGATGAAACCTTCCAATCTGTATAATGCTCTTAAATACTGTGACCTCCTTGGGCTTTTATTTGCATGATCAGATTCATAAAACTAATGCTATTTCTTAAGTGCTTACTTTATATGTAAGACGTTATTTAATCCCACAGTGATGTTATGAGGAAGTATGTGTTATCATTCCATTTTACAGATCAGGCTAAGAACAATCTAGGCAGATGATGCTGGAATCATCTGTAGACCCTCCTTTTGACTTTCACAGTCCCATCAGCCCATTTGGAGAGCTTATTTGGCCAGCAGAGGCTCAGGAGTAGGTTTCCCCCAAACCACATGGTATTACAAAGGTTCTGCCATGCAGAGCTAGAGAGGGGAGGCATCACCTGCAGGAAGGCCACAAGACAAAGCTGGTCTTAAAGAGGGTAAGCAGGGAGCATGGCTTCCGCTTCTCATCTGTGAAATAGGAATATCAGCAGTCAATGTATGGTAACCTTGAGAAAATTAACTGAGGGGAAGCAGTGTGTGGAGTAGCACCTGCCCCAGAGGAAGTCCCCAGGGAACAGTCTCCGCTCCTGCCAGTGTGATCCCTATTTTATGTCACCTGCCAGGAACAAGATATGCCTTGGGGTGATTGGCACTGGACTTGGACCCTTTCTGTATAAACAGCTTCAAAGGTTTCATTTGAAAACCCAGCATGGAGTACAGAGCAAGTTTGTAGAGCAGGGGCCCTTGCCAATATCCAGCCTAGGACTTTTTCTTACACACACAGATACCCCTTCAAGCCCCAAACTAGCATTGAGAGAGCACCGCGTACAGCCTTACTGACAGCGACCTTACTCTTCTAAGACCACACAGTAGCCAGTGGCTCCTTTCCCTGTGGAAAGCCAAAGGCACCCTGCAGCATGTGACATCAGGTGGCAAAGTGAGAAATGCTTCCTCTGCACCCAGTGCTGCATCTCTGCAACACCAGCCAGGGAGCTCTGGGCTACATTCTTGTAGTTTGGATGTGGTTTAGTCCCTGACAAGGTCAGGATAGGATTGGCCACTTGGACAAGGGTAGACTTTGGAGCCAGATAACTCTGCACTCAGTCCCTCCTCCTGACACTATCTAGTGCAATAGTGCCTTAAGCTCTCTGATATGAATTTCCTCTGTTCACTGTTAAGAATGTTTACAGAAAAGCACTGAGGCAGTGACCGAATAAGATAACCACTTCTTGATAATGTTACACCTACCTAAATATTTCCTAGGGGCGGTGGTGAGGTCACAGGGGATCCCCAGGTGCTTGCAAATGCTCTTGGTGACCTCGACTAGAGGGCACCTGAGCCAACTTCAAGCTTTGTAGGTTGGAGCAAGTGGCTGTCCGAGGTAACCCGTGCTCACTGCTGCGCCAGTGTGGCAAAGGAAACAGACCTACAGAAGAGGAATGAGTGCCATGGACACAGCTGCCTAGGAACAGTTCATCTCAGCAGCTGCGATTGTCACAATTCCCCAGTTCCATCTTCTCCCCAAGAAACATGGTCACGGATACAAGAATCTAAACAGAGGGTATCAGAAACAGTCCCTGCAAAGGGTTGTATGATTTGGGGGCTCTTGGTGTCTATAAGATGACCCTGGCATTATCTCCAAAGGAGCTAAGGCATTGCTTTGTCTCTAAATTCAAGTCCCTTCAGAATTGCCAAAGAACCCTCATGCACAGGTTCTGTAGATCCCCAGGTAGATTGGGATGAAATCTCAATTACCCTGGGGGCCACTGTGTCCTGCACAATCGCGGTATCTCATCTTATTGTGGAGAATCTCTCCATGGAGCCCCATCCAGGCAATGACCTACCAGCTGTAGAGGACACAGAACTGAAATGGTCTGATCGCAATCTCAGAGAGTTAAGCCTGGCTCTCCCATGCACTTACCTTCTTGCTCCCTCTTCCTCCCCCTGTCTCCATGGAAAAGCCAGGCAGATGGGATAACCTGCACAGAAGAGGTATTTCTGGGATCTTCCATCCAGGAAGCGGTGCTGCCACAGTTAGAATGGAAGGCCTGCTAGGTGAGCTCCAACAGAGACTCATACGAGGGTCAAGAGGAAAGAGTGGGCACCTGAGACCAGGTGACTGTTTCTGCCAGGTGCACAGGCCACGGCACAAAGAGCACCAGTCGCAGCTCAGACCTCACCTGTTCTTTTCTAACTTGGGGACCTGGGGCCGTGCTGTATGGTGCATCTGACATGTGACAACCAACGCATGTTCCACCAATTTTTCCATACATAAACAAATAAGAAGATAAGGCATTATATGCAAGAATATAGTGTATAGAAAATATGTGTCATATAATAAGCATTTTTAATAACTCATAATCCCATTTTATTTCTTCTCTGCAGAAATTAATGTGATTGCCTTTAATAGTATTCAGAGAACTGGCTTTGCCTGAATGAGCAAAGTCCTTGCACCCACATTTCCTCTGCAGAAGCTGTGTTGGGGGGGGCCTGAGGGCTTGGGGTTTCACTGGGGTGGCTTGCCATCAGACCTGGGGGCCCGCAGGAAGCAATAGGAGTCATGCATACCTCTGCGTGCTGTCTCCCTAGGTGAGTTTCCTAAATCTCTAAACAAAGTGTCTGTAGATTTAAGGCAACAGAAATTATTCTCCCACAGCTGTGGAGGCTGAAAGTTGAATAGCAAGGTATTGGTAGGGCCATCCAGACTCTGAAGGCTCAAGGAAGGAGCACTGGGGAAGCCTCCCTGCCTCTGCCCACCTCTGGTGGCTCCTTCAGTCCCTTTTGCCAGCAGCTGCATCACCCTGAGCTCTCTGCCTGTCACTTCACATGGCCTCATTTCCAGGTGAAGTCACGCTCACAGGTGCCAGGGCTTAGGATCTCAATGTGCCTTTCAGGGGACATAGCTCAACCCACAATGGTACCTGCACCTTCTGCCTGCGAAACTTTATCCCAGCACCTTATTCTTAGGCGATGAGCATGTTTTTGGGTGCATGTACTTTTGAGACATCTTCTGTGGCTCAGTTTCCCTACCTGTTTAACAGGGACACAGTGCCTCCTGCCGCACAGATCTATACTGTGGCACCCTCCCTCGCCCGGTCTGCCTCCCTGCAGAGCCCCAACATCACCCCTGCAGTTCTCCCTCAAGGAAGGGAGGCCCCTGAGGGCTGCACAGCCACTACTAAGGCCCACTGTATCCCCGACCACTAGGCCTGTGTCCAGCAGCTAACAGGAGAATACTTTGGGACAGACAGCTAATGTATGGAAAACTTTCAGCACCAAGAAGCACCTTAACTTACTGGTAGCCAGTGAGCTGTTCCAATGATCTGACTTTTGCCGAGTTACCTCCTGCATTGACCAGAGTACAGTCAAGAAAATAGCACACACCCCCAGCTACGTGCATGGGGGCAAATTTAATCCGGAAAACTCATTACGAAGGTGCCAGGGGAGCTGGAAAGGAAAAGGAACAGGTGAGGTCGCTGTGTAGAGCTGAACATGCAGAGCAGGCTATGCTCTGGGCAGGGAGCAGACCTGATACCTGAAGAGAAGGGCAGAGTCCTCCTTCTTCTCTTCTCACCATTCCCTTCCCCCACCTCCCTTTGTCCACATCATCAGGAAGTTGGTTGGCAAGGGCTGGGGCCAGCAGGATGGAAGTGGCGGGAAATGGCATTCAATGTGGTCACTTTCTGGCAGTACGGAGTGAAGGAGTGGTGGATAGTGATGAACTATCACAGCCAACAAGCGAATGACCATCCCAATTCCTCAGCAAAGGGACTTGACTGCACTCCAGGCTGAATCCTGGGCAATCACTATGGCCTTCCAGACAGTGTCCAGAGGACAAGTGGAAAATTGGGGTTCCCAGGCTCCACCCACTGGGGGGGACTCTAGTGCAGGCTACCACCTGGGGAGGAACTGGGCATCTGTATTTTGACAAAAGCTGCCCTCTCTTGGAGGACCGGCCTCGGGGATTCTCCTGCACCTGACTCAAGGTCAGTAATCAAGAAACCTGCAGTTAGTCCCAGGAGTTGGCAGAACCTTCCTGTCCAAAGGAAGAACTGAGACTCCTTTCAAAGCTGTCACCTAGTGCCTTAAAGCACAACGATGTACTCCCTTCAAACAACCATCCAGCCAGTTCTCCCCTCAGAATTCCCATATTTTACTGTAAATTAAAGAAATGGATACAGGAACACCCAGGCTAAGCAGAGAGGACTTTGAGCAAGCTGGGCCTGGGTTGAAATTCAATCTCCACACTAAACTCTCTCTAAAAAGCCAACCCTGACTCTCAGAGCCATATTATATTATCTAACCAGAGCCAAGAGCGTATTCAGAAAGAAAACTTTCCCCATTTTGGACACTGAATCAGTGACCCATGTAACCAGCCTGCAGAGAGATAATTGTACACGGAGCCCTAACGATTTAAGGGAAATTAATATGTAAAGGTTGCTGTATCTCTGATCAGATAAGAGCAGGTCTTGTCACACACTCTGCCCTCTGTACTGAGGCACCATGGAGATAACTCCTTTATCTGATTGGAAGTAGCTTCCCTCCCTGCAGGGTCTCAGACTTGGGATTGTATGAGAATTTAGAAACAAATGTCCTGGTTCGTATTCACCCCTGTGGGGACAGCCCACCTAAGAGAGTGAACTTGGTGGGCTGAACATGTGGACTCCAACACTTGCTCTGCTACCCAAGAGCAGGGACACCTTGGAAGAAGGATGTGGCCTCTCTATGCCTCAGTTTCCACCCCCCAGAAATGGGCTCCAGATGCCCTATTCAGGCTGCAGTGTAAATCTCCTATGAAAATCACGTGAACATGGTGGAGGGGCTCATGTGATGGTCACAGCGGTCACACATCCATCTGTCCCCTTGTCTTGGACATAAGTTCTGGATGGTCTAGAAATACTGACTGATTAAATCGCTACTCTCAGCATGTCTTTCCGGCTTCACACCCTCCCTCTGCATTCTTTCTCATAGCGACTGGCCCAGCAGGCTTCCAGGCGTGACTCTCGGCTATCCTGAGGCACCATTTCTTTTCTCCCAGTGTCTTAGCCTAACATTCTCCAAGTCCCGCCAACTTAACCAGGTAGAGCTGCCCCACCCGCCTCTCCCAAATCCCATGGCCCTGTGGTTTCAGGCATTGCATCCTCTGCCGCCCTCCTTCAGTCCCTGTACCCACAGCTGCCAATCACAGCAGGCTGCTGCCAACTTAAAATTCCTCCAGTAGCCCTCACAATCTTAAGCATCAAGTGAGACTTCTTTAGCCTGATATCCACATCCTTCCTTGATCTCCTCCAACCTATACTTCAGTAAAATCCAATGCCTTGGAGATCCAAGTTTTGGAGGTGTGAAGGGGAAAATACGATGTGCTGAATTTTTGAAATATTATTACAGTAAAAGACACATTGCCGTTAACTCCCCTCACATCTTCCCTCTCACTTTAAACACACTTATGCCATCATTCTTGCCACTCTGAAGCAGTTCTGAATGTCCTCTTTCGTGAGCATCTTTAGTTGTGCTGCAGTGGCTGCCGCCACTTCCTCAATCCATTCAAAACACTTACTCTGATGGTCATGTGACTTGGAGGAAGAGCCGGAAATCACATGATGCCAGCTGTGATGAAGAAGGTGGACGAGGACATGCCATAAGATTCTGAGGCACCTGCCTTTCCTCTGGATGCCGCTCATCTGCAGCCTTTGCTATTTTTTATCACACCTTGCAAAGACATTCACAAGAGCAGACTTCCAGAACTGCTGCACAAAGTGTCAAGAATAATCGGATAAGTGTGTTCAAAGCAGGGGGGAATGCTTTAAAGGGAAATTAGTGGTAATGTGCCTTTATGATAATAAATTTTTAAAATTCAAATATTAGCCATCTATTTTGATTACCCATTGTGCATCCTCCTGCTTCTCTCTCTTTGTTTAAAAAGTAAATGAATGGGTGAGTGAATGAATGAATGAATGGCTCCATAAACAAGTGAATGCTTCTGCACACGGCCCTACTCCCAATGTTTAGGGGTCCTGCCAAACCAGAGAATAACATCTGATTCCAGCCTGCCTCGATGCTCTGGCTTTAATTACACACAGGTCGCAGCAGGACTTGGGGTATGGGGCTTTGGGAGAAAACAATTGGCCTCTTGCCACCTCCCTCACAATAGGACAAGGTCTTCACCATCAGCTGCTGGTCCTCAAGCTGCCAGTGTGGACTCCCCTCAGCTGTGTCCGCCCAGCCTTCTAACTCACCCAATAGGGACTGGTGTGCAGAGCAAGCCCCTCTCGAGGCCGAGCACTTCCTCCCAGCCCATGCAGGGCCAAGCAGCAGCTGGGCTGGGAGCACGGCAGGTGTCTAACAGCCCTACAATCCTGCATAACAGGAAGTGAAAGAGAACACCATATCCAATTGAAACTGCAGCAGAATATGGGCTGCAATGCTTAATTAACCACCCTCAGTCATTTCACAGATTTCTGTTGTTGCCGAAGGAAAAAAAACCACAAAGGCAGAGTACGTGGAGGACGACAACGCCATTTCTGGAATGTTCATTTGTGTTCATGCCCCCCCGCTCTCTTATTTCACAGCCTGCTGACATAACACACGGGGAATGCTCACTTCTGGCTTCAGTGTTTAATGGGTTTTTTAAGTGTTTTGTTTTGATTTTTCTAGGGAGTCAGAGCTGTGGTATAGTCTTAGGAACTTGTCAATGAATAGATGGGGGATCATCGAGTGCATCTGTACAGTTGTATCTACCCGAAGGTATCTGGGCACATGCATGGAGGCAGTGCCCTGAGCCCTTGGGCATGTGGGTACAGCCACAGGAGGACAGATGTGTGTGCCGGCACTCAGCTGGGTGGGCTGTTCGGATGTTAAAGGTGTGTGTAGGTGTGCTTTGGGTCGCTTTGAGCAAGTCATGCTCTCCATGGGAAATGAGTGTATTGGTCTAGATAGATATTTCTAGAAGATTTTGCCTGGACAGGTATCTGTGGTTACATGTGAATGATTGAAAGAGATTTTGTTGTTCACGTGCATGTGTTGGGGGGGTTGCAAGTGTAATGATTTGGCAAATGTATTTTTAAGTTGAGATGAGAAATAGTGTGCAGCCAGACTTATTAAGGACCTGCTAAGGAAATGACTGAATTTACACACGAATTACCTGTTTCTCCATGATGGGGTTTCTTCAAGAGGGAGTAACCTCGGTTCCCTCCTGTCCCTGCCAGAGCATAGGGGAGAGAACTTCTCCATGAAGGCTCTGGAGCTTCTCTAGGCTTCACCTCCAACCACTTCCTCTAATCATTCCAAGCCAGACTCCTTTCTACACATGGAAGGATTTTGTGAGGATCCCTAGAAGGCTGTGAAAGTCAAGAGAGCATGAGTAAATTTATTAAAAAGCCACTGTTTACCAAGAGCCCACTGTTTGGCCGGCATCACCCCAGGTATGTCATAGCATTCATCCCCCCAAAACCTTATCAACCGGCAACTACTACTCACACCTCTTAGAGTTGACAAACTCAAGCCACTGGTATTGGGTAGAGGCAGGATTTAAACATACAGTGTCCAGTTTTCAATCCCCAAATCTACCCAGTCATGGACCCTGAGCACAAAGGCAGAGGTACCCTTGGGTACAGCCAGTGTGCAGTGGAAATAATTTGTGTTGACATTACAGACAGGGGCTCTTTCTGTGAGTGTCAGAACAGCACCTCAGAAACTGCTGGTGAAGGCATCAGTATACCCTGGAGGCACAGAGGTCACACCTGCTCCTTGTGCCTTACTGCACGATGCTGGTGTCCTGGCTTGGTGTGAGACCTATGGTGCCACCTACCTTTCCCTGGTCTTCAGTAGATTCCAACTTCTGAGGAGCACATTGTCAGGATCTTGGGATGGCTTCTTAGTAAAAGGTCCCCAGTCTTTGGAATCCACTGTGATTGTCCCGATGAGCTTCTTGGGTATCTGCTTCGGGAGCACATATACCAGTGAGCTTCTTGAGAAGCAATATCCAAAGTGAGCCCTGCCACCAGAAATCTGGACTCCCAGCACCAGGAATCCAGAGTCCCACTACAGAAAATCAGATCATGTGGGTCTGGAGAGGACCCAAGAGTTCACATTTTACATAATCCACTGCCTCTCCCCACATCCAAGTGACTCTGATGGGTCTCCTAAGAGCCAGACTTTCAGGGAAGCTGTTCTCTAAATTCTCCAGCCATCTAACTTAGGAACCCTCTTCACTGCACCCAAAGCATCTCTCAAGAAGGAGGCTGATTCCATCCCCGAGGTCACTCATGGCTAAGCATTAGTCAGGCTGGACCCTAAGAAAGTGGGACCAAAATATTTCTTCCCAATCCAATCTGCAACGACAGGCAGTATTTCTTTCAGTACGGCTGGGAGAAGAGCAGACAAATGGCCACGTGAAGCCAGGCATCCCTCAAGGAATTTAAATGGGTCAGGAACTCTTAAAGAATTTAAATGAGCATGAAATAGGTATAGAGGGTTTTCTGGGCCAATATGCAAGCCAAATAGTAAATAACTATTTTCAGCACTGAGTTTGGTTGGCAAATTTGCATATACATGTGATGCCCTGCGTTTCTATTTTTACCATGTAAATCTGCAATCTGCAGAGAGAGCCTCGTGCCTCTGTGGAAAGCCAGGCTCAGGCCAGTGGCTAGGAAGAGCTGATTTTCAGTCTCTCTGGACCTGAGTCCTGTATTTTAATGAGTCCAGCTAAGAGCTGAGAGATGGGCAGGAAAGAGCGGGGCTACCCTGGCGAACTTGCATCTCAGGCAGAGCCCTTTGTAGCTGAGGAGATTTTGCCAGGAGCAAAGTGTTTGTGCCTGAGAAATGTAAGTTCAAGTGGAAAGTTTGACATTTTGCTGTGACACCAGCCTTGCACCACTTGCCAACCTTTCTTAAAAAGGCTTCTCCATTCTCGTTGACCTATGATGGTTACCATGTCCTTGTGATTCTTAAGACCACTGTCAAAATGAGCTTCAGCCTGGACGAACCTCTGCACAACCAGAAAAACCTCCACTCTTTCCTTGGAGTCCTTTGATTTTTAGATGTCAATAATGAGCTCGATTTAGGGCTTGGGATAAGGGAGTCTTATTGTTGCTCATTTTTACGGTACTGGAGATTGAACTCAGGTCCTTCCCACTGAGCTACATCCTCCAAGCTCCCTTTTATGTTTTTATTTTGAGACAGAGTTTCACTAAATTGCTAAATTGTTCCACGATGTCTTGGTTACTTTTTCCTCCTTGCTGAGACAAAATACCCAATGCCAAAAATGAAGGAAGGAAAGGTTTATTTAGCTTACAGTTTGTGGAGGTTTTAGTTCATACTTGGCTGGTTCTGAGGCAGAGTGGCACACGGCAGAGGGAAAACTGTTTAGGGCAGCAAAGCACAGCGAAACAACCAGAGCAAAAAGGGAAGAATGGCTGCAAGCAGCCTCTTCTCTTCCCTTACATTGTAAACAGCCTACCCCCACCCAAGGGGCGTGTAGCACTCACAGAACCTCCTTGCCCTCCTCTTCCACAGGTTCAGGATGAATACAAATAAGCACCCCAGCTCCCTTCTGAGTCACATAGTTAACCTTTTAAACTTCCCAAATTAACACAATAAACAACATCCTAGAAGAGTAAGGGCATGTCCTTTCTACCCCAAGATTGACAACTGCTGAGTTACTTAGCCAAAGCTCTAGACTCCCCAGGTTGACACAATGTATCAACCATAACATGAGATCCTGGCATTTGAGATCCTCCTGCCTCAGCCTCGTTTATGATGCTAAGATTACACATGTGTCACTATGCCTTAATTTATAGGCCCAGAATGGGGCTGCCACTTTGGTGCTCTGTAATTGTCCTAAAGGCCCCCCTGGGGGTGACTTTACCAAGGGAATGTTTGCATCAGCCTTTGAATCCTTCTGCAGCAATACACTTCCTTCACCTTTTAATGCTGCAAGAACTCACAGATGAAAGAAAAGAGCCAGTAGTCCTTCATACCAAATCCTTGTGTAAGGAAGGAAGCTCTGCTTGGGTAGTGAGGAGGGTGGTGAGGTGGATCGCAAATGTTTACCTTCTGCTTGCAGGCTCACAGATGCTGGAGAGTCAACAGTATTCCATTAAATTACTACTTAGTACCAGCAATATCTAGCCACAAGCTTGCCATAAATGTCAAGAGATTAGCTTCATTACAATACCTTGTAATGTAGGAACATGGTGAGTGTACATTGCCATCCAAAGCACCCTTTCAATCCACACCCACCACTTCGGGGCTTTGGGGAGGGGCCTGATGATTGTGTGCGGATGGCTGATGGGCAAAGGGAGCAGTGCTACCCCCGACACCCCAGGGCCTGTGGGGGGTATGGGCACTTCTGGTTGGGGACAGGGTCGCACGGGGCTAGGGGTGGAGATGCAGCTGTGTTTCTCCAAGCCTCCAGAGGCACCCTGTATGCCAAGACAGGGAGCACAGAAGTTGGTGCGGCCTACCCTCAGTCCGCTCTCACTTTCGTTTTCAAAATGCTCCTTCCTTTGTCAGAACTAATCCTGAGAGGATAATGAGCGCTAAGCCATTGGGTGTGGTGATCCTACCTTATTTGGACAACTTTCAGGAACTACCTAAGATTCTTGCGACAGCCTCGAAGACTTTCCAAGTGTGTTTTTCAAGAGATATTTTTTAAAACACCTTTAAATAGTATGTGTTTCCCTTTCTCTGAGTAAGTGGAAAAATATGTAAGTGAACCGAAGGAGAGATTAGAGAGAGCTCTGGGACTGTAAGTTAAGTTTTTGGAGTCTCTTTAAAATATAAAGATTTATGCTTATAGTACTCCAGAATAAAAGGAAATTTTTACCAGTTTTAAAGAGCTCTTAAAATGAATAAATTGCAAACCCTTGTGCAAAATTCAGCATCTTTGAAATGCACTTCTTGGGAATAAGTGAGGAAGTTTCTTAAGTCTAATGTAACACGACATGGTTTGCTAGAGAGGCAGCTTCCTCTGCTCATTACTGAGTTGAAAAGAATATCTCATTCATATCTTACACAAACCCCGTCTGTCCATCTTTCCCCCCTCTGTCCATCCACTTCATAAATAGATGGAGGACGCACACATCTCAGCCTCTTACTGCTCTGGTGACCAGGGACACAGAGATGAATCCGATACCTTCCCTATTAACAGTCTCCCCTTCTGGAGATCAGGACTTGATACCATAGACCCCTGCCAGGTACAGACTTAGCATTGTGGTTTTGACACGTATGAGCAACCCAGTGCTTTGTGATTTCATAATGTGTCTGGTTTTGCCGCTGCCTAGATGTGAAAGATCCTTCAATGAAATTAATTAGTAAGAAAAAAAATTCTTTAAATTCCTGAGTGAGCTTAGCTGGCAGCGCAGGGTGTACCCTGAGACCAATTTTGTGGTTCTGCACTCTTAATAATCCTCATCAATAGAAAAATATGGCTTTGTGGCGTACAACAGCACCCAGAGAAAGCCACCTGCCAATGCTACTTATGTAATGAAAGACAGAATAAAGACACCTACTTAAAGTTTTGATGGGAGAGATTATCTGACAAACAGATACTGAGTAAGCTGAGAATTTGCACATAAGCTCCTTATTGATATCAAAGGTCTTCTTTGACTGGGGGAGAAATTTACCCTGTTACCACAGCCTTTGGGGAAGTTAGGACTTTGGAGTCAGTTATAAATATTTGGTACCTGGGACTCCAAGTTGTAAAACCCTTTCCAGCTCCGATGTCCCATTCTTTGGCCATTAACATTTAGCTTTTTCTTTGGGGGATGGAGGGACACCAGTGTCCAAGTCTCAGTGGTCACCAGAGTTCTGCTGTCTTTCTTGTCTCAAGGGAGAAAATTAATCTCTCAAGCTCAATCACCTTTTTAAAAATTTTATTTTAAAGAGAGTAGTAAATGAGAAACAAACAACAACAACAAGACAAGAACAATAGCAGCATACTAGCATCACACACATAAACAAACCAAGAATATTTAAAAGTGATAGAGGGATTCAAGACAAAATAATACAAATTAACAGTGATTGTTATATTGCACATTGCTATCCTCAACCATGTTGCTCAGATTACCAGATGTAAGAATGGAAGATGCAGTGGAGTTACCATGGTGAATTCCTACCATCTTGTCTAATGAAACTCTGTATTATCTCTAATGTTTGATTTATTAATTACTTTCTTATTCTCTTTAATGGTTTGAGCTCAATCTCCTTTGAAGTCCATATACAAGATGCTGCCTTGGGTTTCTTTCCCCTTAGAAACCACCTATGTCTAGGTTAGGCATAGACCTTCTGCTTCCCAGGTGGCACAGCATCTTCCTTTCCCGGATGGCCTTTCCGAGCTCCCTTTCCTGTTGGGAGATCTTTATCCTGGTATTCCAGGAGGTGACTGTTTTCCATCTTCCTTTTCATTTCCTTTTCACCATGGGGCCCCAGACACAAGGACTCCCGTCAGCTTATCCCATAGCAAGGCGTCCTGGGGCAAGGTTGCTGATTAGAAGCTTCAGAGTGGTCCTTGTGGCTCACAGACAGAAAAGCAAAGTTCCCTAACAAGTACACTGCAGGAAAGTGTGTGTCATGGTGTAAGGGACTGCAGTGGATTTTCCTCAACATAGTTCTTTGAAGAGTGACCTTTCTCTGTGTGCTTGAGATGGAATTTGATATCCAAACAAGCAATGCACAAAACTCTTCTCCACAGCGCACCTAGCTGCATAAAGCTCGGGTCCCCTCGTCACTAGTAAGTGCTCCAAGGCTTTCTGCTTATTTGTTGTCCTGCTGACCTCTCTTACTAAACGTGGACTGTATCTTCTCCCCAGGGGCTCGCTTTGATCATCTAAGGTATCTGTGCTTTTGGCTTGGGTTTAGTATTTACCTAATACCCTTTGCTCTTGACTCCTTCTCTCCTTCCTTTCAGATATCTGAGTAAATGTGTGTGCACATTTCCTGGCCAATGTCCTGTCTCCTAAATCTTCCCTCCGGTCACCTCTGGACAATCATTCACCCTCCAGTTCTTTTCCTCTCCCTTCACCTCTCCGATCTTTTCTGTTCTTTCTCTTGTCTTCCTTCTTTCTCAGCCCTCTTTTCCTTTGCTGCTTTCTTGCACAGGCTGATCTGGGAAGCACACGCTGCCCTCACCATAGCTGGGATGGCAGCAGTTGGACTGGCATGACGGTGGTCACAGTGCAGTCCCTATGAAGTAGACTGAGAGACGACTCTCACGTCAGTGGAGTGGTCTGTGTAGTGAGAAAACAGATGGAGCGGGGGACGGAAGAGGGGACACAGGTGACCCTCGTTGGAGCTGAGTCTCAGCCTGAGCCACAGGAGCTCTGGAGTATGACAGACACACAGTCCCAAGGCAAGATGGCTGTGCGGCCTTCAGTTTCCCCAGACCATGAGGTGACTGCAGGCTGCCCGCGGAGAAGATGGTAACTCGAGGCATTTTTAGATGAAGCAGCTTTGGTTGCCAAGGTCCTTTCTCAGGACATGTGGCTGAGTCCCCAGGAGACAGGTAGAGAAAAGATGTGCACAGCAGCTGGTAACCAGCCGCCAAGTACTGTACCAGTAACTCAGCCACACACCCTGTCAAATCCTCCTCCACAATCAAGTTCCTTATCTTCCCCCAGAACACACCAGCTTTCCCTCCACTGCCAGCTTAGCTCAGGAGTGTGCATTTCCTGGCCAGTGTCCTGTCTCTTGAGCTGCTCTTCCCTCTCTGATTTTAGTTCTACTGCATCTATTTTCATTAATGACCATACTGTAATCATCTCCCTGCCCCAGCTGCATTGCAGATCATAAAGGTATTTGCGGGCTGCCTCAGGAACTTTAATGCTCTTTCTGTCAACCACCTTCAAAGCATATTTGTTAGATAGAGACTTCCTGTTCATAATTCCTGTTTCTCTCTGTGTTGTGAGCACTTCTCTGAGGATTCATAATACTGTGGTGTGTTATTACCCATACACCTGCCTCACCTGATCTTCCTCACCCTCGGCCTATTGTCTCTGCTCCCCAGACCCAAGTTCACCATCACCCTGTGTTGAGTGCTACCCCTTAGCAGCCTCCCTTTAGCTCTAATCTGGTCATATTCTTCCCTATGGGGTGAGGAGTGCCTGGGGCCACAGACACATGCCCACTCGCAGCCACCTACTGGACTATACTTTGGGTCACTAGGATCCCAGAACTCTCCTGTACAGTCCCTTCCCTCCATTATCCCTCCAAGAAGAGGCCATGGGCAATGTGTCCCCCCTGGGCTGATGAGTGGCCATGAGCTATTGTCAACCCACTGGGTGGAAGTCATACACAAAGCTGGACATTCAGACTGGCAGTGGACAGGTGTCCCAGATTAAAGAGTGTCCCCTCAAATTCAAGTCTACCTGGGAACTCAAAATTAGTTCCTTAGTAGGAAGTGAATCTTTGCAGATGTAATTAATTAAGTTAAAATATCGTCAGACTGGATTGGGAGGGCACCAAATGCAAAGACTGGGAGCCTTCTAAGAACAGAGACACAGAGGCAAAGGGAGAAGACAGAGGCAAAAGCCACACGCCTCCTACCGAAGTGTGCTGAGGGTTGTCAGCCACCACTGTGAGGCCCCGGAAGAGACAAACAGGTGTCTCCATGGAGCTCTGAGGGAGTTTAGCCCTTTGGACACTGTGATTTCAACCTCTAGCCTTCAGAACTGTGAGACAATACATGTCTACTGCCTTTACCACGCACTCTGTGGCACCTTGTGGCACAGCCCCAGGAAACTGGTGGAACAGGTACACAGGAGACATCTTAGAGAAGGAGGACAGATTCAGGAGAGGATCAAGCTGGCCTGTGCTTCCAGATTTTCTTGCAGCACTCTGGAGATTTTAAAACTTTTGATTGATGCCACTGTAAAATATACTTGCCAAAATATTTAAAACCAGTTTCTTGTTTCTTTTCATCTTGTACTTTTATTAGGCCTTTTACATATCAAATTTTTGTTTTTTTATTTTAAAGAGAGGAAGAAAGCAATAAAAATGGTACAGAATTTCAAAACAAGATGATAGGAAATTAACAATGGTGATTATACTACATAGTGTTATCTTCAAAGTATTTGTTCAGATTACCAGGTACAGGCATGCCAAATTGATCAGACAGTGTAAGCACTAACTGTTCACTTCAATGAATTAGTAGAAATTAGTAGGACAATTATCTTAGCTATCCTATGTACACATATGTATCTTTTTTCATTCCTTCTTTTCTCTTTTCCCTCATCCCAATTGTTCTTTCCTTTTGAGCGGTTTCTTTCCTTTTCACAATGTTTATTGTACCTTTTGAATCTTATTTACTCTTTCAGGTTCTCACACTAGGGAGACAATATGCTGTTTACACATGTGAGTCTGGCTTATTTCACCTATGAGTATGGTCTCTGGTTGCATCCACTTGCCTATGTGAAAGCCTCGAGTTTATCTTTATAACTGAGTAGTACTTTGATTTGGAACTTTGATGAACCAAGACTTGGGCTGTCCTCTTGGTCTGGTCCCGACCAATCCTGGTTGAGCTACTAGAGGCCTTTCTTTCTCGGCATTTACACAGACTGCGGCTGATCAGAAGTCTTACATAAGGAGTGACCTCTCCTGCAAACATAAGCAACTGTCATAACCTTTTCTGATTCTCTTAAAAATAAGTTTTTCCCCCCTTGACGAGGGCTGAAGATCACTTTGGGTTAGTAGGGCACCTTATCACCCTGCTGGTCTTCCTGTCGCTTTGCCCACCAGCGGCCTCAGATCATCAGAAGCGCCTCGCTGAGTATTAACAGGGGCACAGAAACCACACTTCAGGGCAAAGTTGTAAGAGCACCCAGTTGCTCCAAATTGTGTCCTGGGCAAGCCCCATCTGACCTGTAACATTTTCCAGCTACTGTGACGTAGATCACCCTTGGATGAAGAGCAAGCTGGGAGCCCTTTGTCATCCAGGGCTTTGCCAAAGTGCTCTGTGGATGGAGCCCTGTCTTCCTAGGGGCTCTGGCCCCTGAGGATTAGAGGACCAAACCAACCCTGTGTTGGGCAGTGGGGATGAGGAAAGGGATGAGCCTGGTCCTTGCTTTCAGAGACTCACAGCTTAGTATGTCAGGGCTGAGCCACTTGGGTGTCGTAGCTCAAATGTCCCTTTCTCTGGCCTCCTCGCCCTGTGTTCCAGGATCCACCAGCAGTGGGCACCTGCCTTCCCCTGTCCATTTCCATCTCTGTGACCCCTAGCCCTGTTCCCCTTAGCTGGTAGCACAGTGGCTCCCAGTATGTGTGCTCATAGGAGACCTGGGGATCAGAGTGGGCATTGGAGCCACTGCCCTTTGTGTGCCCCTGTGCAGAGGTGGGACCTGTGCAGTGCCAGCCTCATCTCCTGCTCCCCCAGGTGGGTATTTCCATCCCTCAGGAGGGCCGCGGGGCTCACAGTGACACTGCGAGGATCCTGTATCGTGGACTGGGTGGGGGCAAGGGAAGCGGTGAGGGAACAGTCGGTGGTCTCCCATTTTCTGCCCTTGACACCCTGGAGAAGTCCTCCGACCCTGCTGAGCCACTGGATCCTGTCTATAAGGTGCAAACACAGCTGGATATGGCCTGCAAACCCAGTAGTCTGGGAGGCTGAGGCAGGAGGATAGCAAGTTGCAGCCCAGCCTGGGTGACTTTGTGACTGAAAATTAAAACAATAATGGTAATGATGATGATAACAAGACAACCTGCTGAGGATGTCACTCAGTGCAAATTTTAAAAAAGACGTGGACACAGAGCTGTCCCGGGGGAATTGGAGGTGAGAACTAACTGAAGATGTGTATTTAGAAGACTCAGCATCTTCCTCCTGGAAGGAAGTGTGCCCTACCCAGCCCATGTGTACTCGAGAACAGCGGACAGGACCCACAGTACGTTCCCTTTGCTCTAGCCCCTTTCTGTTTTGTGGCCCTTGCTCTGGTGGAAGGCACACATCTGCTCTTTTTCTTTCTTTCTTTCTTTCTTTCTTTCTTTCTTTCTTTCTTTCTTTCTTTCTTTCTTCCTTCCTTCCTTCCTTCCTTCCTTCCTTCCTTCCTTCTTTCTTTCTTTCTTTCTTTCTTTCCTTCTTTCTTTCAATAAGAGGATTGAACCCAGTGTCACATCCTCAATCCTTTTTCTGTTCTTTTTTAAGACACAGTCTCACTAAGTTGTACAATTGCCCAGGGTGGGCTAGAGTGTGAGATCCTCCTGTCTCAGCATCCCAGGGTGTCTTACTTCCAATCAGTAGGTCCTGCTTTCACCCAAGACCCAGAGCAAGGCCATGTGGCAGAGCCTCAGGGCGGCAGGCAGGAAGGCAGGGAGCCACCTCCTGTCCCCCTGGCAGGGCGGGTCCTCCTCTGGGTATCGCATGGGCTTCCTGACTACGCAAGTCACATCATGAGCTTGGTTTCTGAAACTGTGAGTCCATCCTACCCACAAAACCCCGAAGCCACCCCTCGCTGAGGCTATAAACAGCCCTTGTACTTTTAGACATGGAAAAAGCACACTTCAAGCTGCCAATTCACTTCCAAAAGCTCAGCTCTAAAGTCAAGGGCCTCCAAGTTTTGAACACAGACAGAAAAATGGTCCTTTGGTGTGGGAACCAACTGATGGAAGAGCAAGCCAGAGGGTTTCAGGAAGAGGAAAAAAATCTTGGAAAGAGATACTGTTTGTTTCTGTTTCCTCTCTCCCAGCAAGGCACCAGGATTTCACTTCTGGAAGGAAGAACGCATTGATTTTCAGACCTGCGATTTTTATGCACAGTATTTATTTTCATTCAAGGAGCAGGAGAGTTGGGAGCTTACAACTCAAGATTGCTAAACGTTCACTTTCTCCTTGACAGGGCATGTCAAACCAGTCCCATCCCCACACTGAATGGTCCTCTACTTCCTGCCATGGTCTTCAATCTTACAGAGGGCAGCAATCTAAACACACTTTCCTCATCGTCTTCAGCCTGCTATGTCTGCCTCGGTTGAAACAAAAGGCAATTCTCATTCTGTGCTTCCATTTTGTTTGCCCAGGCTTCCTCCAGTCATCAAGGAAAATGCAGATTTCCAGGCTGCCCTGCCTGAGATTTCAATTCAAGATGCTGGGTGGGACCCAGGAACCTACACTCTGAGCAAATCCCCTCCCACTCTGAAGTGTTCCACTCCCCAGACCGCAAACACGGAGACTTCCTAGGGGGAAGAAAGAGAGGATGTCCTATCTAGCCCACCTCTAAGTTGTCGAGTGTCATTTGTGTGCACATAAGCTTTATTCCAAAAAGCCATATCTAATTTTAATAAATGGAGAAATCACAGCTCAGAGGTGTTAGATACCATGGTAAGGAGAGGAAAACTTTACTAGGGTCTGCACAATTCCTAAGGTCATTACTACATCATCTCAGTGGGGGACGGTATGGTTCCCTTCTCCACCAGTAGATCCCATAGTACTAGGACTCATCTCAGAGGTTAAATAAGATAATTTAGGTATAGCCATAGGAAATTGCTGACTTTCAACCATTTGTAACCTATAAAAACAGCAGTTTCATTTGGGTTAACCTCATAATTGTTATGTGCTTGTTATAGTGCCTGGAACCAAGGCATTGCTCAGGCAAGCATCAAGCATGGTAGGGGGCTGCTGTGGGTAGACTTGTGGCCCATTCAGACAATATATTGTCCTTTGTCCTTGTAGCTCCTGGTACCTGTGTATGGGACCTAATTTCAAAATATGATCTTTGCAGATGTAGTCAGGTTTAGATGACTGATAGGCTTATAAAGAAAAAGATGTAGACACACAGGCAAGTGGAAAGGGAAATGCCAGAGAAGGCAGAGGGTGATACTGGAGGGATGCGGCCACAAGCCAAGGGAGTCAAGGACAGTTGGCCACTATTCTGAGCTGGAAGAGGCAAAGAAAGACCCCAAGAGTCTTCAGAGACTGCATACATAGCCTGTGAACACCTTGATGTCAGACTTTTGGGGTCCAGGAGTGTGAGAATAAATTCTTGCTGCTCCAGTCCACCCGATTTGTGGTCATTTGTTGAGAAAATTAACATGGAAGCTTTATCCTTCTGATCTTCAAGGTCACCATCACTACCAGAAGGCCCTTTATCTTATAAAGAACCAAACATGGCACCCAAGGCAGGGCACAAGTAGCGCCTTCTGCTGGCACTGGTGGTCAAGACCAGCGCTGGCCCATTCTGCCCACGTCCTTAGTTGTGGACATACTGGACAGACTGGTTTGGTTTCCATCCAAATTTTTTAAAAGATTCTTTTATGGTACACACACATTTGTGCTTTTTGATGCTTTCCCAAGCTCCCTCTGGCTTGTGTAATGTAGGCTTCTCCCCAGGGACATATATCAAGAGACAGAAAGACGGAAAAATGGTGGCCACAGAATGCTGGGTAAACATTAGCTTCTTTCATAACTTTCCTTTCCTGGATGACAAATCTGCGGTGCGGCCCCAAATCCCAAGGAGGTCTGCTTCAAACATTTATTTGGATCAGCCTGAAGGGTCAAGGATCTGCTATATAAAAAGTCCCTCAATGCACAATGATCTGATAGAGCTTGCAGGCTGGGACAAAAACCCAAAAGTAGAGTTTGTGGCCTTTCTCAAACTTATTTTTCAACCAGTACACGGTTTCCAATGCCCTGCGTTTCAGTTTTTGCAGAAAGCAACTTCACCATGGTTCCTCTCCTGCTTTCCCCCTCATCAAAGTTGCAAGTGAAAAATCATGACACTATAAAATCTGCTGGTTCATGGACCGTATTTTCTAAATGAAAGAGCAGACAATGGGACAGAATATTTAAAGTCTGGATTATCTAAGACTGTGAGTTTATGAAGGTACAATCTGAATTCTGTCTCTGAGTTTGGACCACATTTCCTCATTAGGCCTATGAGTTTGGGCAAATCACTTTACCCACCTTTATCTCCATTTACTCATGTTTATGAAATCAATACCATTAAGTCATTTCCACTTAGAATTGGGAGTATTCAATGAATAATAAACAAAAAGAGTTTAGCATAGTAATTCCCTTGCAAGTTTTCAATGCATATCAACTATTACTATTATTTTTGTCTTTAACGGTGAATATTTTTATGTTGCCAGTTCCATATGTGAGAAATGTGACAAAAGCTGTATCTGTTAGGTCCTCTACGCCTCTACCTGTGCAGTAGGCATTGCTTTGTGGCTCAGAGAGTTTAGGCAACATAGCCAAGGTCCTACAATTATTAATTTCCTGCTCTGATTTAAAACAGAGGGAACCCCAATGTCCTTACCCTTTCCTCTAAAACAACTTGGACAGTTGAAAGTATTTTGCCTTGAAATGAAGTTCTTCATGTAAAGATGCCCCTTTGTGCTGAGCCTTACAAGAGCATGATGGCCTGGCTGCCCGGTTGGGTAGTGGAAGGTTGATGGCATGGGGAGCGTTCCTAACAACATGAACTCTATTTCCCTGGGCTCCAGAACTGACCCAATTGAGAGTGAACTCTGGATCCCAGTGACTGCCAGCCTACAGCAGGGACATTTTCCCTGCCCTCCACAACTGGGCTTCTAACTTGGAGTGATGGCTCTGAAATCTATGTGCTGTCAATAGCTTCCTAAATTCTTCTGGGATATGGCCTAAGACTGATTGGTATTTGGGTTTTCTGGAAAAGTTGAGCAGATTCCTGGATCTTTCCTACATTTGCTGAGATGGGCTTCAGCTGATAAACCAGATAATTACATTCTTAACTAGTGTCTCAGTGGCCATGTTCATGAATCCATGAACCATAGATGTAGCCACTACTTTACCGTTTCTCCTTGGAGGAGAAGGGAATAAGCTTTTCTAAAATAAAAACTAGATGGTAAAGTACCTGAAATCCACTTGGATCCTACAGACACCCAGATATGGAAAACCAAACACTGGATCCTCAAAGATGCCCGTGTCCTAATCCCACAACCTGTAACTATGCTACATTACCTGGCAAGGGAGAACTAAGGTCGATGCTAGAGTCAAGGCTGCTCATCACTGCTCTTAAACGGTGAGAAGAACCTGGACTACTGAGAATAGCCTGGTGTAACTGAAGGCATCCTTTACGGTGGAAGAAGGAGCTCAGAGTGACTGGGTGAGGTAGTCTTACGTACTGATCTGGCTGTGAGTACGGAGGAAAGGGTCTCAAATTAAGAGATGGGAGTGAAGGCCTAGGAGCTGAGGAAGGCAAGGAGACAGGTTCTCGCGGCCTTGGTCCGTTCTATAATAACAGGGTAGCGGAGACTGGGAAATGTATGAAAATACGGAGCTTTCACTCTTACCATGCTAGAGGCTGGGGATTCCAAGGTTGAGGAGTCTACATTTGACAAGGGCTTTCTTTTCCACCAACCCACGGTAGAAGGCTGTAAAAGCAAGAGCTAATAGGAGCTGAATGCTCATTCATAGCAAATAACTCTCACCATAGTAAACCAGCCTCAGTCCATTCTGGAAGCATGGTCGTCATGGTCTAATGACTCCCATTAGGCCCACTCCCAGAGCTTCTTCCTTGGGAATCACGTTTCCTACCCGTGAAATTAGGGCAACACTTTCAAACCGTAGCACACCCTAGAGTCCCTGCGGGAAACAAAATCCTACTGACACCTTGCATTTAACCTAGTGAGTCCCCCTGTGGGCTTTCACTTGTGGAAATACTATGTTTGTGTCATTTTAAGCCATGAAGTTTGTGGTTCTTTGTTACGGCACCAAGAATGACTCTACCATGAAATGGAGAGTGGATTTCAAATGCTCTTTCTGAGTCATGATCTTTCCTTTCCAGGCAATGTTTGAGCCCAGAACTTGGATAAACCCTTGTCCTTTGCATAAACTAATGGGCCTATTGTGTCCAGCTGGGGTTAGGGCCAGAGGTGACCCTCAGGGGGAGAAAGGAGGCAGAGTAGAAATCAGTTCTGCTTTTCCTGAGGGTCTGATAAAATGTACCTTAAGGGCCCTGCAAACCAATAATGCCACAAAAGAAAACAAAACTAAAATTGATACAGTTTCACAGCCCTATACAACGGACACCTCTAGAAGAGCAGTATTTTGATTTTGACATGCTTCTTATGCTTGTACTTTATCATTTAGGGCTTCGAGTTATTGTAGATTACATGAAATTCAGAAGAAGAAGGAGAAACAAAATCCTCTGGTCTAAGGTTAGGGCCTCTGATTAGACTTTGGCCCAGACCAATCAGCTGGTCTGCATTGTCAGTTGGTGGATAAATGTCAAGTGGAGGAACTTGGTCAAGATGGAGGATAGCAAGCGAAGGGATGGCATGTGGAAAAACAACATTTGGGGGCTGCCCTCTGTGGAACTGGGGGAGGGGGTTCGCTGAGATGTTGAAGGAACATGTTTGAATGAGTGAGTGTGTGACTGGCTTGATAGGTGGTCAATCAGAGAGACAAGTCTCGCTGTGGGCTGGAGTCTTCCTCGAAGGCTACAAGGCATCCCCAGTCTGCCCCAACCCTCAGGAAGTACAGAGGTGGGCACGGGCATGTGATCAGGAATGAAAGCTGCCCCACTTCAGCTGTGGTCTGATTCTTAGCGGGTTGGTGACAGAACTGAAGATCCCCCCACCACCCCTGGGGATGCACTTGGCAGTGCAGAACCAGCTGGCTGTTGGGAGCCGCGATGCTCCCAACCCAGTCTGTTGCTCTTGGGCCAGCACTCAAGGGGGCTTAGGTTTCTGTACTTTTAATGTGGCCGCTTTCAAAATCAGGACCCACTTGAAGTGGTTTGCGTTTGTCTCCTCACCGCCTGGAGAGAAACACCTTCAAACGCAGACTGCACTGCTCAACACCTCTGTCCCAAATGTATTCGTTCCAAGGAGCCCAGACAGGCCACATCAAGTCAAGTTCTGTCATCAGAGAATGCAGGTTGCCTGCCGCTTACTCACAGGCAGAGGTGTCAGTAACCCCCATCCCCATCCCCCAACTCTGGTTCGCACATGCCCGTCTGTCTGCTAGAACAAGCCACCCTTGTCAGTCTGAAAGGACCTGTCTGCAGAATTCACAGGCCCCAGGGAAGGCAGCTGGATGACTCCAGCCAAACCCTACAGAGATGTCCCGCCATGCTCCATTTCATGATTTAGACAGACTCCTCACCTCAGCCACTGTACATTGGTAGTTCTTTATCAATATCACTGATCAATCTGATCAATATCAGCAGACCTGTGTGTGGCCAGGACAATAAACACTCAAGGGTTCATGGCCGTGATTGTACTGTTGTAATTTGTTCACAGGCTGTGACTGTCCCTTATGTGCACATAACTGTGGAAGGCAAGGGATGTTGCAAAGTGAGTGATTCGACCTCTTTCTTTAGCAGTAAGAGAATTCCATCCCAAAAGTTTTCCCTGACTTCCCAGAGGTCACTGGGTACTCCTGCTGCACAGAACAGCCTCATCTGTCTGATGAGACTGAAAGGTATTTATGTACCTCGAGAGACTAGGCAATCTTATAGGGTGGAATCTATGAAGATTATGGACCTTTTGAGGTTTCCTCTCCCGTTTGTAAGTGAAGAAGCAAGAATCTAGGCTCTCACTTCAAAGCTGTGGCATGTCTTTGCACTCACAGATTAGTGCATGCACGTGTGTGTGTGTGTGTGTGTGTGTGTGCAAACGTGTGTATATGTGTGCAGAGGGAGGGGCCCGTCTAAGCCACAGTGCTTGGAGTTACTGGGTGAATGACATCAAGGTGAGGTCTCCTCCTGGGAGATGGAATAGTAGAAAGGTGGCAGATTCCAGACCCTTTGCCTCAGAAGGAAAACTGAGGCCCAGAGTCCATGGCCGAGGGGCTCTAGGTCTCACAGACTCAGGCAGGAATCAATGCTCTCAGTTCTTCCTGTCTTTTCCTTCCTCCCCGCTCAGGCATAACCTCTCCTGGAGCCAACAAAACAGAAAATAGGTCCTGGAGAATGGACTTGGTCACATCCCTTGGCTCCCTTCTGTGGCATGGCTGCCCCTCACCCCCTGCCAGGGTGATTTGCATGACAGGAAGTCTGAGAAGCAGGGACAGCCCCCAGCCTTGGAGTCACAGGCCACAGAGAAGGAAGATGAGCGAAAACTGGTTTTCCTTGCCATTCTGCTCAGGGCCCCGAAATTCACCAGGTTTCAGAACGGTCGTATGCTTCACCCTGACCTTGTTTCTGCATGGGGGAAGCCATCAACCACAACTGGAGCTTCGAGTTTTGTTTTTAAATCCTGGTGACAAAACAGGGGTGTTGGTTCATTTGGGATGGGGCTGTGGTTCAGGTTCTCCTGCTCCACCTCTCCTGCACCCTTATTTACCAGGGAGAGTGAAACGGCTCTGAAATCATGCTCCTTGCTGAGACAGGGCATCCATCTTTAAGCTTTGAATTATAACCAAGTTTGAGCCACAGGTGGAGCATGGGGGAGAAGGAGAAGACAGAAGGGTGACTCCTGCAGGCCCTCACACCGGCCTACATCCCTGCCTCATCATTTTCATTTAAAAAATTGAAACAAAGTTCTCACTAAGTTACTAAATTGCCCAGGCTAGGTTGAAGCTTGTAGTCCTCCTGATTCAGCCTCCCACAGTGCTGGGATTATAAGAATATGCCTCTACGGCTGGCTTCCAAGATATCTTGGGTGACAAATAGTGTCAGCAAGCACTTGGGAGCACGAGTCCAGGGTAATGGCAGGCCTCAGGATTAGAAGAAATCAGACTTGCTTCCGCAAAGATTTGGGCAAGAAAAGACAAAAAGAAATTGCAAAGTAACAAATATCAGTCAAACAGCTTGAGGGTTTTTATCTCCTTTAATGCCTTCACTCCTGAAAGCTCCTGACTATGATTCCCATTGATCAGGAGAAGGGAGAGAGGTGCAAAAAGCAAAATGACCTGAAAAGATTTATTCGCGACCACATGGCTGGTCAGTATCAGAGGGAGAAGGCCAATCAGAGGAGTCACTGACATTGTGTGCTTATGCCCATGGGAAAGAGATTGATTGATGATTGACTGGTGGATTGATTTTCACTGTCCCAGGAGCTGCACCGACAGCATGCTGAGATTTATTTCTCAGAGTGAGGGCCCTCATGTGAAATCCAGGTCCAGACCAGGTGGGCTTTCTTTGGAAACAGCTCTGTTTTGCCCAATTACATTTAGCCTAGAGTCTGGGCTCGTAAATTCTCACGCTTGTATTTGGTGAGCCCAGGTGTGCCGCTCTTTCTCCCTTAACTTTTAAGCAACTCTATGCCTGCCATCATAGTTCGACAGTGGGACAGTGGCACTTGTTTAGGCAAGTGCTGGTGATGCTCCCCAGGTGCTGGGATCTGGTGTGGTACGAAGCCCTTGCTGTGCGTTGTCTGGGCTCACTTTCATGCTTGTCCCCCCACATGGTGCTGTTGTCATTCCCATTTGACAGATGAGGAGCTTCAGGCTGAGTGCGATGACACCTCCTGACCTGTCCTGACTCTGCCGCAAGGCCCTTGGATAAAGGACAGTTACTTGGGGGAGGTGGGGGTCATAGCTCATAGTACAGTCAAACTGGTGAAATAATCATAGGAACATATTCATTCAACAATCGCTTATCGAGAGATGCCTTGAGCTGTGTGCTATGCTAAAATCTCGGAATGAACCAGCAACCACAGAATCGGGGAGGACAGAGACATGTGTCTGTGCCACACTACCCCAAGGGCTGTTCTGTCACCTTCTTACTACCCTACAAACATCGCTGGCTTGGACCATTCCCTAGGAGGGCAGGAAGTGGGCTCTTGTTCAGTCCTCTTCCTACTGAGTCTGGCATCCTGTTTCATGCATAGTAGCTGCTGGATAAATATTCATTAAATGCCTTAATTTATAAATGAATTTATTCAGGCCACTCCACCACCCCACGCTACAGTCCTTAATGGCCCAAAATGGAGAGTTTGCAGTTTGGAAAGTGAGTTTCTTATGTAAGTAATGGAAGCACAGCACAGCAGGGGAAGAAAGACCTTGATGCTACGCACAGAGCTACCTCCAGAGAGACGACCAGACTGAAGCTCCTGTGCGAGACACATTGCCTTTTTCTCTGTTGCCACCTTCTTCCTTTTCATCTCTCTGACTCTTCTGGTGTGGCCAGAGGGGTTACTCTTGCCTCTGGCGGGCCCCACACCTGTTGTCTGGTTGTCCTCACAGCCCACCTTTAAGACTACATGTCCTAGGTATTTTACCAGCTTCTCCCTTGGTCAGTCAGCAGATAGGTCAAGTTTGGGAACCCAGATGAAAGACTGAAGGGAGAAAAGGCTGAAGGTTTAATCACTGCCATGATGCAGCGTGGGAAATTGAGACCTGGCTGCAAACATTCACAGAAGTCAGAGAGACAAAGCTGATGTTTATGCATTCAGGATGATGTTCATGATGCAAATTCTCTCTTTACACCCTGACTTCATGCCCACTGTCTTACATTTGTTGACTGTGAAATGAAGGGGAAGGTGTTCTGATTCAGCGGACCAGTAGCAATAACAAGTCTTTAAAACCAAGTGACTCCTGTGCATGAACACTTTATCCTCAGTGGCACACAAGGAAACTCAGAAAACTTACTTGATCGTACAATCAGTTCCTTTTCATAGCTTCCTGAAGAGTATATTTCAGTGGGAGATCAAAGATTAGTCATAGGAAAATTCTGGTTCCCACAGTTTCCCCTTCTCAAAGTTTCCCCTTTGACCCTGCCAGTCTTTGAGCATCTCCTGAGAGTTCAGTACTGAATTAGAATTTAGGAAGTCTGGGAAGGAAGCAAGTGGTACTTGCCTGTACAAGGAAGGCAGTGGAGTGGCTTTGTCTTCAAGATATGAAGTAGCCGATCCATGGGAACAAACGAGGGCATGTTCCAGAAATGCCCTGTCTGTATCAGGAGGACACGCTCACTGGGGACCAGAGCATCAGGGAGGCCTTTCTGGAGGTGGACTTGGCTTTAGTACCAGAAGATAATAATATTCAAAGAATAAAGCCACTCTCCTTTGCCCTGACTCAGTAGAGGCTGTGTCTGTAGGAGGACAGGAGTCAACCTTTGGGTTTAAATCCTTCCTCTGCCATGTTTTCAGTGCCAAATTTTGGGCAAGTTGTTAACTTCATCAGTAAAATGGGCACTGATTTTAAATGTTTAGTTACAAAACACACTCAATAAAGGAGCATACACAGAGTGCTTAGCACCATCTCTGAAGCCATGGCGACTTTCAGGAGCAAGCAACAGCTGGGAGTTTCCCCTCCCCTGCCCCTCAGGAAGTTTTCCAGCTCTCAGGTCTTCTCTATTTTTTCTCTGTCTGGACTGAGACAAAGATCTGGCCTCAGGTCCCAGTACAGCTGTTTGTGACAATGTGGTGTCACCCCTCTAAGCTTCCACTTCCTTTCCTACCCAATGGTTGTTGGAAGGAGAACCTTCCCAGGATCCTTTTGTACAAGGTTCCCCTTGGGTCCTCTTTGCCCAAATTATAGCGAGTGCATCTGGTTCACCTATAGGTAGTCTTGGATCTTGACACACGAAAAGCTCATGCGTAAGCATGGCTTTCTAGACTGAAGCTCAGAGTCAGGCCCCAGAACTTGTCTTTCAGGAGAGCACCAGGCTTAAGAGGTCTGGGACCACACTGATGTGGCAGTTGTAGACTAAGTTGTATCAACATCAATCACTTACACCCATTTCTCAGCCCAACCATGAAGCCCTTGGAAAGTGTGTATCGCCAGAGAGAAGGTCCCTTGACGAGAATCAAGGCCACTGTAACACTCTCCAGCAAATCTGCAGGCTGGACCTCGGGTGCTGGCACTGAAGAGTTGTCCTTTACCCCCATTGCACACCACACACAGAACAACTAATTTAAAACCCTGTGATTGAGAAGGTAGCATAGGCACTATGGCTAAGATTGGCATATGGAAGAGGAAAAACAGGAAAAAGGGAAAGAAGCGCCTGGGCCCCACATGGGGAAATTTATTGGCAGGAAGACACAAAGTTAACTTCTAGCACTGTGCCACCTGAGCAGCATCCCCATAGGGGATCCAAACTCCAAGTAGCCCCGGGAATCTCAGTTTTAGGGGAAAACACAAAAAGGAATCATGCCTTCTCTTGGGAAGAGCCAGGCCTGAAAATGACATCACACCTCTTAGGTACTGTCTTGGTATATATTTGTAACTGTGTAGCATGTCTCCTGCCTGTCTTGACATCGCTCATGGCATTTTCTCCAGTTACCAGCTCGAGAAGACTAAGTTGAGAAGGTAGTAAGGATCCTGGATGCAGTCATATGTTCCCCAACCCTCCTATGTGCACCAGGCTATGGTCACAGGGAGGAGCAGAGGCTACCATCCACTACTGCTTCCAGGCCCGGCCCATTGCCCGCCACACACCAAGAACCTGGCAAATGCATAATGAATGACTTACATGAACATGTGGTCACACAGTGTGCACAGAAAACACTGGTCATGTCCTAGATGTGACGTGGCTGCCTCCAAATCTCTGCTTCTTTCCCTTCACCCTAGGTGTAGGAAACTCGTGGCTCTGATTTTACTACTCATTATACTGTCTGCAACAGGCATTACAAAGAGAGGAAATCCTTCAGAAACTGCTGAAATTATTTTCCCTCCAGCCTGGGGAAAGCAAGGCAGCCCTGTAACACTGGTGAGAATATTGCCCCACAGACAGGCTCAGGCCCTTGACCCAACAGATCTTGTCTTCTCCCCAGGTCCAAAGCCTTCAGCCACAAAAATGGCCCAAAATATGTCTCTCCCAAGTGCCATGTCTTTGGTCTACATTTGCTATTGGTGTAGGCATGGAGCCCAGAGGGCTGTTTTGAATCGAGTGTAAGGCTTCGATTGGTAGAGCAGATGTGAAGGCTGACCGTAAAGGGGTCCAGTCTGAATTCCAGTTCAGACACTTTTGGGTTGTATGGTCCTAGCTAAGGGGCTCAGCTTTCCAAACTGTGGATGCCACATCCACAAAAACGCATCCTCCGTGGTTGGTGGGACAGTGATATCAACTGGTGTGCGTTAAGCTCCCGCTACAGTGACACCTAGTAGGAACTCTCCAAGTATCAGTCCCCTAGCTTGGCCACGCTGAGTGTGGCCACTTGGGGTGGAGAAGACCGGTTTCTTTCTGAAACAGTAACATCTGCTGAACTGTCTTGGGGAGAAGCCACCCATGCTGGTGCAGGATGCTTCCTACCACCCACTGGGAAGGACTCCTGGAAAGCCCAGGCGGGGCATTTCCTGAGGAGCAGAGCCTGCCTGTCACCCTCCCCACTTCCAGAAAGGAGACTCCGCCAAGCTGTCAGTCCCAGGCAGGACTCAAGGTCAAGGGTGATGAATAGGATTATTCAGAAGCCATCTTTGAGCAGGGGCCCTCCTTACCTCACCATTTCCCCATCTGCTGTGGGACATTATTTTGTGGGTCAGTGCCTCCCCAAGGCCCCAGTGGCCAGGCTGAGCAAGTGGACTCATCCTGTGATGTGCTTTGCGTGCCTCTGAGCCTCTCCTCTATGGAGGCCCCTCCTCCACGAGAAGTCCCAGGAGTATGTAGACAAAAAGACTTTTATCCACGAGTCTGCTCATTTACTCCCTCCCTAGGCATCTGCTGAACACCTGATGATTGCCAGGCCCTGTGCTAAGCCTTAAAATCAGACAGGGGAGGGAGCCAGGATACCTCCCTCCACCCCAGGGTACTTCCCCACCTGCTCAGGGTGTGCTCAGCCCCCTGCGTCCCACCGCAAGCCCTATCCATCTCTCGGGCCATCAGTGCAACCTCTCCGTCTTTTCCAGAGGCCTGCGCTGGGCACTGCTCTCTAATACCACCTGGGTTATATCCATCCTGCCCCGGGAATGGGAGTACCACCCTGCTGTGCTTTCCCTTTTCTCCCTCTGTTGTCCTCGAATCATCTTGCTGGACCTCTCCCAGCTGGAGGACAATGCCCCCATTGCGTTTGCATCTGCACCTGCCAGACAGTGACGTGTCCCCAGGGCCTGGACTCCCTCTTAGCCCAGCAACCTGGGGTGGCCTCAGTGAGCCTCCCTCAGCAAGCACCCAGCATCTGGGATGTGCTGTGGGGTTGGTCACCTGCTAGGGACTAACTGTGACAGAGTTGTTCCAGCATCTAGCCCTCTTCACCCAACTCCCAGAGGCATCTTCTGGCTTGACTGGAGAAGCAGCGTTCTCTGAGCTGTTCTTCCCATGTCCCACCTGATACCACTCTCATCCCCTCCCACGCTGACCTTGCCGTGCCCAGGACATAGTGGGTGGGAAGTCTGTGAGAGACACAGCGTGTGGGCAGATCTCAGCCCTGTGCTCCTCCTGCACTGCCAGTCAGGGACTATGCACAGCACCAGCCCTGCCACCTTGAGACATCAGCAGTGTGGCCCTGTCCTCTGGGGAGGAAGTCTGGATGAGCAACAAGGAGCTTGTGGCCCACCAAGTCCCTGCCTCACTCACCCAGCAGCCCACTCATCCAGCGATGGTTTACTGAGCACCTATTATGTGGCCTGTGCTGTTCTTGACCCAGAAAGTCCACCCTCTAGGGATCGGGGGGAAACAATCACATTGTCTCAGTCTATTTTCTGTTGATGTAGCTGAGCAGCTCGGATGGTGATTTTGAAGGGCTGGTGGCTGCAAAAGTGTGGTGTTGGAGTAGGGTCAGCATCTGGCGAGGGCCTCACTGTGGGTCACAGCTGGACACGGGGTGTCTGCGGAGCAATAGAGTCAGGGAGTGCTGGCTTCTGTCCCAAAGCCACTCCTTGAAAATCCATTAAGCCCCTAGTGGACTAATCCACTTTCCAGAGGAGAGCTTTCCTGTCCTGGTCACCTCTCAAACTCCAAGATGCTCTGGGGATGCAGTTTCTGACACACAAGTTCTGGGAAACAGGTGCCGCGCACAAATTCTGAACCGAACCACGTACTGTGGCGGAGCAGCTTCTCCAGGGCCACGGTGAAGCTCCAAACTGGCAAAACCCGAGGAAGAAAGGAGCCCCTCTTACCTTGTGTGGGCATGAGGGGATTTCCCGGGGCTGGGAAGGTCTGAGTGGGGAGGTGGCTGGCCCAGCACAGAGGCAAAGGCAGCCCCCTCTCCAGCTTAAGATGCGCAAGGCAACTGACTTCCTACAGAGAAATGGTCTGCGCAGCTCACAGTTCTGGAGGTTGAAGTCCAAGTTCAGGCGGCTCCATGGTCTGAATCTCCAAGGGCCCTGAGTGGCAATGGTGGGAGCCATGGTCATGTCTCAAACCAAGGAGCAGAGAGACAGCGTCCCCATAACATCTTTCAAGGACACAATCCCAGTGACCTGAGGGCCCCCCACCAGGCCTCACCATTAAAGGCCCACGACACCTCCTAAGACTGCCAGCAGGGGCCATGCCATTACACAGGGACTTTGGGGACACTCAGATTACACCAGTAGGATGGGAACCTCAAGGTGGACTGGACTTTGGCAAGGTGGACTGGACTTTCCTTCTCAGGATGAGGGGTGCCTATGGAGGTCACACAACCTCTCTGTTCCCAGCTCACTGCAGCTGTGTTGAGGTTTCACCCCTATATTCCTCTGAGGTCATAGCACAGTGCATCCAGGTTCTTCCCTAAGCCTGCCGAGGGCCAGGGTTAGAGAAGGAGCCAGTGCCTGTGGGTTGGGTCTATGGTGCCAGTCCAGCACCATGAGGAGAGCAAAGAGGCCCCACTGCTCAGGCTTGTCTCTATGATGGGGTGAAGAGGAAAATGCACAAGCAAGGAAAACAGGTTCACACTTAAAAGAAGTACAGATGGCTGGTAGATACCTGAAAACCAGTTAGTATCTTAGGGCATTAGAAAAATGCACATGAAAATAGATTGAGATTCCATCTTACTCCAGAAAGAATGGGTATCAGCAACATTCAAAAAAGCAAATACTGGTGAAGTTGTGGGGAGAAGGAACGCTTATACATTGTTGGTGGGCAACTAAATTAGTACAACCACTATGGAAATCGCTGTGGAGATTCCTCAAAGAACTGAAACTAGAAATTCCACTCTACCCCATTATACTCTTTCTAGGTATCTTCTCAAAAGTGTTAAAGACATCATATTACACATTTATACCCATGTTTACAACAGCACAACTCAAAATAGCTAAAACTGGAAAGTGACCTAAAAACCCATCAACAGATGAATGTATAAAAAAAGTGGTATTTATGCATAATGGAGTACTACTCTGTCATGAAGAAGGATAAATTTGTGTCATTATTAGGAAAATGGATGCACTTTGAGGCCGCACTTGTAAGTGAAATTAATTACACACAGAAGATTAAATATCACCTGGCTTCTTTTACATCAGAAACCCAAAATGCAAATATTTAAACATAAGTATAAATATAAGTAACTTAGAGAATAAAGTAAAAGAAAGATGGTAGGAAACAGGAAGATAAACTTCATGGAGATGGCAAGGGGCTCTGGGAATGGGGCTGGGGAGACAGGAAGGAAGGAAGGGAAAGGGGATATAAAAAGAATCACAATGGGCAATGTATATACATATCCTAGAAGAGAGATAGTCACTATGTGCCCAAACATACTAACACAAAATTTTACCAAAAGATACAGAAAACAGGCTCAGGCCCCAGAAAGCACTCCCTGGAGCAGTGTCTCTGCAGCCCCCTTTGTTAATCTGTGCACCCTTGCAGACTCCTATCTTGGGGTTTGGCTTGGGAGTGTGGAAGATGGGGCATGGTGGTCTCCACAAAGCAGGTATGGATCACCTACCTGGCTGTGGCCACCTCCCCAAGCACTATGGGCTTTGGAGTGCAGCACGTGCTTGAGGAGCAGATTCCACACACGTAGGGACCCCAGGGCTCCCAGCTGTGCTGAGATTAATAACAGGAAATAACCATAAACCCCAGAGCCTTCTCTGCTGTCCCTCTTAGGGAAGGCATGTGCTGTGGAGACACTCCGGTCTCCCAGGTGTGATGGTTGAGCTTCACCAAGCAGAACAATCCACAGGTAATGTCACCTGACCCTTTGTTTCTATCTGACAATTGCACTTTATTCTCCTTGTAAAATCTTAAGATACCACTGCTCACTGAGCTGGTGTTGGAAATTAGAGCAGAGTTTCCAGAGGAAAACAAAAATGCCCCTGCTTGAGATAACCCGGTGGCAAACACTTCTAATCACCACTCTGTGCACTGTTATGCCTTTAAAAAATAGCCTCAGTTGCACAAATATGGCTTTGTAGTCTCTCATTTTCATGGGCAGCAACATTTTCTCCTGGCACTTGTATGTGTTCTTCTTGAACGTGGTAATACTTCTTATTTATTGAGCATATACACTGTGCTGGATTCTATGCTGTACATAAATTGCATATGTAGATTCAACATAGTGCAATGAACTGGAAATTATACCACAGTGTCTGCACAGATGAGAGGCCATGACACAGCTCCTGCTAAGCTGGAAGCACCATAGCACAAGGTCACCTGCCACCTCGTACTGTCATGATTTACACTTAGCAACTCACTGAGTAGCTGAGTGCAAAGTTCCTCTAAGACCTTCTTTGGTAGACACTATCTATGGCAGTTTCAGTATACATCTTTATTTCCTTGGGATAATTTCTTTGGAAGAATAAAGAAAACATAGCACTTATTTTTTTTTAAATAATTTTAGAGTCATAGGAAGTATCAAATATAGTACAGAAAGGTCCCAGCTCCATGCAATGATAATACCTTATGTAACCACCACAGCTAGCAAGACCAGGGAACTGGTATTGGTACAAGACTATCAGCTAAATGACAGGCGCAATTTGGACTCACTAGTTAGTACGTGCACTCTTTTCTTAAATGTTTACTACATCATTCTATGACATTTTATCTCACATAAGCACCATGGGGAGATTTTTAAGACTTAAAAGTGTGTTATCAAAAATATCCTCCAGAAAGATTGCTGAGAAGTCTGCTGCTTGTAGCTACTGAGCAATATCTGGAACTCAGAAACATTGCCCAGGTTACCAGGCTGTTCAAATCCATAGATCCACATTGGTGACTACGCCCTTATGCTGAGAGTAGTGGGTCTTATCTGTTGTCTCGCAGTCAGTTTAGGTACCCTCCTAGGGTCCTGGCTGGGGGTAGGTGAATCTGTCTATGGTCAGGCAGTGCAAGATCACAGAAAGAACACCAGGTAATGAGTCAAGGGTCCTGTGAAGGGTTCTAAATATGCCTTAGGTACACCATGGTCCCATCTAAATTTCATTCTCCTCATCTGTAAATACAGTAGGTGACATGCATGCTATGAAGGGGAGAGGGTGACCTGTCTGTACTATTTATCCTAATCTTGGTCATTGCAACTAATGAAGGTCACTGATTACAACAAAGCATTCAGCGTGGATCATCTCTCATGCTAGGTGCATGAAAATGTCCCTACCCCTATCTCTCCTTTTCCCAGAAAGGTTATAGGAAAACTGTCACTATACCTACCTATAGTTGAGAAAACTGAGGCTTAGAGAAATAAAGTAAGTTGTCATTATATACATCATATTGGAGATAGTCTCCATGAGCCTGAAGTTTTCCCACAGTGGCCACGCAGGTATGCTTCCCAAGCTTCTATAAAATCTGCACACGCAGTGGAAGACATGTCTTCCCAGACCAAGGCAGGCCTAGCAGTCAAGAGTTTAGAAGTAGCTGTCTGTGACCCCCAGCTAAAATCTCCAACAAGCGCTCAAGATGAGCTCGAGGGCCCCTTCCGGCAGTAAAGCAAATTTGATATTGCTGGGAGGAGAATGCTCCCTAAATATAAAAGCGTGAGGATCAGTTCCAAATGGATTTTCTGGATGGATCGGGTTTTTATTCATTCTGAAAAGGAGGCAGGTAGCGAATTTCCTTGCTGTCACTTGACACAGGAGATAGCTGTCTCTCAGAACAAGGAGAGAGGTCTTCTAGTCACTTCCTATATCCATCCTGCGCCTGTCCTCACAGAGAGATTGCTACAGGTCAGGCTGGCTGTTGGAGGTTATTTTACAGGAAGGGTAACAATTAACCATTCTTGGGCTAAAGTCAATCAGCACTTTTCTTTCAAGTGTGTGTGTGTATGTGTGTGTGTGTGTGTGTGTGTGTATGCGTGTGTGTGAAGGTGGATTTGAGAGGTATGTATGCAGCAGGTACCTGCCTAGGTACTGGAAGCCAGGAGACAAGTTGGCCTTGGTGTGTTTGGAAGAGAGATGTTTGCAAGAGGAATCAGACTGCACTGTGGACTGGGGAGACCAGGAACCTGCTTCCGGCTTCATCTCCTGGAGGATTTAGGCAATAAAATGTTACGTATTACTTTGCACCACCATGGTAAATGAGTCGATTTGGGAATTCCAGTCCTGGAATTTTTCCTTAAACAAAGAAGTTGAGCTCTGCTACATATCAGAGACAAGTTGATGAACTCAGAAAGGCCAGGCAAACTGATAAATGGTGGAGCTGGTACTTATGTTCTGAAACAAAATGTTGTCCCTGTCATTGATCTGGTACAGTGTGTAGCCAAATGTGCTAAAGGGAAGGAAGGAGCCTGGTTTGGTGTAAAGATGACAGATTGAGTGGAAAGTTCCATAAAGATTATTCTCTGTGGGAAAGCAATCCAGAGACCAAGATTCTAGGCCAGTCAGAGAACGCAGAGAGTCAACAGCAACCATATCATTCAACACAGACTCCGACAATACCTTAAAATATACAGCCCTCTCTGAAATGTTCATAGTTATTCCACCTGTATCAATCAACCATAAATAAGTAATTTAAGATACAATAAAAATCATCTGTGCACAAAGATGTTGCTTGGAGATTATTTATAATGGTAAAAATTGGAAACAAATGCCTGCCAATACAGTGGAAAAGATTACATAAAATATACCTGGTTAGAATATTATACGAAATTGTGGAATGATCCTCGCTGCCACAGTAACTGCAAAGAAAAACATTGATGCTACTATGTGTTAAATGATGTGTCAGAATATACTACTGTGTGTATGTGTGTGTGTGTGTGTGTGTATAGGAAGAGAGAGAGAGAGAGAGTATAATCACAGGAATATGTCTAAATCCTTCAGTGGAAAATTATTCCAAAATGTTGAATAAAGGTTATGGTTAATTATTTTCCTCTTTGTTCAACTTTTCTGCACTTTCAATGAGGCATATGGATTAATTTTATAATGCAAATATACATCATGCATTTTATTTTTTGAACAATAAGAACAATGAAACGTAAAGAGTTCTTTGCAAAGGCTTGCCGAGGTATCTTCCAGATGCTGCAGCAACGTCAGGAGGGATGGGCTGGTGGGGTCTGTGTCCAGGAACAACTGCGTGCCGTAAATTCATAAGATGCAAAGCCAGTTTCTCAACGAAAAGAGCCAGTAGGATTCTTCCAGTGACTATAATATAAAGAGAACTAAAATATCGGAGGAAGCCTCCAGGCAGGGGATGTGCTCGCACGAGGCCCAGGCCACACGGATGCTGGTGGACTGAAGATGGTCAGGCTGCAAGCATCTCTCAGGAACAGCAGGTGATCTGTGTTTTAAAGTCAAGGACAAAAGGATGGAGGGTGAAGGTCAGCAGAGCCAAAGATGAAGGAAGGAGTAGGAAAAAGTTACAGACGTGTGTGACCACTCCTCCCAGCAATTGCCCTGGAGGTCACTAGAGGAGGGCTTAGAGTATAAAGATCGCACTGCTGAAATGGGGAAACTAGGCAGGTGTTGAAGGGAAGACTGATAGGAGTATTTAAGTGAAAACTTGCTTGTATCTTTGGAAAAACTTTGCAGAAGAAAAACAAGTCATACTTCCGCCCAGGGAAAAGGTCTCAGAGCTCAACCAGTTAAGAGCTACCACAGCAGGATGACTGTAGAGCATGCAGGAAAGGCAAGGAGTATCCATTTGTGAATTTGACCAGGACTAACTCTGCACCAACTGTTTCTGCCAAAACCAGTCCAGGATCCAAGTCCTAAGGGCCATGGCTTCTGGGCTCTGTTTGGCAGGGACCACATGATCTGACAGGCAGTGGGTAGCAGGATTGGGAAGCAGCAGTCCATGGGTTTCCCTGAGGACCAATAGTAGCTAAGGGTGTCTACTAGGGGTGAAGACCTTCTATTGTCTCATTTCATTCTCCAAGTAGAATTTATTAACTTGCTTCATTTTTATTTATTTTTATTTTTATTTTTTTTTGCTTCATTTTTAAATAGGCCATCTTTGTAAAGCAACATTGGGTTCACAGCAAATTCAAGAGGAAAGAACAGAGCTCCCCATGGGTTACAATTTTGTACCCCAGAGGGTACACAGCTGAAGAAACTGAGGCCTAGAGAGTTTAAAGAACTGCTTACACATGTGGAGACAAAACTCTTAGCCACAAGAGTTGAAGTCAGACTATGGATACATCTTCATAGCAGAGGTCAGCACAATATGTTTCATGGGCCAGATTGAGGCAACTTTTACAAGTTTAGTAACTGAGAATGGTTTTTACTTCTTTAAATGGTTGGGGGGTGTATTTTATGATGTATGAAAACATGATAAAATTCAAATCTGTGTCTGTACATAAACTTTTATCAGAACTTGGCCATGTGCATTCTTTAACATCTGTCTATGACTGTTTCCCTGCTAGTGAGGCAGCACTGGGTAGTGGTGACCATGACTGTGTGGCCCACAAACCCTGAAATATTCACCATACAGCCTCTGACAGCACAAGTGTGCCAACTCTGCTTTATGGAAACAGTTATCGCATTGACTAGACATTTCTTTCCAACACTGTTAGACTTAAGCAGGCTGCAACGGCACAGACCCATAAGCTCTCAAAGGATGTTCTTTCGGGGATAGTTCTTGGTTCTTCTTTCTACCAGAATGATTCAGTCTAACAGTTTTATCAAGTTGAGCATCTGTGGAATATTTCACTTGAGGAAAGTTTTCTTCTGCTAAACACACACTTCTAATATGGTCCTTTTTAAAAAAATTATGATAAAGATTATGTCTGAACTCAGGAAAACTGGAGAGCAGATACCTAGACACAGTCTATTCTTTATTAAAAATGATACACAACCATGTTCCCAAACCCAATGGGATAATAGCATTCAACCTGAGACTCACAGAGCTGAAGAGTGTGTTGCAAATCATGACTCTTTTGATGACAGTGATACTGGTGGTAACTTTGGGTGTTTCTGATAATGTTACCACAGATAAATAAAGCTAGGGTCAGCTTCCAACACCTCTCCTTGGGACTGTCCCAGTTTTAACATTGAATGTCCAGACATGTCCTAGTAAATCCCCTAGGTCCTAGGAAAACTGAGGCTATTGGTCATCATCATGAAGCCAGGCCAAGCTAGCAAGCTGTAAGCGATAAGCCTGAAGCCCAAGCTCATGAAATCAACACATAACGGCTTTCTCAAATGAGTTTATTATTTGGTTGATGCAACTGGCAGGCCTGCTGGATGGGATCCCAGATTCTCTATAAATAGACAGGAAATGTTCAGGATCCTCAGACCTAATGCTCATCATCACTGAATTATGTGTTTTAATGGCCCCCCACCACTCAGCAAACCTCCCCTGAGCATCAGAATAATGACTGGTTCTCACCTGGGAAGGCGACACAAACCCTGATATAATGTATGTAATTGCAAATTGCTAGAGCCATAAAAACTATAGATTTTTAGTCTAACTCCTTCATTCTGGCAAATGCCAGAGGTGAGATGATCCTCAACAGCCTCAGGGAATTGGAGACAGCTGAGTTGTAGAGCCGTCAGCGTGAGCCTGGCTATTCTCGGCAGATTCCCCTTAAAAATAGAGATTGCAATGGACCGTTTGAGCAGAAGTCCTCTTTTCTTTAGATGACCTCTTCTATGACAGTAACATAGCTCTGATAAATATTCATTCAAAAGCCCAAACATCAGAGTCAGAACACCAGGGAAGAGGGACCCAAGAGTCCTGGATTGCTAGTGCATTGATCAGAGGAGGGAGGATTTGACACATCTAGCGAGAGAGGTGAAAACTGTGTCTTCTACCATGGCAGCCATATAGGATCATTTTGTTGTTCTTATTGTTACTGATAATTTACCAAATTTTTATTATGAGTGTCAGATCCTGGGCTGGGTGAAGCATTAGAACTATGATTTGGGTATTCGCAGAACATACAATTGTGGCAAAGACGAACAAAGCAAAATCTAAAGTTGCAGGTTGTGAATTATCTTTATGATAGAAGAAGGAAAGAATAGACGGAAGAGGGAAGGGAGGGAGAAAAGGTGAAAAGAAGGAACGAAGGAACAAAGGAAGGAGAAGGGATGGAAGAAAAGAGAGAAGGAATGTATAAGCGAAATAGGAAGGAGGAATAAGAGAAGAGAAAAATAAGACAACATTAGAAGACCAATTATATTATGTAGAAGAGCAGCGAAGGCCACTTCAAAGAGGAGGTTTTTAAGCTGAGTCCTGAGGAATGAGCCAGAGTAGGTCATCTAAAGAAAGGAGACAAGGGCCTTTTGAACAGATTAAACTTTCTAAAGAGTCTCTTACCAAATTCAACGTACTATGCATCTAATGATAAATAACTGATACAATTAATTCTTTGCACCAAATTATACCAAACTGGCCATACAAATGTTTCACATTAATAGAGCGGACATTCAGTTTGCCAAGCTAACAGCTTTGTTGTTGTTGTTGTTGTGGTTGTTGTTGAGTCTTGGGCTCAGTGTATTCATTTCAGACAATCTGAGCTTTATTTAGAACCTAACTGAGAGAAGGTGGTCCAGATCAAACTGTGTTCCCAGAGCTAGAATCCCTGTCTTCAGAAATGTTGCAAGACACTGACTGAATGAAATTAGAATATTTTTTAAGTAAAAATGAGATGAAAAGGATTGAGAAGGAGCCAAGTGATAGCTAAATTAATCTTCAAGGGAGGGAAAACATGTCAGGAAATGTAAACCAGATCAGTCCAACTTATGCTACAATTCTGCAGAGGGGATTAAATTTCTGTGAAAAAACAAGTCCCTGATTATGAAAGGATTTGATGATGAAGAAGAATCTGGAACATCACTCTATTAAAAATGCTTGTAAAACCAGGGGAATCATGTAAGAAATTAGACAGCTACAAAAAGTGGAAGAACTTGGGCTGTCTGAAATAAGGTTATTGTTTCAGACGCTGGATCACCTTAGCAAAATTGTGAAGAAGAAAAAAGTGCTTTATTCCAAAATAGCAATGTTTATGATCAGGTAGCATAACTGAATTCTAAATGATTCTCTTAACGCTTTATACGTATTTCTTTGTTTAAACCAGAAGTTGTTAATGTTAAAAAAATCAATTCCAGTGTTTCTAATATGCAGTATGTGATCCAAGTAAAATAAACCAATAACAAAACTAGACACAGGGGAGAAGCAAAGCTTCTTCAAAGTTTATTAAGGACAGATTTTTTTAAAAAAATTTTTTGCTGTGTATCAGGGGACATTGAGCAGTAAAAAATCTATCCAAAACTAGGTGGGTAAAGTAAGAACTATTGAGCCAAGATGCCCTGTAGTGCGATTACAAGCATACTTATAAGGAAATAAAATAAAAAGAGCTTTAACTCATTCCAGAATGTATAGGCAGATCCTATTGCGAATGTAATTGTTTTATCAAATAAATGTTGGATTTGCATCTGTTATAACAATATCTTTCATCTTCCATGTTTGCAATTACATTTTTCAGTGCAAACATAAGCAGGAGTTAGGAAAGCTATGTCCCAACAATATTTTGTTTTGTTTTTAAAACAACAAAGGCTTCCATACAGGTGTCTTTGTTCCATGCAGCTGATGAGTTTTGGATGACAGTATGTAGGAGCTAAGCAGTTTGCAAATGGCAGTTGGTTACTTCCGGTGGGGAGATGTGCCACATGGAACATTTCATGAAGTGTCCTGAACTTTTCTGGCAAACCCCCTTCTTCCCTTGGCCCTGGTGCTAGCTCACCAAGCACCTGATTTTCCAAAGCTCAGCAAAGAAGAGTTAGCTACTGAATAAACATGTGTCCAATGGGGTGAGCTGAAAAAAAGCAAGTTCTCTGGGTGGTCCAGGGCTTTCACACTGACCCTTAATTCTCCAAGACTTGGCCTTCCTTCTTTTAACCCATGGCACAGTTGAAAAATCACCTCCTCAGAGATGCCTTCCCCTGGTCACCTGCTCTAACACAGCTCCATGTCCCCCACTTCTGACCACCCTGTCACAGCACAGTCAGGATTTTGCTCTGTAATATTCATCACTAGTTGACAGTTTTTTGTTCACTGATTGATTTGCATGTTTGTTTGTTCTATCTCCTGTTTGCAGAAAATGAGTAACAGTAGAATATGAGCTACCTGAGAACCTAAGACAGTACCCGGCACAGAGTCAGTAGCCAAAACTATTGGAAGATGACTAAAAAGTTATTAAAAAGACGGATGGACGGGTGGGTAGATAGATGAGTGGATGGATAGGTGGATGGGTGGGTGGATGGATGGATGGATGGATGGATGGATGGATGGATGGGTAGATGGATCAGTGGGTGGATGGGTAGATGGTTGGATAGATGGATGGTGGGGTGGATAAGTGGATGGAGGGATAGATGAGTAAGTGGATGATTGCACATAAACAAATCGGTGTAATTTTTACTCATGAACATTTTGACGGACAAAATTCAGATATGAAACGTTTAGCCTCAATTTCGCTCACCAATGGACATCTTCTCCACATGTCCAAAGGACAACTGGGGTTATAAGATATTTACTAAAATTAACTTAAAATTAACAGATTTCTTGTTAACTTTCTACTTTCTATCTCTTTTTACCTTACCAGTAAACTGAAGACTATATTGAAATATTTAAATATACCACTAACACAATACAATCTGCCAAACCAAACCATGGAGAAGGAAACCCAAATTTTGTTTCACAGGACTATTTTAATGTGAAGGATCCACTATTTCCAAAATCGATGAGCTATGGGAGAACGTAAGATGGTAGATTTGGTAAAATACATGAGATGAGGCTATTTTTCAAGCAACTGGATATTCAACCTGGTAAATTACAACTCTTTTTTAAAAATCAAGCTATTGGGCTGGGGATATAGCTCAGTGGAATAAGCGCCTGCCTAGCAAGCGCGGGGTCCTGAGTTCGATCCCCAGTACTGCCGAAAAAAAAAAAAAGTGGTTAACTTTGGATCCTTCAATTCATGAGCGTGATGATTGGGTGTTCATGCAATTTGCATGAGATGTGCCTCCCTCAAACCTTGTTACGACGTCGGCACATTACCCGTCTGATGTGAAAAAAATAAAAAAATAAAAATAAAAATCTAGCTATCTCAGTGTAATCCTTCATAATCTAATATAAACATATCTGTAGGTATGCCCCTTGTTTTTTAGCAAAGACAGGAAAAAGGCTTTCTTATTCAGGTAAGAGAGAGGGAAGATGTCTTATGGGGCAGTGGGGTCTTGGCAGATCTCCTCATGGGAAGAGGAGATTTATCAAAATGGCGCTGAACACAAACAGCAGGGACTTGGGGCAGGAGATGTGAAGGAGATCATTTAGAGGAGACTGATGCATTTTGACAAGACAGATCAGGTGTGGCCACAACAACCACGCCTCTTAATTTTGTTTCATGCAAAAGTTAGCATTGCTTTAGCTGAACATATTGGCCGTGGAATGTCAATTCAGCCTCTCCAAGTCAAGTTTTACATCCAACTCATAGCCCCGCATGGGGCCCCGACCAATGCCCAGTGTCACCTTCTGCCCTGCTACTTTGGCATTGCCCACTCCTGCAGTGCTCTTTGCCACAAAAAGAAAGAAAGGAAGCTCTGTGCCATCTTGGGTAATCTGTTTAAAATAACTTATGGCAGAAGTTCCCTGGACATCGTGACACCCTTGTTCTGCTAGGTGTCACATTTCCTTAGTGCTTTGACCTTATCCCTTCAAACTTTAGTCTTGCCTTCCAGTCCTTTGGGGTAAGAGCTGTGCTTGTGGCTTGTCAATCCCCTGACAAGCATGGACTCACCAACCTGTGCAGTCAGAAGGTGCTTTTGCGGCAAAGCACTAGGCTTGTTCTACATTCTAGAGATTCTGGATATATATAGAGAAAATGTGAGATTCAGTGGAGGGCCTCACAGAGCTCACCAGCTACTGGAGAGGGAGGAAAACAAGCTGCCAAAGTGTGTGTGTATGTGTGTGTGCGTGCATGTGTGTGTGCATGCGCACATGTGTATGCACACCAGTTGTGAGACATGCTGTCTTGGTTACTTTACTCTTGTTGCTGAGACAAAATACCCAATACCCAAAATGAAGAAAGGAAAGGTTTATTTAGCTTACAGTTTGTGGAGATTTCAGTCCATACTTGGCTGCTTCAGAGGCAGAGTGGCACATGGCAGAAGGCAAACTTCATGGCACCAGAGCACAGCAAAAACAACCAGAGCAAAGGGAGGAATGGCTGCAAGCAGCCTCTTCTCTTCCTTTACATCGTAAACAGCCTTCCCCCACCCAGGGGGCGTGTAGCTCTCACACCGTCTCCATGCCCTCCTCTTCCACAGGCTCAGGATGTATACAAAGTAAGCACCCTAGCTTCCTGCTGAATCATTCAGTCAAACCTCTAGACTCTCCAAATTGACACAATGTATCAACCATAACATTCTACCCCTTGTCAACTTGGCAACCAGACACATTTCCTTAAACCAGTTTCCAGATACGACATGCTTATATTAGAACCATAACACATGCTATTAAAGAAAGTATCTCAATCAGTGTAAGGATTGAGACTATGTAGACGGAATGGTCCGGGAAGTCACTGTGTGGAGGTGATGGTTAGTCTGCCCCTTTGTTGAAAGTCTAGAATTCACTTTCATTGCCTCAGGCCCGTGGGAGTGAGGACCCTATCATCTCATGGCTGGAGTTTGAATTCTGGAGGTTTGCTCCCTACCGGTCACTCCCCAAAGGACTCTCCATAGCCTCAGCAGTAGGTGTCCACTCACCTCACTCTACCTGGGACACAACAAACTTTGCCACAGACAGTCACACCCCAGGAGACCACACTGTCTAGAGCAAGGCATGATGGTCAGAGGCACAACCACAGAGTAACCGAACATTTGTCAGGTGCTACATAGGAAGCAGGAGCACTGGGGGGGGGGGCTGTGGGGAAACTCCAGATAGGCAGGACTGGGGAAGCAGCGAAGAGAGAATCAGGGGGAGCAGTGGGTTATAAAAATCACTGCTGCAAACCCAGAGAACCTGAACAGAACTGCGGATGTGGACTCAGCTCCTGCCAAAGTAGCAAACCACAACAGGGCTCTGACAAAGGGAGGTTGTGAGAAGCTGGGTCTAGAGAGGGGGTTCAGGCCTCCCAGGCTTGTGGCCAGCATAGTCAGGGCCACAGGATACAACAGCACAGAGCTGTGTCTCCACAAGTTTCCCCATATAGTCCTCAGTTCCCCTCATGGCCATGCCACGTGCTCAGCACAAACATGTCCAAGCCCACAAAAGGGGCTGAGGAAATCAAGAGTGGGATAGAGGGATAGATAGACAAAAATCTTGCCCTCAGAATTGGATGCAAATAAAAATAAAAGGTACCCAGTTAAATCTGAATTTCAAATAGACATGTGGTTTTTCTTGCATGAGTATATCCCATGTTGCAGAGGGCATACTCACTGGAAAAAAAAATGTTGCTTATCTGAAAATCAAATTAAATTGACTATGCAGTATTTCAAATTGGCAACACTATTCTCACCTCCAGAGAATCACTTTACCTTATAGCCAACATTTCTTTGAGGTCTTTAGGATACAGACAATGATCACCTCTGCTTGGCAACAACACTGAATGGTCCTCAAGTCGACCAGAAGATCATATGCACTGTGGTGCCCCAAACGAAGTTTATAAATGGAAAACAGAAGCCAGATCTCCTTCCAAAAACCTGAAAAAGATAAAGCTTCTACTGTGGCCTCTTGACTGATGGCTTGTATTCTCTCGGGAGCTGGTGTGTAGTTATACAGCTGTGTTTGTCCCTAGTGTAGGGATGCTAGGCATTGTCCAAAGGCAACCAAGCGGGGAGCTCTGAGGGTCACCTGTCCCAGGTGACTCCAGAAGGGAAGAGTCTCAAAAGGGGTCAGGGCCAAGATGTTCCAGTGATGGCCATGGAGCAAAACTAGAGAAACCCAGAGCTCCATAGACAGTCAAGAGCTGGAAGTGAGTGGATGAAAATTCCGGAAGGTCCAAGGGTAATGCTAAGCAGGGTAGAGAAGCAGTCAAGAGCAGTGAAGCAAACCTGAGTTTAAGAAGAGTGGCTGGATGATTGTGGCTTGCCAGCCAGGGATGCTAAGCACATGGCAGGAAGGAATACCTGGCTGGACTACTGCTTCTAAATGGGGCTCCACTTTTCCCTTCCGGAGTCACCTGGAAATGTCTCACAGGGGTCACTGCGTGGTGGCATGTTGCTATTGGCAACTGCTGCGCTGTGGCTTAGGATGCTGCTAAACAACCTATAGGGCACAGGACAATCCCTACAACCAACAGTGACCTGGTCCAAATGCCTGGTTGTGAGATCTTGACCCAACCAATGCCTAGATTGCAAGAGTTTTGGATTCATTAGGAGAAGAACAAGGCTCTATCTCACGAATGCCTTCCATGTTGGAAATCACTTATGTGGCATTTCCAGGTCCCTGCACTCTGTGAAACAGAACAATCCTCATGAAAAAGGAGAAAGAAAAGGGGAGCAAATCCTCCCACCAACCATTCCCAGGGGTTCTTTGCCAAAGTGTATGCTTATTATTAACCAATTATAGCAGAGATTTACTGAGTGGAATTACATTTTCATTTAAGTGGGACCCAAACTGCTCCCTCTCAAGCCACCGGCAAACTCCACGGGGCTTTAATGTGACTGAAGACAAAGTCAGCTAATAGAGCGGGTGTTAATGGGAGCCCAGGATTTATACAGTCATTGTCTCCTTGGCGCCCCATCTCAGGGAGGTATTTGTCTTGGTACATGGACACCAGCAGCGTGGCATAACATTACACACAGGATTAGGAGGGGTGTTTTTAATTATTTCATCTGTAATTATAGGCAAGTTCTGTTTATTATTTTTAAATCCTTGAAAACATTTTAATTGAAACGGCCAGTGGCCTTTATGTGACCCCGAAGCCAGCACTACAGGGGTGATCAGAGCATGTCCAGCAATTGGGTTAATAAGGAGAGCCCTGTTCTACCCCGGCTCATAAACATTATTTAAAATTTTGGATTTGAGAGTTTTTTTTTAAGATTTATGGTACAGTTGAAATTAGGTCAAGTAGAAGCACTAAAGGATTTAATTAGAAATGTCCTCGCCTGCTCCCTATCACTGTAAACCTTGCCCAGGTTGTCCCTGGAGAGCCTCGAGTCATTGGCATTGGAAATGGCATGTGCTTACAAAATATACTCCTAATAAGACCCAGAGGACCTGAGGCTGTGCCCTCAGTGGGTTCTGCTGGAGGTGGACGATGGCAGGAGATGAGGAGTGTGGTGGGGGAAGCCTCATGCACAGGGCATGCAAACAGGTGAGGACCTCGCTTTCTTCCCAATAGTTTCAGAGCTTCTCTCTGTCTCAGTGCTATGCAAAGGGCTTAGACCTCAACATGAGTGAGACGCAGGCTATGTGTTGACTGGTCTCATGGATGAATGGGACACAGAAAGGGACTGAACAGTATAGATCAAAACAAGACAGCAGCATCACTCCATACCACAGGATGTGCAGGACTCAGTGGAGCTAAAAGGTGGGAATGCTTGTCTTACCTTGTGAAGTGTGCTGGAAGGCCTGCCCCATGGTGTGGGTTTTGAGGCCTATATAGGAGTTTGTCTTAGTGCCCCTGGAGGGAGAAGAAGCAGGGAAAGAAAATTCCAGGTAGAGGACACTGGCTGTGTGAATCCCTTCTCCCTAAACATTAGCTAGGATGGTTCACCAGAGCCCAAAGTTGTTCAAGCATCACCCAAAAGAGCCATTGGCCACAAAGTTAAAGCAGTCATTACAACCATTGACTCTGTGAACACCAAGCACTGTGTACCTCTGGTGTGGGGCATTTCTCTCCATTCATTCATTCATAAATATATTCATTTATTCATAATGGGGATTGAACTCAGGGTGTTTTCCTGAGTTATGTTCTTAGTCCTTTTGTATTTTTTATTTTGAGACAGTCTTGACAAGTCACTGAGTTGCCCAGACTGGGCTCAAACTTATGATCCTCCCCTCTTAGCCTCACAGAGTGCTGAGATGACAGATGTGCACCCCACTCCTGGCTCCCTTATTTTTTTTAATATCAATTCAACCTTGCCCAGTCAAATAATTTTAGGGATTAACCTAAAACTTCCAACATCTGAATGAAGACTTGTCAGCCCTCACTAACTACATTAATTCCTCCAGCCATTCCCTTGAGCTCATGCATGAAGGTGAGGAGCAGCTCAATATAAACCAAGGCTCCCAGTTGAGAGGCTGGCTCTCAGAACTTTCAATTTGAGGCTCACATTTAAAAATTACTTGCTTTCTCTTCACATTTTATGCAATCTTTCTCTTGGGTTTGTAGTCCCATGAGCCAAACTTCCTCCAGACCAAGGGCAATAGACATAAACTGTCCTTAGCTTTGAAGATTCTCCACAGGCATCCTGAATTAAATTTTTCAAATGCTACATGTATCAGCTAGCTTTAGCTACGTAACAAACAACCCTCAAAATCTAGTGACTGAAAGCAGCAGTCATTACAGTGGCTCATACCACTGTCCATAGCCTGAGGGTTAGTTGATCCAGGCTGTCAGTTTTAGGCTATGGATTAGACATGAAGCTACTCTATGGATGTCTCTTTTTCCTTGCACTAGTGGTTCTATGGTGGGAAAGAGCTCATTCATGATGAACAACAGGAGTGTAAGAGGGTAAATCTAGCAATGGAAGAACATTTCAAGTCCCTGCTTGTTTGTCTGCTTACAACCTACTGGATAGTAAGTTTATGGCCAAGCTCATATAGAGAGGTGGCTGAATCACATCCTACCCAAGTCTAGACTAGCTTGGGCACTGGGCGGAGTCTAAAGGTAGTGGACATAGCAACCAGTTCTTGCTGAGCCATCTAAAGTCACTGCCCCACCCTGTTTCCTGATAGGACAAAGATGTATATCCCAACTCAAGCACAGCACCTTCTGGTTCCTTCTTTGGGAAGCTCCTAGAGTAGAGTTTTGCCAAATGGGTGGCTTATGCAGACAAATCTAACTCATATTGGATTTAAAAAATAATTGTGTACTAAAAAGTAATTAAAGCATGTTGGTTCATGAATAATATACTATTTTACAACTATTTGCTGAGCATAATGAGACAAGCTACTAAACTGACAATGAACACTCTATTACATGATTGCCAACTGTTTTACAAGATATTGAACATATTCATTTCTTCCATCATCATATGAATTATCAAGCTATTGCTTTTTAATAAATTAATTTTCCAGACCTCTCTGGAGTCTTTGTGATCTGGCTGAGGGCAAAAATGAAATTAATTGTGTGGTCTGTGCTGAACACCCAATGCTAGTTGGCTTACACACAAACCTCACAGTTGGCAGCTCCTGCAGAGATTGTGTATGGCCTCCATGTGTGGAGGAAAGTAGCAACTTCAGCAATGGTCAATGTGAAAAGAGCTGCTGGACCTCGAAAAGAAGAGGTTGCTTCCCCAGAAAGGTGTTAGAGGATGGGTAGGGCTGTGATGAGTTTCAAAAACTACTGAAAATTTTATCACAAAAATTTATCTCTGACCCCATTTATTCTACTTCGCCTTGAATCTGCTTGTCCACTGTTTTTCAAATGTCAGTGCCAGCTCAGATGGGGAGTTTAACTGGCATCCAGCCCACTAATGAGGCAGAGCTGGGTCCTCTCTTCTCTGGTCTCACAGTGCTCCTGTGTACCCCTATCATCACATTCATTGTCTTGTGGCTTCATTATTTATAGTGTCCCCACATGTGAAGCTCCAAGAGAGAACATCCACCCTGATCTCCATGATGGAACGTGCAAGGCTACCTTCCAGTCCATTGTAATGGTGCCCTCTGTGGGTACACCTGGGTGATCACTGTATGGTTCTGCTCCCACCCAAGCTCCAGGCTTAACAAGATATGTGTTGTTCTCTGTATTTCAGGATGTTAAGCAAGGCTAATGTAAGTGACTGTGGAGTGAACAAATGGCCCATCTTATACATTGACTTTCCCATTACTTAGCCAAAGATCATTTATACTGCATGAAAAATCTGCATGAGAATTCATCAATAACAGTCTATCTTTATGGTAATACTTTTCCAACTGTTACTGAACTGGGGTATTATTTCGGGAGCTCTTGCCACATATAATCTTACCAAGCACATGAGTCAGTTTAGAAGGCCACCTTGGCTCCATGGATCACAGAGTGCCACAGAGAACAAAGAACCTAGGAACATTTTATGTTTAATTGTTTATCTTGTAAGCAAATTTCACACAATTCTCATGCACAGGGGTGCCAGGTTGGACAGATGTAAGCCTGAAATTTCCTTCTAACACTGAGTTGAGCATGTTCATATAAGTCTTCAAAGTTAATTACTCTGTGATCTGGACTGGGCTATTGGCTTAGATCTGGACTCTAAGTTTCTTTCTTTACACAAAAGGAAAATTGTCAAGTCAATTACAGTATATCCAAATACTGAGGTGTGGTGTATGTATCACCAATAGTTGGAGTAAAGAACATGGAAACATTCTCACACCAATTTTTTAAGTACAGAAGTGTTTGAAATAAGTGTAAGTCTAGGAAGAAATCATGCCTTTGCTTATAACATCCCATATTCACATTTCAGCAATACAACCACTTTAGTAGATCATGGTGTATTTTTTTGCATATGTATATGTTGTCTACATAGTTACATTAACCCTGTATACTTTCTTTTCTGTTGTCTTTCTTTTATTGATGGGTTGAAGGGGGTAAGTAAATAAAAAGATAGGTATATGGATATTGATAACTAGATACCACAAGTATCTACCACAGGTTAGAAAAACCACCTTTAAAAGCAATGAGGCTGGAATTTTCCTTCTGTGTCTGGTGCTGGGACCACTGTCCTTGCTGTACCATGTGGGACAATTTTTTCCACTTCTGCCAGGTTTGGGGTTTGAACTGCACTCTTTGTAAGACTTTCTTCAGGTTTATATATGATAATGATTTAAAAATTAAGTACAATAAGAGCTCACATCCTGTTGTGCTCAAGAAACCAGATCAAAGTACCAATATGGTAGACTGTCCATTCCATAGCCTCACCCAGCACAGCAAATAGCCTAGAGTGGGATCGGGTTTGGAGACATCAATGCCTGTCCCAGAAGAGCTCACTGGCATCATGACCAAGCCTGGGAGTCCTGCAAAATGAAGGTGCTGGCTCTCTGAATTGGCACCCAGGCGGGAGTGTTATGGTAGCAGTCCCTTCTATTCTTCCTGGGAGCTATTTTTTCCCCAGGTTTCAAGAGGCGAAGCTGATTTGACTACGCAGAAAAACATGATCTTTGTTGTTTTAATGTGTTTTGGGGTTGCTTTCAAAACTAGATATTTGAGCCAGATCAATCCTACAGGCTGTAGCCTGTCCTATACAAGTGATGATTGTCAATTTGGGGCAGGGCGATACTGCAGGGTGCAATCCTACCCTATAGCTTAGAAAAGACATTGCTGGGGGCCAGGAGGAGTCCCTGAAATATGTGCTGTTCATGCTGACTCCCAAATGAAAGGGCAGCCAAGGATCTCAGGGGTCATCTCAACAGGGATAAATGCATTTTCTTGAGGACAGTTGAAGTATAACCTTAGAAGTTAGATATAACATTAGATTCAGAAGGAGGATTCTATGATGTGAACCTGGTATTCACACTGAGCTCATGTGTGAACTATTTTCATATGCTTGATTGAGTTTTTGATCTTTAAAAGGATCCCAGTGGAATGGTCATCTTCAGGTCAACTTTGCAGATATAGAGAAGATCATTTCACACTGAGGCTTGCTCAGCTATCAAAGCAAAAATTGACCCATAATCACTCTGTTGTGTACCATGGTTACCCAGCATTCTTTTGAGCACTTGCCCAGTTGGGTTAAGGGCCCCCAGCAAGGCAAGGGCAGGGTCCAACTGGGCTTTCTGTACCTGACCTCTAGTCTACTGCTGCCCAGCTGCATGGCCCACACACTGAGCCTTTTCTAGGAGTCACATCTCCTGTGTGCTCCTCGTCACTCCCTGTGGTACCCACAGAAAAAGCCCACCTCATCCAGGCCAAGGACAGAAGTCAACGCCAAGTCAGCACTCTGGAGAGCATATCCGTTTCTATAATTCCCTCTTGCGTCCAATCCTCAGAAAGTGTCTTTGTAACTCAATTCCAGAAAGATAGCTGTATAAGAATAGGGAACATTCTTAAAGCAAAGACTTTCCTCTAAGCTCACTTATTGTGAATATGAGTACAATCTGTTTGCAAGATCAGTGATTAAACACTACTAGTCTTGAGTGATTGATGTTTATCCCTTAAGAATGGAGCTTCAGTGTAGTGCTTTTTTTGTAAGAAAGTATTCCCCAAATTGGTGAGAGACTTTTTTTAATTCTTTGGTGGGGCTGTGTGCTTAATGCTGGGTGCAAAAGCCTTATAAAATAGAGTTAAATTGATACATGGACAGTTGCTAGTGCAGAGTCACAGAAAGCAGATCATTCTATGAGAAAGTGGATTGAAGACTGATGTCACCACCAGATTAAGATTAAACCTAGCATCTTTCACTTTGAAATGGAGAGACAGGATCCCAGGGGCATGTGGTGCTTCCTTTGCACATTATGGTCCCCTGGATGCTTCTTTAGCAACTCTACAGCTGGAGCAGCTCACTGATTCCTGGCTCGGTCCACTCTGTGCTCACCCCCCTCCCCACAGACGGATGCCACTGCATAGCCTACACGCTGCATACCATTCATCCCCCTCTCTGCCCAGTGCAGAGCAACAGGCCTGGTCCTCGGGTTGTTCACAATGTTCTGACGCTTTTATGGCTCGCTTTGCTCTCCACCAGGGACAGCAGCCCCTCAGTGTGTGGAACGCATTCCACAGACAAGAGAGAGGCAGGTCTAGCTGCGTGAATAGGGTCAGCAGCTCTTTAATAGACCATCAGAGAGATGCCCTGCAAAATGCCTGCTTCTAGATGAGCACTGGGCACCCACAAAGCTGTCCCGAGACACTTCAGTGACTGTGGTTTTCAAGGCTCTGTCAAAACTGTTACCAAGAGGCACAAGAGTCCACCCTGGCCCACTGGTGAGCACTGAAAATTGCCACTAGTAAAGTCCAGCTGTGGCCTTTATCTTCACACAGATAAAGTCTGGGTGATCTGGGCATTGTGGATCTATGTTCAATTAAAAGTCTCTGGGTGAGCCAGCGGTGTTCCATGAGCAGAGAGCAAGAGCAGGGAAAGGATGATGCGATGCACCTGGCTTCTTGATAACATTAGTGTTCACACTTTTGCTCTTCTTGGTCCTTGTACTGTTAACTAGTTCTCATGCTGGCATCTCTACGTCCACCACATCCAGTCTTAGGTAGGTGCATGAGGAGCTTGCCAGATAGAGGAACCAGAGTCCACACAGCATAACTCCAGCCAGGGTCATGTTCATTGTGACCTAGGGACATGACCCTCCTGTCCCAGCTCCCCTGAGAGTGCAGAAGGCAACCTAGGGAAGAACCTCCTATTTTCAACGTCTTGGAGTGAATTGCTTTGTAATTCAGCCCAAGTGGACACAGCACAAGTATCTGAATTTTTGATCATAACAGGTAAAGGCAGAGAGCCCTTTCCTCTACCTCCCTTTATGTATCTGTAGAAATGCTTGTGATCAGGAATGCCAAGAATTCCCAGTGGCCTGGGCCAGTGAAGAAATATTGTCAGGGAGTGAGGAGTCGTGAAGTCCAAGGGGAGAGGAGCAATTTGAGGTCACAGAGATCTAGGCCAGTTGGGAAAGCATGGCTCTCCAAAGCCTTGAGAGCAGACAGTGCATTTGCCTGGTCCAGAATTAAAACAACATGACAGCAAGAGTTAGCTGAGCCACTTCTCTCTGGTTTTATCAAGCAAGCACATGGCGCTATTATTAGAGGGTCACAGTGACCTTACTCTCATTTAGGCTGCTGGCTAGTAAATCACGTATTTCAATGTTTTTCTTTATTTATTCATGTTTGCATTGTAGATAATATACTTCTAATCTGCTCCCCTTAAGTAGAACATTACAGAACTCTAAAATTCTTCTAAGTCCAAGAATAATATCATCATCAGATTCCAAGAAGGAAGCGCTGTCTACACCCACGATTTCTCTCCACTAAACAATTACATCAATGTTGCTCCGCTCCACGATTACATCAACTATTTTATGTCTATTTCATTCAAGATTTTTTGATGAGTATAGTTGTTTCAGTGACATAAAGTGCATTATTTTACTTTCCTAACATGTTGTATAAAAATTTCACATAAACAGAGATCAAATGAGTAAATGAAGCCATATTTCAGTTTATCATTTAGTTGAAATTCTAAGCAAGCAATCATAAAGCAAAATCCAGGAAGGAGCTTGTTGTACATTCTCACTCCAGGTTTTGCCATAGGCTGGATATGAGCGTTCAAGGTTAGTATGAGTGCATTAGGTAGAGAGGTGAGGGGTTGAACCACTGGAGTATGTTATTCAACCTTGACAGAAAGTCAAACTCTAACAGTCGAAAGTCTCTTGGTGAATACTGACCTGGTCACAGCCACAGGGAGTTGGTGTTTGTACATGCACAGCAAATGAAAGGTACCTCAGACAACTAAGCAGTTATTTAAAAAACAACAACAAAGAGGAGCCAAAAATAATCTGTCTGCTTTTTGTTTTTCAAATGTGTTTTTCTTTGTGTGATACACCCTTAAAAGTCCCTACCCTCTCCCTGTGAAATGCAAAAGCCATTCCATTTCTGTCAGTAGGCTGTCAACCTAAGAGAACTTTCTGGAACTTTCTGGAAATTACAACCCACAGAGCTCAGTAAGACAGTCAGTAATATTTTGGGATTTCTGGCAAGTTTTTGTCTTTGTTTGTACAACTTTTATTTTTAAATCCCTCCCTCCTCTTCTAATTTCCCTTTCCTCATTTCTATTCTTCTTGATATTATTAATCATAGCTCACATTTATGCAATATAATGTTTACATTCTTTAAGGGCATTAGGTTCCTGTACATTACTTTAATGACGGGATTTCTCAGGTCCATTAGTATGTTAATATTGATCTCAAAACTATGGATCCCCAAATTCCTGATAACTACACACACACATGCATACACACACACACTTACACACACACACAATTACATCCCCACTTATCAGCTATTCAGGGTTGAGAATTTCCTTTCTTTAGGATTAATATCTAGAACTCGAATTGCTAGGTCAAAGAGTTTATATTATGAATAATGATCACTGTAATTTTAATGAATATTTTAGGCAGTTAGTACTAATATCTGTGACTCTTCGGATTGAACAGAAGATTATATATGCCTGTGTGTTAGGAAGTTTGGGATTCTTGTCCAGGAAACAGAATGAGAATCTGTGACATGGTTGAATCTTTCGTAACTTGTCCTGAGGGTACCTTCTCACCCTCTCTCCATGAGGTGGGTTTGCAGGAAGTCACAAATAAAAGGCCAAGTGCTTCCTTTCAGACTCCTTCAAATCTAGGCCACACCAGCTACAATTCCCCAGAGCCCAATTGGAGGTGAGGCCTGTCTCGGCAACCTAGGCTGAGAACTCTGAACATTTTCCAGCATGCCGCAGAAAGTCCTCAGACTTCCTCAGGAGATTCTTAAACTGCAGAACAATGAACACTATCAAAAGGTTGGAGAAACTGGCTGATCTAAAGCTGAGCTGGTTTCTTTCTGTTTTCTGCATTCAGCCTTTTTTATTCCGCTGACACAAGGGTCCTGTCCTCATCTGTCTTGGCTCCAGGCTGGAAGGAACATTCCATACCCAGGAACTGTACTGGGGAAGCGTTTGGTGAGACTAACAAAGCTGAGTTCCAGGCAGGCTGCTCATCTGGGAAAAATAAACCCACCTGAATGAGATACACTTGCTTTCTCCAAAGGAAACTCGAGGCAGAAAGAAAAGCTAGCCATGGTGGGCAGCCCAGAAATACTCTCTTACCAGCAGCTGCCCAAAGCTTAAAAATTTCCATATTGTTTGACCAGGGCATTCTTGTTGAAATATTAAGAAAATAATCAGCTCTCCCTTCAAAATTTTATACAAATGTATTTACTGAATCATTGCTTATGGTAATGAAACTTGGGAGGCGGTTTATCTCCCTGATAAAACAACATGATTAAGTGACTAAGTATATCTGTTCCTTCAATATATGGTTATAAGCCAGGCACAGCAATGCACACCTATAATCCAAGCACTTGGGAGGCTGAGGCAGAGTTCAAGGCCAGCCTGGGTTACAAAGTGAGTTCAAACTGCATAGTAAAACCCTGTCTCTTAAAAGAATGCATTCTATTTGAAACAGTTGAAATTGTGTGTGGAGTAGAATCAGAGCTATATTAAATTAAAACTATACAATACAAATAAATTTTAAAATACATTTTAAAAAACAGGAAGGAAACACTAGTCTATTTATATGGATTATTTTGAATGGTGCAATTGCACTTATTTTTTTTCTGATCCCCTTCCCACCAAGTTTCAAAGATGAGTATGTGCTTGAACTTTCTAATAAAAACAGCCACACATTTTGTCAAACAGAAAATTACTCAGCCATCATTTCTAAGATCAACTATTTCAATGCAGTCATGAAACTTTGTTTTAGTCTGTTTGTTCTTTGTTTTTATTTTTTGGTGAACCAATCCTATAAATCATGTTTAAAGGATTTAAAGGACAAAGCCACATCTGCGTAAATTCCTAGTAGTACCCTAAGAGAAGCCTCAAGAAGTCTGCAAACAGAAAGAACAGGAACGGGACGCAGAGGGAGAGAGAGATTACAACGCAGAGAAAGGGCAGCGAATGGGTGGGTGATGGGTGGCAGGAGAGGGTAAATTATGGAACAGTGTCACATAGGAAGCAGAGGCCTTGGTTGCCAATGGCTTTCGCATTGGAAAAGAAGAGGATAATATCATCGGCTTCAAAAATTGTGAGCATTAACAATACAAAGGCAGCTTTTCAAGTATGTGCTTGGCCCAAAGTACTGCTAAGTGCTCAGGAAATGTCCTTATAAAAGTGGGTTCTCTCTTCCAGCATATGTACCATCAAATGAAACACTGTCCCAACTTGAAAGTCAAAGGATCAGCTCCTAGTGAACTTCAAGTAAACTCAGAGAAGCCAGCCAGAAGGAAGAAGAAGCAGAGCTTGTCTCACTGGAATGAGTGACTGGGGGGCCACCATTTAGATTTTCCCTTCAGAGAATTAGAAACAGCGTTTTGTCCCTTTTACCCAGGACACAGCAGGTCTTGCTCATGAACTCAATCTAATATCCCTGTGGACCATTTTCCCTGCCACAAAAATGTCCTATTTTGTATTCTTATAAACACATCAGTCAAAAGCAAGACCACTTTCTGATAGGAGTGCCACATTTTAATAGAAACTACCAAAAAGTGGCCTATGGAGAAATCCTAGCTAGTAAGCTCAACACATGCAGCAACATGGGCCCAAGGTATCTGGGGTGTGAGCTGTGGTCTTTGCCACACTGCTGGGGTTTGTGTAGTGCTACAGCTGGTGTCTAGAAAGGAAAAGATGTAAGACATTCACTGACTGAATAATAGGGTAATGATGTGAGCTTCCTGAGCTGCACTGATATTTCCTACCAAAACTCTCTCTCTCTTGCTCTCTCTCTCTCTTTAGTCACTTTGAATTTCCATGGTAATTAAAATTGTGATCTCGGTCCTGGGAGGAAATGAAAGACAAAATGCTTTTAGTTTAAATAAAGAGGCTAATTGCTTCAGAATAGTATATGTAAATAGACAGAGGTTATGAAAAAGTGATATTAAGAAAAGTTTAAAGGATGTGCACAGCAAAACTAGATGTTCATCAGGCTGTAAACCATCAAGAATGTACAGGTTGTGGTGGGCATGGACTTCCCACCTAAAGTCATAGCACTAGAACTTGGACCTCTTGCAGATCTGAGAGGAGTCAGTACCTTAACAGAAGGTAAAGTTGACCTGCACAGAGCTGCTCACTGAACCACTGGCTCTAACAGCAGAAACTGGAATTAACCTAAATGCTGCAAAGTAGGGCTATGGGCTTCCAAGTGGCAGCCCTCCGTCCACAACATTAGGACTCTTGCATCAGGCAAAAGAATTGAAAGTTCTGAGAAAGAAGATGATTTAGGGGGAAAAGTACAAAAAGAGGGAACATGAATTCAAATGCCGTGAAGACTTGAAAGGTACTAAGAAAAAGTGAAATGATGTATGTTGAAATATATCATGGTATTATTCTTGTCCTTTCTAAAAATTAACTTTATTGCTTCCCTATCATTTCATCAATAGCTACAATTCAGAGCAGTTTCTTCTGAGGTTATGTGGATTCCATTTCATGATATTACTCAGTATGCTGAAGAGATTTCAAACTAGTTTGGATATGTTGAAAGTCACAAAGCTAATACACAGGGTAGGTAATGCTATTTTAGATTTCTTGACGTAAACTTCTAAAAATGGTATCTGTTGGTGACCAGAATGGGCAGCGATTTTTCAAGCCAAGGCTTTCTGGCCTAGCATTGACCTTGATGAAAGTAGTCAGGCCTCTTCCATTGAAGTTCAAAACAAAACCACCCATCACCTCATTTGAAAGAGCAAAACCACAAGCCACAGGCTTCAGCCATCGCCGGGGGAGGCTTCCATTTCTTGCTTCCTATTAGTAAATTGCAGTAAGGTCTATCTTGTTCAGGTGTGAAAGTGTAACTTGGTTGTATTCTGGGCTTAAAGAAATGAGGACAACGAGAAGGAAAGAGACCACAGAGAAGCAGGCACATTCTTCCCACTTTGGGTAGATTCTGTAGCATTGGGAGGGCTCAGGATGCAGAGTTCTTTTGAAGCTAAGACCAAGGAATGAGGCCAGGGTTAGATCTGTTTGTCAGAACAGGAAAGAGGGTCACTGGGGAATGCAAGGGGGATAAAACCAACCTTGCTGGGCAAGTGTTACATGCAAAAGAGATTTGCCAGCCAGACATGGTGATTGTGTGTCTATAATCCCAGCACTCTGGGAGGCTGAGGCAGGAGGATTGCAAGTTTGAGCTAAATCTGGGCAATTTAGCAGCTTAGTGAAATCTTTATCTCAAAATTAAAAAAATAAAAAGGTTGCAGATGTAGTTGAGTTTGAAGGCCCTCAGTTCAATCCCTAGCACTGCAAAACAACGACAAAAACTCTTTAATTGTTAATTTAACTTTGGGCATTGACCATCAAGGGAGTCTGCTATATCCCTGGGTAGAAAACCAACTTGTTTTCCTTTGTGAATAATTAACCCCTGGAACTTGATAAGCCTATATTGCTGCGCTATAGGCTGCCCCAAAAGGATGGTATGTACTGGAAGGCACAAGGGCTTGAGGCAGACAGAGTTGGTTTCAAATCCCGACTCCTCTCCGTGCTGGCTGTGGGGCTGTGCAGAGGTGGATTTGTCTCTCCAAACCTCCAGTTCTTCCTCTGAGCACATGGAATGATGGGTGCTGAGCAGATGCTCAAAAGCAGCCCCTGCAAGTAGTAGCGGTGATGACAGAGTAGGATGGTTGTTTGTAAAGCCTGCAGTTTACACTGTGCACGTACAGGACATAGGTATATACTACATATCATGATAAATAGTGAGAACAGCCTTTGTCTTAGGCCAAATTATGATCACCCTACCCAGCTTCTCACTTGTCCCACAGTTCTCTACACAATTTGCCAAAGAAATGACAGTGACATTGCCGGCAGGGAAAAATGGCCTACAGGGACATTAGACTGAGTTCGTGAACAAGAGGAAGCCTGGTCCTTGTTTCAAGGCCTTGGTTCATTGTTACATACCTACAGAACTTCTGAGGAAACTGGATAGGATCACCTGCATTGGAATGACTCTGGTGGACCCGATATCTAAATTCCTCCGTGGTGGAGACCTTTCTTGGGGTGGGGGATCTCTAAAGTTTGAATTTCTATTGTTTATTTGTTGACCCAATAAGTGAAAATGTATAAAGATCTGTTTTTTTATAATAACTTAAGGATCCTTGATTTAGGGGAATGTTCATCTTCCCTCCCCAGGTTTTCCCAGGCCTTACCTCATCAGTCTGATCCAGGGTCCACACAGGACATTGGTCTTCCTTTGGTCCTGCTGATATTTTGGACATCACCTTGGCTGACTGTCTTGTCCTAGCTTAACCTCTGCCTAAAGCTGAGCTGGAGTCAGACCCTTGAAGCTGCCTCTCTGCTCACCCTGAGACAGTCAGACATTGCATCCTATCAGAGCAGGAACATTCAACTTATAGAAGGGGCAGTAGCTTGGGTACAGGGAAGCTAGACCTTGAAATCACACAGACCTGGGTGTGAGTCACAGCTCTTCTGACTTTTGAGTGGTGTGGTCAGTGGTAAAAATGATGTCTTCAACTAGAAGACAGGAAGAGGGGGCACGGAGTAGGACCATGGTCCCACTAGAAACTAGGTAAGTGCTTCAGCCTGCTTTGAGTAGTCTGTGGCTCTCATCATTCTCACAGTGGTGGGAATTGTTTTCATGAGCATAATATTATTCTTTCCCTCCATCATCACCTATTAAACCCACCATGTGAAAGGTAGAGCTGAAGGCAGGTGTTTACTACTCTAGAGAAAATAGGTACAATTTTATGGTGTTTATATTACAGGGGGAGAGAGAAACCCAAAATAGAGACTCATAATGCATCTGATTATATTAAGTGTTTTGGAGGAGAAAAGTAAAAGGTAAATGGAGGATGACTAGGATGACATGATGAATGCAATGGCTAGAAATGCCACCTCATCTGGAAATGATCACATTTGAACAGTGAGGGAGAAAGCCATGGACATTCCTGGAAGGAAAACTTCAGCAGAGGGGACAGTGATTATGATGACCTTGCATTGGGAGTGTGTATGTCATGTTCGAGAAACATAAGAAGGCTAGAATGACTTTCGGTAGATGAGAAAAAATGCTGGGAAATGGGATAATGAAGATGACGAGGTTATGAGAAAACTCATGGGGAGAAAAACTGGCCTTTACCCAGCAGAATAAGAAGCAGTTTCAGTTAGCTTTTGCTGTGTAACAAGTAATCCTAAAAATTTATTGGCACAAAATAACAAACTTTTATTACCTTTTGTATTTCTGTGAGTTGACTAGAAGTTTGTTTTCCTCTGGGTTGGCTCAGCTGGGGTGGATAGTATGGGATGGCCTCATTCACATAGGTAACAGTGAGCCTGATGGTAGATCTGGTAATGACCCTGCACCATCAGCCTGGCCCAGGCTCGGGAACATGCAGGTATCTGCAGGATACCACAGGGTTCCATGGGGTAGCAGAAAAGGACACACCTCAGTGCAACAGTCAAAGCAAGTCATGTATGGAAGGTGGCCACCAAATATGTGGCTAGTGAGAGAAGAATTAGGACAAGCATCTGTGCAAACAATCCATCTTAGAAACATCAGAGGGTTCTCACAAGAAAGTGGCATTCTCTGATTCACACTTTAATAGTCCTGGAATAATAATGAATTTCTCCGGGAGAATATACCAGATGGGAGGCTGCAGAGATCAATGGTGTCTGACGGCTACTCCACAGGAATGGAAGTCCAGGGATTCATGGCATTGCCAGTCCTGGAGCTGCCATTATCAGGAGAGGCAACGATACACATCCCCACGCTCCTCTTCATGGTACAGTATTTCTTTGAGCAAATGCATGCTCTCCATTATACCAGAGTAGACTTTCTAATGTCCTTGCTTGTTTAATCTAAACTTTGAAATTCCAGAATGTTGCATTTGGAAAGCTTGTTGAATGAATTAATGAATGCATGAAAACCTGTTTGATATAATTTAGGGAGCTTGTTAACTTGGGGGAATCTATGGTGTAAAGAGAAAGGAATGAGTGGAGAAGAGTCCCCAACTCTTCCCATTTCAATGTACAGAGATTCTCTCTAATCACTAAATTCTTCATAATCCCAGGGAACAAGCCACTGAGGACCAAAATGATGCTGTGTGAGTAATGACAAAACAGCATAAGGCATTGCACTAAACCATAGTCATTTTCTTTCTCTTTCTTTCTCTGACAGAAAATACGACGCTGGCATGCTAATTGTGTGAGACAACCTGGCCACAGACAGCCACAAAGCACAAAAACAAAACCCAAACTCAGAGAAGAATAAGAACGGTGTTTTCCTGGCGTCTACAAGATGCGTTTTATTTTTCCTCTAGTTTCTTTTCTAAAAAAACAAAAAACAAAAACAAAAACAAAAAAACCTAAAACAAACATTTAAAGAAACAATCTGAACTTCAGGTGATTGTAGTCAAGCATGATCTTTTATTAAGCCTCAGATGGGAGGAAAGAAAGGAAGCTGAAGTTGGCTGCGGAAGCAGAGGGACTGAGAGGCTGCAAAACTCAGCCCCTGGGCTGCTCTTAGAACCTTGTGTGGCAAAGGAAGGGACCTACAGTTTATTTCCCACTGCAAGGACATCTCACGTATTCCCGAGGACATGAGGCTCCCTTTCTTGCCCATCTAGCTATCTAGGGAATGGTTTGCAAAGTTTAGTTGTTATCCTCTCTGAAGAATTATTTGCATAGCTTTGGTGAAGGGGTTTGTGACAGCTACTGCTGGACCTTTGTGCCCTACAGAACTCTCAGCAGCATCATCAACTGCAACAAATCTCCGGGATTCTCAACTGGAAGTTGCCAAACCTACTCAGACTTGGTTGGGATGAGTGAATAATAATATCATAATCTGCTGGACAAATCCCGAGTGGAAGGGTGCACACTTGATTTTTCTTCCCTAGACTGGAGAAAGCCACCTCTGGATGCAGTGGTGGCCATGAGACAACGGGACCTCAGGCTAATCTAAAAGTGAGAGAAAGTTGCTTGTGCTTCTACAGTGAGAGAAGGAACCCACATACAGACTAAGCTTTTGCTTTCAAACAGCCCACCACCCTAAAGCAGAGGGACCCATGCCAACCCTAGCCACGGAGAAATGACACTGTCCCTGTCCCCTGTGGTTGTTTCCCATCACCACCTTTTATATGTTGAGCACGCTCGTTTTCTTTGCTCTTGCATATCTGCTCTATAGGAACATGGAATGGGGCGCCAAGCAGGAAGGGTCCCCGCTAGCCAGACGCACCGCCCAGCCGGTCCTGCACCAGCCGCTCACTGAGCTCCCACAGGGCCTGCGCCGTCTCTTCACTCTGAGCCTGCGCTGAGGGCAGGCAGCGGCAGCAGTTGTTGAAATACATTCCTCCCAGGCCCTCCATCTCTGGGGCCGCTGCACAGTAGACAGTGGTGGCTGCTCCTTGTTGCTGGAAATCAAAGAAGAAAGAAAAAAACATTAAGAGATGATGGTAGGCATTGGCGAGCTTCCCACACCCCGCCCAGTTGAGGCTGGGTGCCAGCACTGCAGGGTACTGAACATGAAGCAGTGGACCTAAGAGGTGCAGTGGGACTGTCCTGGCAGAACGAGTTCATAAACTCTACTTGTTACATTGGTGTGACTTTCTACACCTCCAACAGGAAAAGGCTTTGAAAATAAAAAGACAAGGATGCATACATCGTGGGGGTGGGGGAAGAACGAACCCTTCTCAAGTGAGAATGGACGCACCCGGCCCCCTGGCTTCCCTACATTAGTGTGTAATGTAATCTGACATAAGACGTTGCTAGTGCTTCCATGTGAATTAAACCAACCACTCTTAATTACAGCCCATCAGGTAGAAAACCCAGGTGGGATTGGTGCCAGATCTTTCTTTTATTCTTTGCCCACGGTGCTGCTAGGGGAGGTTTTTGCAGTGCTGTTAAAACATTTAAGACTTGCACACAGAGACACATGCTGTTCACACACACACACACACACACACACACACACCCCAATACAGCCAGGAAACCTTTGTCAGCTGTCTTATGTGTCCTGGATTTACAGTGGGACAGTGGCTGAGGGTACATTCTCTCCCTGCCCATGTCAAAATGGAAGTTGTAATGCATGCCATCGATCGCTTGCAGCTCAACTCTGATGCAACAGCAGGGGCCGAGGCTAGGGCTGTGTGCATGCTGATGGGCACCCTGTCATCTGGACTGACAGAAGACTGCCAGGGACACTGTGAAGAGGGCAAGAAATCACTTTGCTTTGCAAGCTATAATTAAAAATAATAGGCTGCTGTTCATAGGGAGACACTGTACACACGGCTCTAATTTAAAACCAATACAGTTTATCTGGCATCTTATGATTATTTATGTGCATCTCAGCCCTTGCTGTACCAACTAATTATCAGCTGATGGGGGTGGGGTTGCAATCGAGCAACTACAGAAGAGATTGCCCTTAGGGAAATGTTAAGGTTGTCTGGTTAAGGGGGACATAGTTTTCTGTCCCCACCCAAAGGTGTATTCTAGAATCACTGGGAGCCAGGGCCCCTCTTAGAATCAAAATCCCGAGGTGTGATAATTTTAGGGATGTTCTACAAAGCAGACTTGGGGTTTTGTGTTTTATTTTGGCTTTAATGTCTATGATCACAGATGAAAATGAAACAATCAAATGCACACAAGTGACCTGATCATGGAAAGGGTGGAGAGTGTTAGTGAGACAGACTCAAGCATTGATAATACTGGTTGGACACCATTGGACAGGACCCACTAGTTCAGAAGTTGAATGACTGACATGATTTGAGCTTCATTAAATAACCACTGGTTTGTTACCTGCCCGTTGCTTACCCTGCTTACTTCTCAGATAGCCAGTGAATGTCTTAGGTGCAGCTGTCTCTTTCCCAGTTGATTTGTGAGTCCCAAGTCTAATGAAAAGGAGTTCATGTCATCCAAATTTCCCTTCACTGAATTAGTATTCCTAATAAATCTCAGCTTAGCACCTGGCACAGTGATCTACAGACTTTCTCTAGGTTTACCTGACTCCTCTGACTCCCATGCTAGAACAAAGGGAACAAAAGTGTCCTACCGATGAATGGGAGACCTAGGAAGCGTATCTAGGTACCTCTAGCCAAAATATCCTTGGCTTCAGTTCTTAGAATTCAAGTGGAGACACTGCTTTGTATAAATTTTAAGGTAGGTATCTCAGGTTTCCATTTTACTTTGAAGCTACCAAGTCCACAGAAAGAGGTTCAATGACCTCCTCTCCACTCCCAAATGGGGAGAACATCCAGTCAGCTCATGTCCAAGTCTCACCCCCCACACCATGGAGTGGTTATAACATCAGTTTTCATGCATCAGGGTGGACTTGTCTTTCTCAGGATTTGCCTATCATGAGAAAAGTCCAAGGGAAGGCACAAAGAGAGAGAGAGAGAGATGACTTGGAAAAGCAAAAAATGCCAAATTTTTCCAAGACCAATGTAGTATTTTGCTACTATGACCTTCTAAAACGATATCAAATTTCATTGTAGCATTGTTCAAATAGTATTTTTACAAAGAAATTCTGTGGTCATATTGATTCAGAATTGTATGAGGGGTTGTGCATTCACTCTCTGTACAGTCTGCAAGCAACTGGCTCCATTTCCTGAACCCACATTTGGCTACCATGCTGAAAACCGTGTATTTCAGAAAAGCCCAATTTTTTTTTCTTTTTTCAATCAATAACTAACTTTGATTCTTTTGCCACCAGTCGGTATACAGTCCAAATGCCCTCACCATCATTCTGGCTTTTGGAGAACACAACACAGAGGGAAGGCTCCTAAAAGCAGGACCCACCTTCTCCACTCCCAAGATCAATTGTGTACACTTTTTTTTCTTCCCATGCTGAGCAATTAAGTAGTGACAATGTCTTGTTGGTCCCATGCCCACCTCCCCTTTGTTTTTTTGGGGAATTCTCTTTCCAGCTGTCCCAGTGGCAACCTATGAGTGACATCTTTATAGGATCAGATGTGACAACAGTTTAGTAATGAGTTCTCATTTTGGGCTCATCAGCTTTTCGGTCTGCATATCATCAGAATGAGACCAAGCCACTTTCGCAAAATCTCATTAGTAAACAAGCCAGTACTGTTGATACAAGATGAGACATTTTAAAACACGTTAAAAAAAATTTAAAGCACACTTTAATCACCATCAAATGACTTTCACGCCACTTTTTGGGGCATCAGTACATAATTCAGAAAAGATGAAAGAGCCACACAAAGGAAATAATGTTAACAACACCAATAGACAACAGCGGAAGCCATGACTTGCCAGTTGCCACTACTGCTTACTGATCTACTGTGACAAAATAATAATACCTTCACATGTAAACACTGGCTGGAGCCATGGGTTCTCCTAAATGATTTTTTGAGAACAATTTATTGGTAAGTTGCATGCTAATTGTGGAACGGCAGAGAAGCAGCACCTCCAATCCACGGTCAAGGCAGTGAGTCAGGGTGTGGATGACTCAGGACTGAGAATAGCTGGGAAGCCCAGTAGAATCTTTAATCATGCCTGAATGCCATTTCCTATCTAGCCCAACATTTGTGAGCTTCCGGAGAAGAACTGTGCCACCCATCTTTGCAGTGTATGTAAAATTACCCAGGATTCTTGTTTGGGATAAAGCTAAGAGCATCTTGGTGATAGGAGTGCATCAGTCTCTTTCAGAAATCATTTGTCATATCTGAAGCACAATCTTCAACTACAGAAAGGTGGGACTTAGGAAGCAGTTGCTGTTTGTGTTTGAGGCCCTGAGCTCTAAATTATCCATCCTTCTAAAACCCTTTGTTGGGATGAAAATGTTAAGTAGACGCTTTTCATCAACATTTATTTGATAACTGCTAGCCATCAACTTTTAGCTGTCAGCACAGAATACAAATGAATATTGACTCCTTTAAAGGAAAAAGTGCAGAGGTTTCTAATAAACAATACATGGCAAAGAAAAAAATCCCACATATTGATATCTGTAAAGCATTGGTTAGTACTCTGACATAATATGTTCTAATAAGGACATATGTCACAGGATTAAGTGTAGTTTTCAGGTTTCTCTACTTTAATATGCATGCTTATTTAAAAGAAAGAACAGATTCCCATCTTCAAGTACATGTAACTATGAAATGAACTCACACATAGACACAACACCATGATATATCTCTATATTCAATGATTGCAAGGGCAGTAGACTTTCTAATATTGCTTTGTTACAGACACATCGACATCAGGATACTGCACAGCAGATACTGAATTGATCAATTTGTGCAAAAAGTAGGGTTGTGAAAGGGAACACCGTACACAAACTATAGCCCTGAGGACCCCGAGGGCAGGAAAGGAGGGCCACCCTTTCAGAGGTGGGTAGTAACTACAGAGCTGAACTCCCAGTATAAAGAGGTGTTCCCAGGTGAGCAGGTTTGACAATGGAAGGAAAGACAGGTGTCTCTCCTAACCCTTGTAGCCTTCATCACTCCTCATCCAGGGTCTGTTAAGCAAAAGAAACCCTTCCCAAATGTGCTCTCGGCCACCTACTCCTGGGAGTGTAATGATAATGGACCACAGAACAGTGGTAGATATGAAGGGTGAGTACTAACCTTGTGTGTGCAGTAAGTGGCTGGCTCCACACCTCCTCTGTATTTCCTTGGCTTTCAGTAACATGCACACAAGACAGTTTGTAACCACCCTGTCTGACAGGTGTGGCACGGTGTTCCAGAGTTCATCTCCAGATACCTTGGTGTTTGGGATGTAGCTCTTCCTAGAAACAGTTATGGCTTGACAGACAAACAAAAGCAAGCTGTTCCAAGAGGTGATGTGTTCACTGCTTACTACCCAAGGGCAACTTTTCAGTGGGTAAACTGATCCTGTATTCCTTCAGGTCATAGAGTCCTGCAGTTTGTACAACACTGAGGCCCACAGGCCTCTCTGACTGGAGGGGCCACAACCAGTGGGCACTGTCTTCCTCCACTGTTATATATAGTGCATAATTAAATTGCAATTAGTGCTAACCAGCAAGCAGGCAAACTTCTCCCAAATCTTGGGGGGCAGTAGAAAAGCACAGGGAGCCCATGGAAAGGACTCTATGCACCAAACTGTTCGGTTTTCCAGCTAAGTTTTAGCCAGTGGGGACTTTCCAAGCAGTACAGTGACTAATACTTATCGAGATGTTACCATTTGCCAGACACCTGCAGAAAGCTTCATAAGCGTTGTATTCTAACCCTTATGCTGCTCCATGAGACTGGAACCACTAGCACCCTCATGTATGGAGAACCCCACTAGTATCAGAGATTGAAAGCAAACTCATCCCCATGTACAGAAAAGTCCACTTAGTACCAGAGATCAAACGCAACTTGTCTGCAGATATGTGGATAATCATGTAGATGGTCCAGTCATGGTTTCCTCTTAGGTGTCTCCCATTTGCCTCAAGCTTCTTTATGCTGGTTTTCTTTCTTTGCCCACCCCTAGGCTATATCTTACTATAGACTGACAGCCTGATGTAGCATGAAATTCTATGTGTGGGCTCTTAGGTGCGCACCTGAGAAATGTTCAAAGGAGATTTCCCATTGTTGATTCAGTTAGGGAGCTAAATTGAAATTATATCCATTTGGATTAACAAAAATGAAGGCTCAGCACTCCCTTGGTTGATTCAACAGCAAATGACCCTTAAGAAAAAGGTCACCTGATCCAAAATGCCCCCTCTAGGCACCAGATTTGCAGAGTTAAGGAATCTACTCTTTGGCAAAAGACTTTTACAAAGTGTGAATACCAAAACCAGTGGAAACTAAGCCATCTCCATCTTAATAAATTCCAGGATGAGTGTGGACTTTCACAGGTGTGTGCTCTGATGTGCTTCTTCGGTTTGTGAGAAAACAGAAGCGACCTCTTTCCTTCCTTCTCAATAGATCCCTGGAAAATTCAATTCTACAAATTCCTAACAATTGATTCCTATGAAAGCTTTGGACAATACATGCTTAGATACATGCAAATACTTGGTGTAGATATTGAAATATAACTTTCTCCCAAAGCCCTTGAGACTTTTGCTAACCTGCAGAATGTTTCTAACATTCATTACAGGAGGGGAATGTGCTACCTTTCTCACATGGAAAGATCAGAAGAGCACATACTCATTCTCAGACTTTAAAAGTATTGTGAGTGCGTTCTGGAGAAGACACTTAGATGATGCTGAGCCTCTTTGCCCTGTGGAGAGTAACATGCCTGCTTCTAACACAGGGGCTTGCCAACATGTTCTGGGATTTACTTATTGCTACAAGGAAAGCAGGCTCACAAATGTTGCAAACATCAGGTTTCTTTTTAGGTGATCCTCCCACACAGGTGCTGCGGGCCATTCCTCATCAACATGGAGGGTACAGTCCATGGGGAAGCTTTGATGGTAGTTGATTGAGGGAGACCTAAGCCATGAACTATGCCAATCTACCATCATAAAGGCAAGTACGGACCACCACCAATTTGCAAACACCACCTTGATGGAAATAAAAGAGTAGGAAAAAATGTCAATTTTCAAATGCCATATGCTCAGGGAGATTCTCTGAACTGATCCAGGGTCTTCCCTGTTTGGAATGCAAGCATCCTAAATAAGTCATCCCCAAGTCTGAGTCAGGTTCCTGACAAAATACATGCTGTACTGGCAAGATCACTGAGAAGTTTTAAGAGGCTGCTATGAAGGCCAGAGCGGAATGAATTGGAAAGTCTGCAGGAGTGTTGCTCCTCCTCCTCAGACATGTTTGCAGGAACAACCCGTCAGACCAAAGAGTTCCAGAAGGAAAGCTGGAAAGAATTTTTAGCAGGCAGAACAATGTAGTCATCTTCACTAGCCTTAGAACTGAGGGAGGAAGAAGCATCCCAACCTGGCCATCCAAAGAAGGCAAAGCCATGTTCGCTCTGGGAAGACCAGGAAAGGGAAGACATGAACAGAGGTTACCAGAAGGATCAAGGAGCAGACTGATCTTGGCAAACACTCAGGGTTCTGTTGTGAGGTCAATTACTTGTAGGAAATTCTTCCTTGAAATAAAGGAAGCACTTTCATGGCTTCCTCATGCTCCACAGTTCTTGCTACAAATGTCCTGAAGGTTTCATGACAAATTTATGTCTGGTTTTAAAGGAATAGAGGCATAATATGCACAAGAGTTTCATCTTTCTGAGACCTGCTATTATCATGGGACTCACAGGAACACTCTGGTGGGGAATGAGGTGAGGGGTCCTCCTAATGAGGGAAGGAAAAAGGAACGGTCTATGGACAACCCATGTGGCTGACTTTAAGCATGCTCCCTCCACTTCCTCTTGGTACTTGTCAAAGGTGTTGTAGAACTGACCAGACCTGAGGGATTCTCATTAGAAATAATGGAAGGTATTGTTCACTGTCTCCTATATCCATGCAAAAACTGTCCAGGTACATTCTGTGGATGCTTCCTGGAATACCCACATTGCTCAAAGCAGTTTCTTTTTTAATACAGAGTTCTCTTGCTGGGAAGGAAAATTGCACTGGGATATCCATTCCTCCCTTAGTTAGTTTGAAATAACCAAGCAAAAGAGCCATAGACATTTGCCACTGAAATAAGCATCTTACTGATAAGCATCACCTTCCCACATGGGACAAATCTAATGGTTTGTCAGTGGCAGTGTTGAAGGACTGCTGAGTATTCATAAGATATATAGAAAGACATTTAACTCATGTTAATTTGAAACATGTTACACTTTTGCTCTACTTCTTTACCTTCATTATAGCTAGCTCTGTATACTGTATATAAATGTATGCCTCTGTATTCACCATGTATACTGAAATAAAACTTTGAAATCATCGCCAGGCAGAATTAGTGGGCTCAGGTCTAATATAATGGTGCAAAGAATATCTTTGTCATACAGGTGGAACCATTTTCTTCCCTTCTGCACAGAATGACTCCACCCGATCTGGTTGCCATATTAGCTCCTGAAGAAAACAGAGAGGATGGCTCTGTGAGCAGGCAGGATTTCAGGGCAAACACAAGCAAGCTGTTCATGTAGATTTTAAGGGCTCCTTTACATGTACGTCACATATATATTTCTACGACAGTACTGAAAAGACATTGGGTGTGGAGTGGGAAATAACAGGGACTCTGATGGGGCCACATCATGGGGAGAAATTAACTCCTAACTCTGTCTTCCCCAAGAAGAATTAAGAGGATGTACTTTGCAATAATTCAGATCTCCCAGGCAAGCCCCAGAGTCTGGCCCCATCATGTCAGGTAGGGCAGGTCTTGGTTGGGTATGTGCCTCTTCATAGGGAGCTCACTGGAACAGATCATTTCTCAGGCTCAAAGATCCAGGCCTTGTTAATATTTCATTTAGAACATACTGTGGAGAGTGTCTCATTTATATTACTTCCATAATTAATGGTGATAGCTTAGGCACTGCCTTTTCACGGAGAGATCTCTTCACAGTGGTCGATGGGTAATGAGAAACAATAGATATTTCATTCACCAGCAGCTTGTTGCTAGTTAGTAGGAAATGATTGTGTGTGTTGTTGCTTTAATTGCCAGGGTAAATAATTCTGCCTCAGTGTTAGTGAGCATTTTAAAGCACTTGATGCAAATAGTCTAGAAATAAAACAAACAAAAAAAAATTACCTTGATTATGCAACACCTTAGCGTAGAAAGTTACAAAGGTATGTCTTTTTTAAAAATTGTATTCTATCATGCAAATATTATCTCAATATGCATGTGCTCAATACTCATCTACTGTATTTTAGGAAATACAATTAGGCCACCTTTCTCTTTTTCTATGTAGACTGTAAATAACTGTAGATCTTTCTCTTATTTCCCTATGTAAATATATGTAAATACTAATAAGCTATGCATGCTGATATTCTAGGCAATTTCAGGTACTTTTATAATTTGAAGGCATGCACTTGAACTGGTTTGTTAAAGGGGGGATCTCTGAAACTCTTTAATGCTAAATAGAAATTAAAGATTTCTTCCTAGATTGTTGTGGATTCTTTTGTTTGTCTTTTCTTCCCCTAATGGACCCTTATTCTGTCACGTTCTCCCGGGGAAAGGGTGCTGAGCCTATACTGAACCCAAGAACACTAAGCAGAGCTATTTGGTTTGGATTTTTCCTCGGGTTTAAAAACAAAAACTCTAATGGAGTTTTCAGAAAAACTTCTAGAATCATAAATAAGGTTTCTTTGGATTTTCCTAGCAATAGATTCTTATGTGGAAATTGCCAAATTCAGTGCAAAAAATGTTTATGAAAAAGTCCTGTCATTCCCATTTTAAAGATAGAAACTCAGTCACACTCAAGACTAGGTACTCTTCTGGAGCAACAAAATTATCAAATTCCTCTAAACCTCTGATTCTTTCCTGCATACAAAGTATCAATAAATCTCTTCCAAGGGCCGAAGATTAAATAATTTCAACTCTGGGTGTTCTAGTTTCTGTTGCAACTACTAAACTCTGCCTTATCTGTTGCAAAAGTGGCCATGACCAACAAGCACACAAATGATCAAGGCTGTGTCTCAATAAAGCTTTATTTACAAAAACAGGCAGTGGGCCAAATTTGGTGCACAAGCCATAATTTGCCAACCTCTGCTTCATATGTCATCAAAACTCAGTTCTCTTCAATGGGTCACTAGCACTTCTCCTTTTGAGAATATGTATGTGTTTGAAGGACTGGAGAAATAGTTCTATCAGCTGAAAATGCTCCACCCTGTTCCTGCAAGCACCAGCCCTCTTTGTAGAAATCAGGAAATAATAAGGAGATGAGCAACAGTGAAGTCACCTGAGCTTATAAATCAAGGTGCCTTTCCCAGGCGAATTACTTTGTCAGGTTTCAATTTGGTTATCTTTTGTTTTCATAAACAGGGATGGGAGAAAACGGTAAAAGAGACAGAAGTTTAAAAAAATAAAGAAGAAAGGAAAAAAAAAAAGACAACCAACAACTCTCACTTTTCAACGAGAGGAAGGCCATTACCTCCGGTATCTATGGAAACCAAGCAGTGCACACTCTTTTTAATGGCTGAAAAACAGTGTTTGTGTTTGAAGATGTTTTGCCCAAGTATGATGCTCCAGTGTAAATGCGTTAATTGACAGTTTCCTTCGGGACGTTTTTATTGAAGTTTCCAAACTTAATTTGATGGTACGAGGAACTCTCTGGAGCCCTTGAAGAATGCTGCAAAGTTAGGTCTTGGGAAAATGGAGCCAGCTTGGGCACCGTGTATAGATCCAAACCGACTCTCCTGCAGAGCAAGTGAAGATGCAGCCCTCATTTCCTGTAGTTTTCCATTAACCAAACTTCTTTGCTCACCTGGAGAAGGGAGGGGCCCCTTTTGACCTTTACCAAGCAAGAATCAAAAATGGCTTTCCAGTCCAGGAGGGAATCAGAAAGGAGGGAAGAGCTGGGTGTTGGGATATACTGGGTGGCAGTATGACATGGTGGAAAGGGCCCAGGAGCCAGAATCTTTTATCACCAGTAGCTCTATAACAAACCACTGAGCCTCAGCCTCATCATGTATGAAGTGGGCAGAATAACATTCCCTTTATGGGGATCTTGTAAGGACTAGTGATAACATTTGATCATTTTCTGCGTAGACAACAAAAACCAGTTCAAAGGTAGCTACAATTCTGTGAAAGGTTAAAGGAAGCAACACAGATCAAAGAATCTTGTTTTTCCTTCATTCAAGGGACTTAAAGGTAGGGGGGATTTCTGTCCTCTAGCCTAGAAGTTCAAGTAGCAGTTACCCTTCTCTAAGCCCACTCAACTTCTCTGGGTACCACTGTGGTGGCTGTGAATCTCATTGTGCTTCTGGCCACAGAGGGCCAGAACCAAGTTCATACCCATGTCCTGGAGATACCAGCACTGCAACAACTACTATGATCCTTTGTGAAGCTGCTGTAACATTCCAACTACCCTGGCCCCCAGAGACCCTTTAATATATCTTCTCTCCGTCTCCAAATATCTCTGTGCAATGATGGCTGGGAAGAGTACTCACACATAGAACCACAGGTGAACAAGGGCAGGGGTGGTTTTTAAAAAAGTGCATTGACAGTGTAAAATCTGGACTGGGGTGGAAGAGGCATGGGCACCATTTCTTTTTTCAAATTTTTTATTTGAAAAATTTTAAAATAAAAATTTGGGAAAATATATTTATCTATCCCTGTGGAGCACTCATTCTGTTTTACAGATGAGAAGTCTGGGGTAGAGAACTGGTATTGGCTGGATTAATATCCTCCACCTAGGAACTGGTCAAGTCCTTTGTGAAATCCATGCCTATGTGGTTCCAGTGCATTTCTGTTAGGACTTGTAGGGGTCTCTAATGCTACCTTTCTTATTGTACCATTGGATTTTGCCTCAAAACATGAAAATAGTTCTCCTGTGTTATCTCTAGCCAGTAGGCAGCACTTGCGGCCCCTGATGCAGAGCCCGTATCTAGCAGATTAGTGCGACCCATGTACAAAGTGGTGAGGTGGGTAGGCTGCCTGGGGATGAGGACAGAGGGAAGGATCGATCAGCTGAGGGCATCAGGAGGGAGCAGATGCAAGGGGCGGGGGCTGCTGGGGTCTGTGCTGCACATGGAGCAGGAGGTGAGGGGGAATCTCCAGTCTGGCATGTTGTCCCATTCACGCTCCTTATCTGTGAGCAACTCCAGGGTTTAGAGGGTAAAAGGTGAGTTCATGCTGCTGAGTATGATCATGGAGGGGCCACCTGGGAGCCCGTGACACCACCATGCCCCACTTAAACTTGCCTCTGAGTCAGAGATCTCTTCCCAGCTGCCCACCTCTCAGCTTTTCCCTCCTGGCACTGGGAGAGCTAGAGCCCCGCACATCCCCCTCCTGGGCCTCCTGAGGGACCCCTGCCACTGTTCCACTCGCTGCCTTTGGGTCAGACCCCCACCTAGGAGCAGTCTCATCACAGCAGTGACATGGCAGGCCTTAGCCGGCTCTGGGTGTCCTTTCCGAACACATCCTGTCCAGGGACAATGTGAGGCCTCATGGTGGCCTTAGCGGGGTCCATGTCATCGAGACTGCAGTGTCAACAGCAGTGGCAGTCACATGGTGGAAAGAGCTGAGGGCCTATGTTACTTCTGGTTCCCACTTCCCCTCCCCAGGTGTATGTTAGGGTGAAGAGGGTGACAGAGACAAAAAGTGGTAAAGACATGTCCTCAGCACAGGGAAGAGCTAAGACCCAAAGTAAGCTCATCCCAGCTCAAAGGCCACCTGTGCCTCTGCGGCTGATGTGCTCTGCCTCCACACTCCACACACTCCACTGCACCCTGGAGGCAGCCAGGAGTTTAAATACCTCATGTCTGAAGGGGTCACCTGTGCCCTGCCTGGCACACGGATCCCTCCGGTGGCTGCGTCTGCTCCAGTGAGCCACAGAGAACGTTCTCCTCTTTTCTGAGCTCCACCTCTAGCTCCCCACAGCTCTGTGTCCTCAGGCTCCGGGGCATCTGTTTGCCTGCATGTTCTTCCCTGGTAGCAGTCCTCTTCTGCAAGCTGCGTCTTACACAGGGAGTCTGGCAGGCTGGCCAGACTGGGCTTAATGCTTTGGCAGGTGTGGATCACCTGGCACACCCTCTGGGGCGGTGTTGTGCTGAGCCAACTCCAGCTGGAGCTGTCCTGGAGCTGTCCTGTCCTCACAGTTAAGAAAAATGCTGAACTCATTATTGTGGTGTACACCAAAAAAGTCTTACTCTGCCCTACCCCAGCTGCTGCACCTGATAGGATTCATCTTCCCACAAATGCCGAGCTTGTAAAAAGGAAGGCACAGAAATACACCTTGCGACTAAGCCAGGTGCCAGTGAGGATTCTAGCCAGTAGTGTAGCTGGCTTTCAGACAGCCAGGGTGGTTGAAAATCTGTCCACTCCTGGTTGTGTGGTTTATAAGTTCTGTACAGGTTCAATATGCCCAGGTGTAGATGTTTTGCTGAATCCTTGAAAGAGCCCTGTAGGGGTATTATAATTCCATTTTACTGAGAGAGAAATAGGGCTCAGGCAAGTAAAGCTAGTTAATAACAAATAAGTCTCATTCATTGAATCCTAGCTATGTGCTACCTGTCTGATGTATGTTAAAGGATTTGTGTGTCTTTAATGTTTCCTGAAAGGGCCCACTGCAAGGATGCTAGATCCTTTCTGAGAAATTTTGTACCAATCATCCCCAAAGAAAGGCAGAGTTTGGGAGGAAGCTAGAGTGGTAAAACCCTTCGTCCAGGTCAAGGAGCAGGTAACAGAATCAAAGAATACAGTCTCTTGGCTCCAGACTCACATCATAAATAGGTACATGTCCATAATTGCAGCTGAAGCTGGGGCATCATATACCTACAGGTCCAGGTTCTGAGCCAAAACCACAGGCAACTTTTCAGTAACAGGAGCAACAAACCCTCTGGAGGGATTCAGCTTTGCACTGTTTCTAGGCATTATCTTATTTATGAGGTGCCCATCTGATAGATGTGGAGTCAAGAGTCCATGAAGGTTAAGCAAACTGCCCAAGGTCAAGAAGTGGTAATGGGATTTGAATATGCATCATCCATGTTCTTGACCCTTTTGCTACACAGCATCTTGGCCCCCTAAATCTGGCTTACATGATGATGCCTGTCACTTATCCAGTGGTGGTAAATGTCTCCAGTTAGGTTGCTTTGGGAACACCTATTAATCCGGGTGTGGTGTGAATTCTGTAAGCCAAGTATTCACTTGCTCATGCCAGAACAAGCAGGTGATTCCATGTTCGTTACCCTAAGCCAGTACAATGGTTATCCCAAACCAGTGAGCAGGGGATGGAGACATTTCTGTGAAGGAGGGAAAAAAAGCAAGAGAAGAAAGATTACTTTTGCTTTCCTCTCTTATTTACTATTTTCTAAAGTTTCTCTTGTTCCCTAGATTTTAGTAAAAGACCAGTGGATCTAAATTGTTTTAAGGGCAGATCTGTGACTGTTCCAGATTTCAGCTCTACTTTATCCTCAGAGGCTGAGAAATGTAGCTTCCTGCTGATTGAAAAACCAGAGCCTCATCTTCAAGACCACAGAATCGTTGAGGCCTATCATCATAGTGAGATGCACCCCCAACCTTTGCCTTGAGTACTCTTGTTTCTTCCACAATGATGATAAGAAGCATCAGGGAGAGCAAAATAGATTTCCTGGATGTGTGTTCTGTCTGGTGTGGCAGAACTATCTTTTAAAGTGAATCCTGAAGACTGGATCAACAACCCATCAGAGAGGATGAGGGATATGATAAGACAGTCTGATAATTAAAAAGTACTTTTCACACATTACTTTGCTTTTTGTTTAAATGATTCACATGTGAAAAGCAAGGTAGGTAGGTGGCAGTGGTGTTTTGACAAATGTTAAATAATGGGCTCACGAGAACAGGTGAAGATGTGGTTTCGTGCGTCTGCCAGTTCCTACAGTGTAAATAGTCTCACCTTGAGCAATTTCAGGCAATCAGAGAAGGCAGAGTTGGAAAGAGAGATACATACCCAGCTCTGGGGAGCTGGGGAGCTCCACTTGAGCACTCCATTGGTGAGGACCTCTGGAATACAGCAGTAGCGACTCTTTAAGGAAGAACAGAGAGAGATGTGACAAAACAGGCCAGGGTGTCAGAGCCATAAAGCTATTAGGGAAGTCAGGCACTGTTGGAAAGCATAAACTTAAACCAAGTTTAGTGAGACACATGTGTGAATTTAGATATTTTTAAACTCAGTCCCATAACCTAAAATCAGATACCATTCAGGTATCTCTTTCAGCCCAAGATAACCATAGTTGCTATCATGTATTGAATTGGTAATGAGTCCTATGCTTCTCTGTCAAAGCTTTGCCACATGGTTCATTAAATACTCCGACAACTCTACAGGATGGGTAATAAGCCCATTGGAAAATGGGAAGACTGATGTTCAAGAAATCCTTCAAGACAACACAAGGCTCTTGGAAAGTGGCTCTAGATTTGGAATTTCAAATCCCAAATGTTTGTCTCCAGACCTCGTGATTTCTCTAATTCCCCAGGGTCTGTGCTCTCTGACTTCAGCATCCATGAGATCAGAATAAATTTTTCTACCCCCAAGAGGGAGATAAAGTATGGAACCCCCTGGAAGGGGGGGTGAGGGTGGAGGAAGAGCGGGAGACCAGGCAGAACAGAGGGAGGCCTGGGAGAACAGAGGGGAAGGGTGCAGGCCATGTGGGAAGTCCTGTGAATTACTTTTCAGGGGATGATGGAAGGCTCTGAATTTATTCCTTTGCCTACCATCATAGGCCTCCTGAGCAGAGATGATCCTCTGCTATCCAGAAGTTTCTAGCACACAAAAAACATGTTCGAAGCTGCAGGTCCCCTGGTCTGTGTGTCCCCACCTGGCAAGGACACGGAGAAGAGCACGGTGCTCACTCACCCTGCACATCTGTGGCATCACCCCATGTGCCAAACTTCTGTTTTGTTTCTGCTTGCAGAACTTCCTCAAATGAAGGTGCAAACAGGTCTCTACTCTCCAAATCTCATGAAAAGAATCTGGCCTGCACCTTAGTGATGTCAAGAAGAGATGTCTTTACCACCCAAATTAACCATGCCTTTCCCGTATGGAAGGACTAGCACTTTCAAATAAGAAATAGAAATCAATGATGCAAGACGGGAAAATAAGTGAACTTTTCTTTCCTTCATGACTGAAATCCCTGACACATTTGAATGTAGAATTTCAGGCTCATCCAGCCACTGATTTTGCTCTAGATTCCTTGCATGGTCACCTGGATTGTTTCTCTCAAACAGAGCACTTCTCTCATCAGACACAACTTTCACCCTCTCAGGACCAACCTCTTTGCAGGGAACAAGCTCCTTGTCTAGACCATCTGGTCTACCCGTCCAGCTTCCCTCCAACCCTACACCCACTTACATAAGCAGGCTGTAAATTTGTAGCAGTATGGCTTCAGGGTGGCAAAGTGGCACTGTGGTGGATGGAGGGATGTGCCACAGGCAACCCTGTTCTGAACCAGGAGGCACTTGTTTCCCCAGCTGCTGCTTGTTAAAGACTGAATCTGTCCTCAAGAACTTCTGCCTGCCAGATTAGCAGCTTTACCCAAGTCACACCTTCTGCAGGAGGAAGTCCCAGCAAGAGCTTTTTGGCCTCCTGGCCCCAATCAAAACAGCTTCACAGTGTCCTTGGGAGTGAGTAACGCCTCTGCTACTCCTGTCACGGCTCAGTCCTCCCATACATTGTGCCGCAGGTGAGCACACACCCTAAATCCTTCTGCATGCCAATCTTAGTTGCAAAGTCTGCTTCCTGAGGTACTCAAACTGCAGCAAACAGTAGCTAGGTGACTTTGAGAAATACAACTAAGCTCTCCAAGCCTCTGTCTCCTCCTGTGTGAACAGGACATATGAGTAGATGTACATTTTAATCATTTTCATGGCAAAATCAGACAATGCATATAATGCCCTCATATGCATGTGGCACCTGGTCCACACTCTACAGGTGATGGCCATGGCAGTGACATCCCCCCTCTGCCTACATAATCCTTTTCTTTCCTTTAGCTTGGGAAATAAAGCCTGGGGCAAAAAGCTCTAGAGAGATTTTGGGATGACATGGTAGATTCAATTCAAATGGTTTTGTCTGTCCCAGAAATTCTATTAAAAGTCTAACACTTGGGGAAAAAAAAGTCTCATTTGGTGACCAAGCAACATCAACAAAAATTTGCAAAGATGGGAAGCAGATGAAGAGGTGGCTGCTCCTGACTTAGCTAAGCCAGTCCCAAAAGAGAAGACTCCAGAAATGAACCAGTTCACACAGCAGAGCCTTGGGGTGGAAAGGAGTGGGTGTGAGGGAAGGAGGGGACAGACAGGGTCTCATGACACCACAGGGAATATCTGAGCAGGGGTCTCATATGGGGCAGGCAACTTCTTAAGCAACAACTAGTGGTGTTACAAAGTTCAGCCAACACCTCCCTCTGAAGTTATGACGAAACCTTTCCTGGCCTGGCCTTCACAGCCCACCTGTCTGATACAGTTGAGTGTATGCTCTTCCTGCTTGACCTTGCTAAGAGGGAGCTGAGGACCTGACCCAATGTGCAGTGCATAGTAGGTGCTTAGGGAATATTTCAAAATGGAAGAAGAGATGAATGGCTTTCCTTTGGCAATCAAAGGAATTAATATATCAAACTCATTTGCTACATACACAAAATGACTGCTCAAAAGGTTTCCTTCACAAATTATTGCCGGTATTTTTGTTTGTGGTACCAGGGACTAAGATGAGCTACATCTCCAGTCCTTTGCACTGAGCTACTTTCCCTGTTCCTTCCACAGTGTTTTATTTTGAAGCAGGGACTCATTAAGTCACTAAGGTGCCCAAGTATTGTTGATGATTTGATGTTTTGACATAATTGTCCTCCACAACTAATGACTCACAGCAGTGCTGCACTTATGCAATGCTCAGTGTGCAACAGACACTGGACTAAGTGTGCACGTACACATTCCCTACTTCTGTCTCTACACAAACTCCTGCATACATATGCACACATGAGCTCTTGTGTGTACACAGTCATCTCAGCAATGTTTTGGAATATTTTCCTGTTATCATTCTCAGCTTATAGAAAACCGAGCTGGAGAACCACCTGCCATTTCTACATAAGTCTTAAGTGTAGAGGTCACAACCCTGACCCCAGCTCACCATCTGTTACTCCAAATTCCACGTTGTCCAGAAGGCACAGAGCTAACAGATGCTTCTGTGGGTTCCTGGGGGCTTTTGTCAGTCCTGGAATTTGATTCCTATGGGTTGGCTCTGGCCTTCCAGCTACTGTAGAGTGAAGGGAAAATGGGTCCTGGGCTGCCTTCCCCAGCCCTTCCCCTCTGCAGTGGAGGATGGCATGGAGTCTGATTGCACAAGAGGTGGTGTGATCTCAAGGAAATCCTTGCCATTTGGATGTCTCCTCTTATCACTGAGAGATCCGTGATACTGATATACTACATCTTCTGCCAGATGGAGAATATGACACAGATTGGTGAAATTGGCAGCAGCCTGGGTACAGACGAGCATGGATGGTTCACCATCGTTGATCCATAAGTGATACTGGAAACCATGATCCTGTCTACCTACTGGCTCTGTATCTCTCCATAGTTCACCCCTCTAAGAGAGGCTGGCCTTTGCAATCTTTTGGGCATCCCAAATTGTTTTAACCCAAAGAGTTTTTCGCTTTCTTTTTATCCAAACCAGTGAGGTTCACCTGGCTCCTTGGTAGCTGCGGGGCCTGCAACAAGAAAAGTGGGTGGGGACTGTTTGTAATATCTTAAAAGTTTAATAAAAATTATACTTTATCCACAGAGAAGACACATGGACTCGTATTTCCTAAGTCTATTTTGTTGGGTAAGTGGTGTCTCTTGTAGCTTTAAGTCTCATAGCAGAAGAGAACAGAGCATGTGTCTGGAAAGACAAAGTTCAAGAGCAGAGCCCGGGAGGCGAGCGCTTGCACTGAGCCTCTTCTCCACTGAAGTTTCAGCAGAAAGAGCATAAAGAGCGAGAGCATGGCAGAGTTAAGGCCACAGGCTGCCTGCCGGCTGGAGACCCCTCACTCTCTGCTCCAGGCTCAGTGCTGAGGGCTCCCATGGACACAGCTTTGCACCCTCTCCACAGCCCTCTGAAATTCTTCTCTCCTCATTTGATGGGCCCCTCAGCGTGAGCAACCACAGGCAGCAAGAACAGATCTGGGACATGATATTTGGCCAAACTGATTCCAGAGCTGCTGCCTTGTACTCTGCACTGTGCAGCTCCAGCACAGAGCACTAGAAAGATTGTGGGGTAACAGGACTGGCAAGCGGATACCTTCACTGGCATCACAGGCTGCACACCAGACTCCTGGCTGGTCCACAGACACAGAGACAACTTCTCTCCGCTATGTGAGCCCAGTCTCAGACTGGTGTGGGCATCAAGTCATAAAAGGAAGGTTTCCCTACATTTACTTCCTCCCAGTCCCTGAGACAGTAGTGGCCGGTCCATATGCTCAGTCCTGTAGCCACCTGTGGAAGCTGGAGCTCAGAGAGATTAAGTGACTTCACCAAGGACACAAAGCCAGGAAATTTCAGTCAGGGTTCAAACTTGAAAAGGGATGGTGGGGTCTAGAGTCCACGCTCTGCTCACTCCACTGCTTTGCTTATACTGGGAGTAAGAACGGGGCAGGCCTCTCATTGGAAATAAAAATTGGGAGGCAAAGAAAAGAATAAAAAAATAAACACAAATGAAAAGAAGGCTACCTTTGTAAGCACACAGCCTCCCTGGTCAGCACCTTAAACACTAGTTGGGGTGTTTCTGGATAACTTATCACCTCAAGAGAAACCTTTCTACACTAAAGGAAGAAAGCCTTCACCAGTGGATACCTTACTGGGCATGACCTCATGCCCAGTCAAATCATTTCCTGCATCATAGAGATGAAACCACAATGTCCAACAAGCAGTAAGTTTCTTGAAAAGGAGACTTCATCCACACCTGCCACCCCAGGAGCACCCCTTGGCTTTGGCCCAGAGAGATGCTCAGCAACCGTAAGGTGAGTGAATGAACAAACGGATCGGTGGGTGGCTGGCCGAATGCATGGATGAGGAGCAGAAAAGAATAAAAAACTGAGCAGTGGTGTGGGGACACTTCCTGTCTGCATGTCACACCAAAGGGAGGCATGTCCCGGTGATGATTCACTCACTGGTGGTTACCCAGATTTCACGCATACATCCATTCCTTATTAGAGCTGGCAGAAGCAGTCCTGGTCCTGAGAGCAGAGCTCCCTGCCCACCTAATATCACATGAGGTGTTAACTGCATTATCTGGAAATACTTTATGACTAATTCCCCATCCCTTATCTTCAGGAAAAGAAAATTGTCTCTAGCGTGAATGCCCTAGATTCCTGGTCAGTTTATGTAAGGCATTTCAAGTGATTGCAGTATTTTAAGCCATTTTTAGCTTAAATCACCTGATGTGTGGTGAGCCCAGAAAACCCGATCTCTCTCTCCCTTAAACTCCCTGTTTTTTCCACTAATATTGCTTAAACTACTTACTGCCCCCTAAGTACTTCTTGAAAAGTGGGCTTATAAGCACACATCCCCCAGATGGTATAATTTTTTAAATGGACATCTGTTCACTGGATTTTGCCACAGCTTTTACTGGGCCTGGGGATCCATTACTTTTGGGTGATCCCACTTATACCAGGTCGGGCACTGGTGGTTTTATTCTTTGTAGTGGTCTATTGGGTGGTTCTGTAGACTCAACACTTTTCTGCCCAGCCCAAATAGGATTTGATAGAAACTTTTCTCCAAATTATATCTCAAAGGATCCTCAGCGATTGAGTAAGAAGTGAGCTTACACAAGGCCTCTGAGTAGCTAGAAGTAAAAATCAGGCTCTTACTAAGTGCCTGAGGAGGAGGAGTCCTCCAATTGGAAATAAGACAAAATCCACAGAAAAGCAAAAACTGGGGTGCCAGGTAGACTTGTCAAAACCCACATCCCCATTTCCACCGGCAACCCTGGTGGCCTTCCCTTCTGTAAACAGAAGCACACTTTGCTTATCTGCCCAGCATCTTATCACAGGTGCATGGCCTTATATCTACAATTTTATTTGAACAAATGACAAGCAAGAGATTTAATCACAATTCAAAACATTTAGGTAACGCCAAATGGTTCATCTTCTAATGTGAGCTTCTTCCAATCTCTTTGTAAAAAGGTAGATAGTAAATACTTCAGGCTGTGTAGGATGTAGGGTTACAACTATCGAATTCTGCTATTCTACTGAGAAATAGCCAGTAATAATGCATAAATAAATGTGGCTGGCTATGTCTCAATAAAACTATTTACAAAAGCAAATTGCTGGCAAGTTTTGGTCCATGCAGTGCAGTTTGCAGATCCCTGTTCCACCAAAACCAGCTACTTAATCATTTAAATAACACCAACTATTTCAGTTTCTAAACACCCTTTCCCCACTTAACAAAATGGACTTGACATTTGGCTGAACTTTCCTGCCAGTTTAATCCTAGTTGGAAACCTAGTAAGAATTCCACAGAGTGGAGGGTATGAAGATTCCTCTGTGGGCCTCTGTATAGACAGAAGGCTCCAATTGTGTGTCTGAATGTTCAGAGACACACAAATATTTCCTGTGATCTTCAGAATCCATGCCCGACTTCAGGCAGGAATCCATGCCTAATGCCTCCACATTAATCCTTGCAAAAGTTTTGCCATAAGAAAAACAATTTGTTAGAAAAACATTTCCATGAGAACATAAAACATTGAAGTCCTCAAATGCTTCCAAATTAATTCCTTCATCCCCCTTTCCTACCCGCTGTATCCTAAACCTAGGCAGAGTATGAAACCACTGGAAATATTTAAGGAGTTAAATTATCTAGAAAAATCATTCAGCTCATTATCAATTGCAAAATGGTAAATATTCATCCCATGCCTTCTCTTAGGGAGCAGGCAACAATTTCACATGCCTAAAATTTCAGTGCAGCCAAGCAAATCAGGATGGCAGGATGACAACCCCTCCCTGACTTGCATTCTTCATCTCTTCCAGTTAACATCTGTTATCAAAAGAGAATCTCAGGCCCCTTTGATTGGCACAGGAGTTACTATGAATAATTACTCTTTAAGAAATACGCTTTCCTATATATGCCTGGGCAGGATGCTCCGTTAGTTTTCTAGAAAATGAATGCTGTTTTGGAAATCAGCACACCAGGCTAGCAAGAGGAAGTCCTACATTCCAGTGGCACAACTGTGTCTCTCCCTAGGTTTACAGAGAGAAACTCTATGTACAGTGTTTTTTTTTTTTTCTTTTCTCTTTCACCTGCAAGGCCCTGTCAGCTCTTCCATGTAGAATCCAAAAGCTTTCCATGATGTGTCACAATACAGATTTGGAAGCCATAAAGGCTGTAATTATTGAGCATTTATGAGAAGTAATATTTCCCCTCTGGTGCATGTTGGCCCGGCTGTTCATGCACAAGTGTGAACACCGATACTGAAGGCAATAATGCCTCCTGCTTACCTGGCACCTCCAGCATCCAGCAAAAATAAAAGCCAGAGGAGAGAGCTGCTGAGCAGGCCCACGAGACCCCAGGCCGATCTCCATCAGTGCCCCTGGAGAACAATGTGGATTCGGAGGAGAATTTGAAAATAAAAGTGGCAGTCTGCTCACAGGATTTAGACATCAGACCTCAGTGCTAAGAGATTTGGAAGACCCAGCCCAGCACATGCGGCCATGCATCCTACAGATCTTACTTGGTAACAGATGTCTTCCAAGGGCTGAATTGCTATATAAACATTTAACTGAAAGTTTGATTTCCAAAGTGTAGAAATTAGGCAAAACAAAAGGAAAATGATTCACAGAAGCACTTCAATTTGTAATTTGTAATTTCTCTGACAATGTGTGCTTTGCTGCAGACCCTTCCAAATACTCTCTGAGAAAGGAATTCTTTGAAAAGAAATTCAAAGTGTCTAAAAGATCTTACATGGTTACCAAACAAGAAAGCACATTTGCAAGGGAAATATGCTTTTGCCACAGCAGTCACGACTCAAAGCTGTGTCAGAAACCACAGGCAGGAGGTGGCCCCAAGGCCTGCCCCAGTACATTTCCTCTTGGGTACCAGGGCAGAAGCAGGCACTTCCATCTTTGTGGCACTCCGCCCACCGCATAGCCCATCCCCTCTCCTGGCTCTACCTCGTCGAGTTAGCACTTGTGTATGTTCATCCATCTATGGCTTATCCTGGACAAGGGAGGAGGAAAAGGAGGGACTCCGCTTTGGCGCTGTCAACAATTAGCAGCTTGGAGAGGCAAAGACACAACTACACAGGAAGTTGGGAGAAGGGACTTCCTGTGCTCGGAGAGTGGAAAATTGAGGGGCAATTAGAGATAAGAGGGGACGTTATTCAAGCTGCATGGGGCAGCTCACTCCTGTGATCCCAGCACTCTGTGAAGCTGAGGGGAGAGAAGCACAAGTTCAGTATGGGTCACCTAGGGACTTAATGAGGCCCTGTCTTAAAACGAAAAATTTAAAAATGAGCTGTGGACATAGGTCAGTGTGAGGTTCCTGGGTTCAATCCTCAGTACCACCCAAAAAAAAAAAAGGCATTATCAGTTACATCTGGTAAGGTGTGGCTTCTGTGCCTGAAACACAGGAAGGAATCATACTTGGATGAACTCAGTGATAATTATATATTTTTTCTGTGATGAGAAATATAAGAAAAAGAGTTTTGAATACTTTACCCATATGAGGTATTTGATAAATGCATGTGAAACCCTTGTTTGAGGCACTACAATATCATTTCTGGTAATAAGTAATAACTGCTGAAGGAGGCACCCTTTGCTTGCACACACACTCTTTGTGGTTGCCCTGGTATTAACCCACTGTACAAAGCAGGAAACTGAAGCATTCACTCTCTGAGGAACTTGCCCAAAGTCATCCAATTGGTAAGTGGCCAAGCTGGGATTTGAATCCAGAAAGCAGGTCGGTGGGTCTGTAACCCGCGTAACACTCAGAGTTGTTCTCACGCCCATTCCGAACACTTAAGGTGTTGTCTTGTACTGTGTAGTTTATACTTTCTGGAGCAGTTCTGTTTTTCAAAATTCTGTCCTTTGGTCACACTGTGAACCCTGTCAGAGCACATGTCTCCCACGGGTGTGGGAACAGCCACTGTCCCTAGCGAGCATCGGGTGGGAAGGGAGAATTCTGAGAACATGGTGCAGGGACCAGAGAAGAGGGGGCAGGTGACAATATGGATTGAGCTTCTCTGATTCTTGGCTTCCTGGTGTGTAGGAAGCTTGGCATCAACACTAAACAGTTCCTCCTCTAACGTCCAGGACAGTAGATGGTCTAGGAACAGCCACTGTGTTAATATTAGTGATCTTAGTACCATTATTACCTATTATAGGTTGATATACGCCTCGCTTTTATAATAAAGTCCTGACCCCCAATGCCTCAGAATGTGACCTTATTTAGAAGAAGAGATGTAACTGTATCAGGTTACAGATGTGGTTAATTAAGGTGGGCTCATACTGGGGTACGGTGGGCCCTTCACCCTCTGTGCCCGCTGTCCTTGTGAGAAACAGAGAAGAAACACAAGGACATTGTGTGACCACAGCAAGGGCACTATGTGACCACAGGGCAGGGATCAGAGACCCACAGCTGTAAGCCAAAGTGCACTGAGCATTGCCAGGGAAGCCGCAGAAGCTGGAGGAGTCCAGAAAGGCTCCCCTCGGGCCCTCAGACCGAGCACCAGGATTTCAGTCTTCTGGCTCTGAGACTGTAAGACAGCATGTTTCCTGTGTAGCCCATCCAGGTGGTGCCCTTTGTGACAGAAGCCTAGGAAAGCAGCCTTTCACCATTGTAACCATTACCATTAGCTCAGCTCCCTGAGTATCAACCCCAAACAAGTCAGTGCAGTCCTGAACATATTGGAGAATGACACCCAGAGCCACAACATAGGCCATGTAAGACACCAGAGGCATTGCAAGAAAGAATGCAAACACGGTCTGAATAGCTTCTCAAGGCCAGTAACCACCTAACACACACTTACACACACACACACACACACACACACACACACACGGGCCTAGTGTAAGAGCAGCCCTACTGTGTTTTCCTTGATTGTCTAAACACCCAATTCGTCTTCCTGCTGTTGCTCCTCATACAAGGTAGTGTCCATGAGCTCTGCACAGTGTCAGCCTCCCTGTCCTTGCGTCTCTCCGATCCCTTCCACTTGCCAGCTCTTCCGCTCCCAGTAAGACAGGAAGGCAATCTGTGATGCACCAGAGTGGGCTCTGCCAAATGCTCAGCAACACGCAGACAAGAGACAAGAGGCCTCCCTGCGCCCTGGCAACCTGATTTGTGAGAGATAAACATACACACCTCCCCAACACCAATCTTTCAATGCATTCTGAGGCATCTGACTGACAAACGGGTCATGGCTAGAGGCTTGAGGGTGTCACGTCTCCTTTGACTAACAAGTAACAGGTATCAAAGGAATTTTCCAAGGGAAAATAGCCCCAAAGAGACAATACGGTCAAATACACTTTCCAGTATCACCTATTTTTCTTCAAACCATAAATAAGTAGGGGTGGGAATGCAAAGAGCTCACCACCAAACCCAGGCAAGGTTGGAGGTTTGTTTCCCATTGAGATTTCCTCTGCTCTGACTGGATGGGCCAGTTTCCTGTCTGGCTCAGTGGCTTGACCAGAGAGTGCTGCTATTTAAGGCTCAAATTCTGAGAGTAAGTATTCTGAATCTATGAAGAAGAAGCAAACAAACTTTCCCTAAGATCCTCAAATAGGAAGGGCTGCCTCCTTTTCAGTTATGCCAAGTCAATAGTTCAATAAAATACATCTGTGGTTTTTCTTATCTCCAGGTCTACAGGACCAGAAGGTGGGAGTTCATGAAATTATTTTTGTGTTCCCTGATTTTTATAAGCAACATGCATGTTTATTATCAGTGAAAGGGACAGATCTAACCTCATAATCTTTTAAATGTTTAAAGTTTAAAACTTAAAGGAAGTCTCCTATAGCCAACAATTATCCCAAAACACAACAATTTCTTCATTCTTTCTTGACTGATAAATTTTCATCACCTTCTTCTAGAGCCAATTGTATCACTGCCAGGAGCACAGGGAAATTAGTTGGAGGAATTATCAACTCAGTTGCCATTGGTACCTCCTCTTCTGACTCCTATCTTTGTCTTCTAAGACTCCCACTCTTCTGGGAAAGGTAGAATGTTCTCAGGGTCAAGTATGAATCACGAGGTCCTGGGAGGTTTACCACAGCTAGGCGCCATCTTGACTTCTATGGCTAGGCGCCATCTTGGCTCCCAGGAGAGGCAGGTACAGACTGGTATTGTGGGGCTGGGGTTGTAAAATAGAGGGAAGAATGCCAATGCAAGAGGGCGAGACATTGGCCAGTGTTCTCTGGTTGGTCTGTGGCAAAGACAATAGAAATATTGGGGTGTTGAAATTGGTGGGCTAGGTAATTATTACAAATGTTCACCTCAGGTCTTTGTCCCTGTAGACATGTGTGGACTCTACATGCATTGCCTGTCTGTCTCCCTCAGTAGGGACGATTCAGTCAAAGGCCAGTGCTGTGCACTGGGGGAGGGCTGAGTTTACCAATCTGTTCTGTAGATTCTTCAGTGACTGTGCTGGTAATCACTGGCTTGTTCCCCCACTTCCTAGAGTCCCCTTGACAATGTCCATGTTTGCCTCCTCTAGCAAAATCAGTGACAGACAAGTGTTAGAAAGACAATCACAGTGACGAGGAGGACCAAGAAACAGACAGGGCAATTCCCACCAGAGCATTTTTGGTTCTGGAAATGACCCAGTGGGAGGTCTCAGAGTTCTGGAATAGAAAGCAGAACAAGGAGAGGAAGATTGAGTAATTGAGTTAGTGCAATGTGGGTGATGGAACCCAGACTTAGGAGGCAGAGACCTCGGATCCCACCCCAGCTCTGCCTCTCACCAGCTGCAGGATGTAGAGCAGGCTACCTAACCTCTGTGCCTCAGTTTCCTCAGCAGTACAGTGGGTACAATGACAGAATTATGAGTATTAAACGAGCTAGAACAGACAGAGTTCACACCTTGTTATTTAATACATTGGCTATGATAATTACTATTATCATGGCTTCATATGTTATCTGTTATAAGCCGCACCACTGATTTGCTCACAGGATGGGTCATACTATAAATACCCTCAGTGACTGAAGGATAGATGCCAGTTTCAGAAATGAATAACAAATGAAAAGGGTATCTTCACCCCCAGGAAGTGAGATGTTTGGTCTCTGAGTCTGTCTATATCTACTGACAAAACCCATCTTCCTTTCTTCCACTTTTCCCTACTGTTAGGACACAAGCTAGGAGATTAGTGGCCTTACTCATGTCCCAGCAGTATATTAGGATGCATCCAAGGTCTCTTGACTTGTGCATCCTTGTGGTTCCCAAGAAAAGAAAGGCATAGCCACCAGGCTCTCCTACCTCTGTGGCTCTGCACACCCTACTTACCCCACAAGCTAGGGCCTTGTAGCTCTGAGCTCACTCGTGCCTGGGCCATCAGTGGGGTGCTGTCAGTGGCTGCCAGAGAAAACCAGCCCAGCACAGAAGATGAACCTCGAGAACCCCTTCTGGAGGGCGTGTGCCAGGTCGGGATGCATCTGACCTCACTGCACCTGCCCTAAGAATCCCCAGCCCCTTGCCCACAGTCCTTGCCAGCCCACAGAGCCTTCACGAGGTATCCCTGTGCCCAGCAGAAATGGTGGGAAACACAAACACACCCACTAATATATATTTCTGTAATGCATACACACACACACAATTTGTTCTGTGCCAGGCATGAACTGTCTCAGAAATAGTGACTCATTTACTCCTCATTACAAAACTATGCAATAGGAACTATAATTATCCTATATTTAGAGTAAAATAAAGACATGAAAAGGTTAATAACTTGGCGAAGGTCATAAGCCTGCAAGATGTGGGGTCAGGATTTGAACTCAGGCCTTCTGGCAGCAGAGCTCAGCTTTCAAACACTCCGTTATTCTACTTTGAAACCACAAATAACCCCACCAACCCCATCATAATAGATCCTGCTAATTACTTTCCCTACTTTCAGTCTGTTCTGATCCCAGCTGAGAATCATTGCTTCCTCTCTGAAGTCTTACAGGCAAAGCCCATACACATAGATGCTGTGCATCTAAATAAAACACAGAATTAGTAAAAAAGTAAACTCAAACCCTAACATGAGGGGTGAAGTGTGAAAAGGGGACGTAAAAGCTGAGAGACACGGATGGACAGGTCTTGCTAGTTGTTGCAAAGTGTGGCACATATTAGTACATAGGGTACGACCAAGCATCCTGACCCTTCAGAATGGTAGACCGTCTCACACACCCTAGAATTGCTCAGTCCCAAGTAAGAAGAGTGACCCTTTGGGGAAACAAGGGACATAAGCAGAAGGTGATGATGAAAGAGAAAAAGGACAAAAGAAACTTCTTTAACTCTCAGCAGGAGAGCCCTCGTGTCCAGCTGCCTGTCATGGGCAGGGAGTCATCTTTGGGGTGGGGAGGGCTGGGGGAGGGTTTCCCTGTGATGCCCTGACATTCACCATAACTGTCTGCTGCAGAATCCACAAAGTGCCCCAGGATTGTTAGAAGGTTCACTAATGAGCTGTGGTCAGGTTAGATGAAGCTTTCAAAAGAATGATGTTTGTAAAGTTATATTAATAACAATGCTCTGTCCCGGTGGGGAGGGGAATAATTCCGAGGGTTTATGCTGTGGTTTGTAAAGTGCTACAGCTGCATTTGGATGTTCCCGAAGCCCAGACCTGCAAAAGCTGTCTACAGCCTGAGATTTACAGGGCCTCTCCACTGGTGACCTCCAGCCCCACAATTCTACCTTTAATACTCCAAGTCAAGGAGAAAACAAATTCCCACCCTCGGGTTCTTACACCAGTGATACAATACGTTGCCTGCACATGTATCGCTGATTTATTTCACTTATGAGTATGGACTCCAGTTTTGTCCACTTGCCTACAAAGTCCCCAAAACTGTCTTTCTTTATAGCTGAATAATATTCCATTATATAAAAATGCCACAATTTTTTAATCCAGTCTTCTGTGGATG